>VSDK01008309.1:450282-496640 GCA_009767595.1 Symbiodinium kawagutii
ATTCCTGCTCCGGGCCAAGCAATGTTCTATTGGCCAACCATTGAAAGTATGGACAGCCTCAAAGGAAGAAAGGAACTTAGGTTCTTGGCTTGGGGATGTGCGTAAGCGGGGGGCATCCAGTCGACCAGTTGGCCAACCTGCATCCCCACCAAGCCAAGCAACACCACATGTTGGACATGTGCCAAATCTGAGACTACCTTATACTTCCATAACCTTAAAATTTCCGGGGTATGACAAGAAAACCCTGGGTTCTCGACCAACATGAGCCAATAACCTGGTTTCTGGATGGAAAACCGGGGTTTCCCGAAAAAGTCGGGTGTGAATAGAAACTATGGCCAAATCTTGATGTAAATGTGTTCCTATCCCAGAACGAGGACAGCAATTATACAATCCAGAACTCCAAGAAATGTTGGATAGAAGGATTCATCCAAAATTCCATTAGGGTTCCGATCCGCGTAAGGGATCGAAATAGTTATATGAGCACTTTGATGTTTTTGTTGAATTTGATGCGGAAAATCCCGGGTATGAGTTCAAACCCGTGACAAACCCATGATTTCCCAGACAAAACCCTGGGTTTCGGGTTGAATACCCTGGGTATTGCAACAAAAAACCTGGTTTTATTGGAAACCCGAGTTTTACGCAAACCCGTGACCAACCCGTGACATAGCCATGATTTACCCGTGATAACCCATGATTTAAAACATGGGTTTGGAGGTCCCGGAACCAGCTCGAATTTATCATTGTTTGATCATTTTTTTGTTATGATGTTTGTCTCGGATGTTGGAAAGACGTGTTGCATATTAGATGAATTTCAAAAGTAAACTAATTTCTTGTACTCAGGGATGAGGATCTCACGTAGATAGAGGCATGCAGGTGTTCTGCGAACTTTGAGCTGGAAAATGATACACGGGTGATGATCAGGAAACCCTTGTTTTTTGACAAACCCTGGTTTTTGATTTGAAACCCTGGGTATTGCACTAGACCCTGGAAAAATGAAGGGTTTGGATGTATAGGGTAGGCAAAGACTCTGCACCATGGTGCCGGTTATCCCACCACCAAATAAGGAGAACACAAACATTGATGAACCAATGACTAGTCTTCACCATGTCTTTCTGGTGCCTAGCTCTGCCAAGCATCTCTTGCCACGATTCTTGAGCCGATGAATGGTTGATGCCATCCACTTTTTCTTCTCGCTAGCACTGTCATGCTTTTCCTCATTCGGATTTCCATGGCAGATCTTGTGACTCGACTGCAATCGAAAAAGAACACACACACACACACGTCTATGACCAGCCGTGAGTCAGCCAGTGCTCAATGTCGGAATGTGCCAAACGCTACAAAGCGAATGATTGCATGACTGGGTTGGTTGATGGGAAAATCAGCGCGAAACAATTGTTTTAACTATCAATTACGGAATTCCTCTAAGTTTTCCCATCAATCATGTGGGAGTTTCTCAAAATAGGGGGACCCCAACTAATCATCCTTCATTAACCAGTTTATAGCAATAAACCAACCATAACTTGGGGGTCCCCTAATGGCTTGAGAAACCACTATTGGTCTGGGATTGCCATGGATTCTCGGCACCGGCTACGACTCCAAGGGTCGGAGGTGCTGAAGAGAAGCTCCAGCTCAGCCTCGAAACAAGGACTTCAAGCAGTCAAGCACGAAAGCTATCGTCAACAGGGTCTAGCGCGCGACAAGTCCCAGGACTTGCAATCCTTAAAACTTGTTCAACATCATTGAATCATCTTTGAATCATTGATCATCACTACTTACAACTATTAACTCTCAACATTTCTTAACCATCATTTCTGTGAAATGTGAACTATCACGATTCTCTTTCTGGGCTGTGACAGGTTCACTGGATACTATACTATGCCACAAACTACATCCCGCCTCCAGCTGGAGATGTTTCAGTGCAATTTTGGATCAATTAGCGGTTCATTCAAAGTTTGCATTTGGTGATGTGATTTTCCAAGAAAAGGCCATGCAGCATATGTGATCGTCATCCTATTTTTGTTTGGCTAATTTTGGGCAACGCATATCCAGTACTGATCCCCTTAATTACACTACATCCTATGCAAATCTATCCTGTAGAATTCCATGGCTCATAGGATGTAAGGGGCTAGCTTAAGCTAGCGGCTCACCATGGCTCACCCTAGCGGCTCACCAACAGCCGAAAAGACTTCCCCGCCTCCGGTGTTGTAGGCTGCCACTTGGGCCCACGAGTGTTCTCCAGGTCACCTCAGCCGCGAACGCACGTTGATTCTACCGGCACGTTGGGAGGATGAGTCAGGTTCTCCTGCGTCACGCGCCCGAAGGTTCAAATAGTAACATCTAATCGAACAGCTGCTCGGTTAAGTACAACAGGTCAAGACAGACTCTTCTTCTCCCCTCCATTCTTGTGGCACTCTCTGTGGCAGACTTGTCTTCGGGAAGGATCAGTCATAATTCTATCGCGTGATTAGCCTGTCTGAACGTGAAGCACATGAAGCCAGAAGGACCAGCTGCTGACTTGGGCTGCTTGCAATCAAAGAGACGGTTTCTTTGCACCCATCGCTTCCAAAATTCTGGTGTGCTCACACGTTCTTGCTCCTGGTTACAGGGAAAGCCTGTTGATCGTGCCGCTGTGATGACACGAGTGAGCTGGATTGGATCTGGTGGAAGAGGGATGAATCCTCCACAAAAGCAAATATCTAGCTGAAAAATCCTTTGATACACAAAAAGGTTCCTTCTCTTCCATCTCCGGGAAAAGTTCGGAGAAAACGATCACGCCATCCTTGTCCTGAATAAAATGCAGAGTTTTGGCCCGGCAAAAATGACATGGTATCACTCAAGGGGCTGGTGCCAGTGGCCAAAAACAAGGCAAGGTTAATTGTATCCTGAGCACGTCTATACAAATAATCATCACAACATGATAAATTGTGCAAATTTATTGTATAATTCTGCAAAAATAGCCGGTGTGGAAGTCGTTGATTCAAGACATAGTGTATACTGTCCCAGGAGCTTGTGATATGTGCTTGAAGGTCGAAAATGTGAAGTGTCTGAAGGGGTCAAGTGACCGGACAATCGTTAAAGGGCAACAGCGGGAACAAAATAAACTATGCGCTACATTTGGTTTCCCTATATTTTTGTAAAATGCAAATGAAATGTTTGTACAGTTGTACCTCTCTCTCTCTCTCTCGCTGGGCGTGGCTGTCTGCCGCCTCACAGAGGCGCCCTTGGGGATGAGACCGAGGCTGGTGCCAAGGCCGGTTCATTGCAAATATGGACGAATGTGAACTTTACAGAATGCAATCTTCCGCTGTGGGAAGCGGGGAACTAGACAAAATGTACACATGCGAACATCTGCCGAAGCAGGAAAAGGGTGTAGCACTCAATGCACTTCAACAAAAGAAAGTTAGGTACTGGAAAAATCCTGTGCCTAAGGCAAGGTTTACCAGGAAAAGGTGTGCCTAAGAAAATTATCAGTGGACCCTATCAATGAGTCATGATTAGTGCCTTTGAAGTTGGATCGTTCGGCACCTCATGGACCTTGTTGAGCAACTTGGGACCCACAGAAGAAACACGTCACCATCGAACTGCGAGCCCAGTGTCCAAGTCGAAGATCTTGAAGAGCTCTCGGGGGCGAGTCATTCCAGTCATCTCTTGCCAATTGATTCCCAACCTGAAGAAACGACGCGGCTACCCAGCTGGAAACGAGGAAACAGTGATTGCTGTTTCAGTGAACTGTTACCTCAAGAGGAGTTGCCTGTTTCGGAGTTGTTCCAGTTCCAACAATTGTAGCAGTCTCCCACCTCGCTACTCCATCAGCAAATTCCTGGAGACCTCGGGATTAACAGCATTACAGGCAAGGAAAGGTCATTCAAACAAGGCTTAAATTAGTTTTCATATCTTATATGAAATCTAAAATCTAAAATCCATGGCCGACCCAAAAAAATCAGCAAAGTATGTAATTAATAGAAATTACAAAAATAATCTCTGAGACTCACAACATTGATCAACAACTGTCCAAACTGTCCCTCTCCCACCCTGTCACCAAAGGGGGCCAACTCTTCACTGCATACAAAACGGATCAAAACGGCCCACGATTGACCAATCACGTAGTCAACCATCGAATTTACACAAAGCATGATCAAATTTAAACATTAGTTGACTGTGAGTGCTTCTCAATCATGCCAAACAAGGATTCAGCACAACATGTGCAGCCATAAGTCTAACTTTGCCACTTCCATTGAGGTCTAGCTTTCTAAAAGCTTTCTTTGCTCGACTGGAGCGGTCGTCTTGTTCGTCTCCACATTTGTCCTCGGCATGTTGTGCTCTGTTGAACCGCAAGCATCCCCGGCTCGAGTTGAAATGCAGCCATGCACACATGCACACATTTTTTACGTCCTCAAGCCCATCAGATGTGCGGCTGCCACAGCAGCCTTAGTTCTTGTAAAGGCTAAAGTCTAAAAACACTGGTGAAGAAGGCCATTGTAGTGCGGCATGAAGGACAAGAGACGTCTGTGCCGCTCTGTCGTCTCATATGCTCATTTAAGCACTTTTCGCAAACATGCTGGTGTTTGCACGGGTAGATCACTGTATCAGGTTTAGCATTGCGACATATGATGCACTCGTCTTCGCGGGAACGACTCTCGATAAGCTTCTCCTTTTCCAACAGTCGTTGCTCCAAGTGCTGCGTCAAAGCAACTTGCTGCTCCATAAGTTCCTTAATATATCGCTGCATAGCCATAACCTGCTTCCTGTTTTCTTCTTGGCACTTGGCCAATCTCTCCTCGGCCTCTGCCTCTCTCTGGCACTGCTCGGCTTCCTTCGCTTCCAACTTTGCCTGCAGCTGACGCTGGTTAGCTGAAAGCCAGGCGGTAAACTGAGAACTGTCGGTGCCACTGGCCTCCTTCAGCAAGTTGAAGACTGGCGCTGCCTCGCCCATACCTGACCCTTCCAAGGCTTCGCCGGGGATCCACTCAGCTCGGTGCTGATGCGCCTCTAACATCGCTTTGCGGTCTTCAACCTCTTCTGTAGGTCGCGGGCAGGGTTCCTCTAACATCGCTTTGCCTTCTTCAACCTCCTCTGCTGTGATCTCAGCTGCTGCCTGTGGCTCAGAATCTGCCTTTCGCTGGCGCTTGCGAGGCGAAAGCTCCTCTTCGTCAACCGACTTCTCTGCCAGTTCCGAATGGTCCTCTGAAGGGAAAGCTTTTTTGCGCCCGAAAACTGTCAAGCCGGGAGGGAGCTGGCCATCCACTATGGTTATGCCAAGTCTCCAAGCAACAACCTGCACGACTTCCCAATGGGCTTTCACTTTTGGACGGCAGCCATTGACCTTGACTCCCAACAAGCAAGCGGCCACCTTCTCCCGTTCGATCTGTTCGAAAACGGGTCGGGCGGCTGCTCGCCTTTTGTTGCCGTGATGCAAGGCGACGCCATAAGGATACTGAATCTAGACCTTTAACAGTCTCAGCTACTCATGGCAGTCTCAGATTCAGTATGCCTCATGGATTTTTTTGTCTCTCTCTCTCTCTCTCTCCCGTCATCGCGGCATATGATATATAGTTGGTTGATTCTGAATGACAATGGTCAAAAGCGGTTGATGATAGGTACTGCAGTGGTTAACAAAAATCTAAGAGCGAGTGGACCGATGGAATTTTTTTTGCCTACTACTTGTGAAATGCTGTGCCCGCATGCTTGAGAATGAAAGCTAGCTTTGTGAGCGACCTTTTTTCGACGAAAAACTCTGCACACGGCATGTCAGGAAGTCCCTGTGGCAGGATCAAAGCCAATTCTTGAATCACTCATCAAATGGAAAAAATCCACCTTTTGGGCCATCACATCTCATGTGCCACAAGGATCTTACGCTGCTACTCCAACGCACAAACCGATGCGCCCCGTTGCACCATGTTGCACTTTCAAGCTCCCATCGCATGCCCAGATCTGCCAAGGATCAATCATCATTTCACGAATGGTTTTTCTATACCTCGCCACTCAGAGATTCGGTCTGAGCAACTTGAGAGCTCAGGATAGTTGAGGTGGGGTTCGGCAGCCAAAAAAACTCAAATAGGTTCCTTATGGTTCCTTAAAGGTTCCCTACTTCGATGGACCATGACAAGGCAAGTGGCTCTTCATGGCTTTGTGCAATCCTGAGCCCAGCTGCACAGCCCAGGATGGGTGCAGGTGCACATGGACATATTCCACAGGTGGTGCAACTTGGAAGATGTTGAAACGATCCAGTTACTGAAATTACTTGCAAATCTTACTCGTAAATGGCTGATGGACTCATGGTTTCGATCTGTCCCAATGGGATTACAATCACCATCCCCGCTGGATCCCGCTGGTAGGTCAACAAACCGTATGAGCGCATGGTGAAATATACATTATATAATAGAGGAATCAGTCAATAGAAAATCATGTAACTATTATGACTATAGCTGTATGTTTTTCGGCTGGAAAGGACTTGGTCATTGGAAGGAAGCACCTGATATTAAAAACTGGCATCTGGCACCGTTTTCTGACATCGTGGCCTTCAAGTAAAGCTGAGCAACCACCAAAATGAAATGGATCTGTGGTGGAGTTCAGATGAAACCCTGGGATGTCCTGTAGGGGGTCTTATTCTACACAGAAGGGCCGACCGGTATGAAAATGGAATATATTAATTCCTTCATTGCGCAATTAATCAAAGGCCAATTTCGTTTTACAAGGGGCTGGCGGCTGTTTCATGACACATTTTTACACAGTTAGACGTCGTTAAAAAGGTTGCCTTCGTTTCTGTGATATTTATGATGATTCCATGTCCATCATGCTCCTGAGGTGGACCTTTTTGATTCTACAATTGATTTATGGACAAAAAGACTCCCCCATCCAGGGCTGCCATATTATGGCATGCGAGCTGACCTGACCATCTCTCTCTCTCTCTCTCTCCACCGCCGTCTCAAGGAGTTTAGCTATGCTAAAGGCGAGTGACCTGACCTATTATATATGTATGAATAATATGATAATAGTCAAATATATGAGCTTTGACAATATAGTGTAATAAAGATAATATAGTCTGAGGCAATTAGTTTTCTGAAATGTTAACCTGTCAATAATTATCCCCCCTAAATAAAGTACGCCCACTGGGCCGGATTGAAATAATAACCCCCTCCAAATAAAGTACGCCCAAAATTTTTGGGGAAATTTGGTGGAAAAATATCTTGAACCCTGTCCAATTTTTCAAATTATATCTAACAATTAGGCAATTCCCCCATGCTGAAATAAGAGCCGTTAATGACATCACCCGGCAGGGTTACTGCTGCTGACATGTAGCCCAACACGGGCCGCACATCGCTTGGCAAAAAAATTAGGCAATTCATTTAGCAATGCAAAACTCATGATCCAGATGTTGGATCGCTGAAAAAAATCTCAACCCTCAATTCACTAATTCCAAAGGTCCTAATTAATTTGAAACCCTATCCAGAAATTCAGAAAAACAATCTCACAAAGCGGGTAGCCTTGAAGCCTGAGATCCTCTAAATAAGATATAAGTTATCTTCATCTGACGGTCTCTATTCTTTTAAATCATATTTAACAATTAGGCAATTCATTTAGCAACACTAAAGTCATGATCCAAATGTTGAAGATTTCTGGCTTCAATTATGTTTAACAATTACTGTAGCCAATTCATTTAGCAATGCTAAAATCTCTTCGGGATTTCCTGCCAATTGGATTTCTTATTCGTCAATTTAAAAGCAATCATATCCTCCTAAACTATTTTTTTTTGGAAATCTATTTATAGGGAAAGCAACGAAAAGGGAGGGGGGCGGTACTATTTACAGGTAAACATTAGATACTATAGTCTGAGGCAGTTTTCTGAAATTATATGCGTGTGATCTGTAATGCGTGTCAATACATGTCACGTGACCAGGGCTTCGCCGGGCATCTCCTCAGCTGTGAGTTGCCGTCTGGGGTGCCAGGGGCTCCGCCGAGAGGAGTCAGCCTGGCGAGTGGGGAAACGAAGGGAGAAGGATGGCCATCAATCACCAACAAAATGTCCATTCAATTTCCAATGGTGGGCTGTGGATGGCCATCAATTTCAATCACCAACAAAGGTGGCAACAATACGTCAACAGCAATCCAAATCCACCGCCCACCTTCGAAAATTTTGATATGTGGTGAATCGAAAGGGCCAACAATCTCCAAACAAAGGACCTACAGTATTGCTGGATACAAGAATGCTTTGGTTTGAATGGCTGCGTGGTGTCGAAATTTCACGAATCCTGAAAAGGCAATAAAACTGCAAAAGTCCAAGACCTATTTCTGATGCTGTTCTTCCATGTGACAACCTTTGTCCACATGGAACCTCCCAAAGAGAAACGATATGTTTGAACATCATAAGCTGTAACACCCATCATTCTGAATCTCATTGCTGTATTCAAATTTGTGCACCTATTTGCATCCCAAGTGCTTGATTTAGCCAGCTTCGATTACTTTAAACATTTTAGATCCTGAGCTGGATGTAATTTACGTGCCTTTGAACCGGAAAAGTGATCTGCCCATGACTTTGTGAACCTGAGATCGCGCAGAAGCACTCATCATCTGCGATCGCCTGGGTGTCGCCATTGTCCGCCAATTTTCCGAGTGTCATGGTCATGAGTCATGAGTCATAACGTGTCATGACAATACTGACTATCAACACGACTGGTCAAACTTGGTGAGACTGGTTAAAAAGTAATACCTCAAGCAATCACACCTTTCCATGTTCGGTTGGGTGTCTCAGCGGCTGGAGAACGTGTGGTTGGGTGGTTGCCTCAGGCTATCGGCATGCACTGATACAGGGCGCGGATTTATCAATCGAAGACAGATAATGGTCCTTTTTGGGTTCACACTTTTTTCCAGTTCACAAAAGAAGAAACAAACTTGTTTAATCAACAGTTCCATGCTGAATCAATCTTAGTTAACATTATTCAACCTATACATGCACTACATTGCTAGATCACAATGCAGCCGGCGTTGGTTGCGATTGAATCTTCATGCGAGTGACTCTTCTCTGACTGTGCACGCAATGACATCAACAGAAACAGCATAAAGAACAGCACAATCCTAAACCAAAATGTGACTCCAAATCTATCAGTGTCACACGGCAAAGAGAGACAACTGCAACGAGTGTACTCTGCATCCGTCTGCAATGCACTATGTGGTCTGAAAGTTTCTGAAGGTTGCCGAGTGGGAAATGGAAACCCGTGTAACCCAAAAATAGCTTTTTCCGGCCAAAAATATGAATAGGTGCCGGTATGCGCCGTTGAAGCTTCAATCCTCGCCACTTCTCATCGTAAAATACTGTAAACATAATGTGCAAACACACTGCTGCCCAGGCAACTTGCAGTAGGCCATGGATATTCGGAGAATGGGTCACACAATGCCGAGCAGTCAGCGTACGAGCATATTGGTAACCATCTGGTTATAGCTGGTGGCCAACTATCATGATCAATCTTCCTTTGGGAGTTGGTGAATTGTCCAAATTTCACCAACAACTCAGCCCAGTTAGCTTAACCATCTGGTTATCGCCAATGACCAGTGAGATTTCAACCTGGTAGCTGGTTTACCTCAGCTGAGCCCAGAAGCTGCATCTTCTTTTGCCTTTCGTTTTCTCTTCGCTTGTCTGCAGCATCAAAGTATTCCTTCAACGTCATGTGGGAGTCCTCGGCCACCTGCGCAAGAAATTTCATGCCGGGCTCTTGAAGGTCAAACAATTGGTTTACAGGAAAAAGATGGAAAAACACCATTGGGAACCAGTTGGTATATCGATGTATATCGTTGTTTATGGTAATTTCTCTATCTCCAGCGCCATCAGGCCCAAACCCTCAGGTAATTTACCATAATTGGCTTGTCGTACTAGTTGGCTTACACTGAACAACTAATGGCAACTAATAGCATCTAGTACTACTTGAGGCCAGGGGTAGGTGACGAAAGCTAGCACTGAAACTGACTTGACTGAAAAAACACACATCGATAAAGCATGCATTCATGTTTGTTGAAAGGAACCCCAACATGCAACGACCCTGGGGGGAATTGAGCCAGGCGAGGGGGGAGGGGGGCAATATCTGAATTACTGTATTCAATTATTTGCAACTTTTGGAGGTCTTGTCCTTGCCAATTACTTGCTGAAGCAAGAGCAACTTCAGTTGGCTGACGCTAGCTTTCGTGATTAATGATAGTCAATTCCGAAAAAATGCGCCACTTTCCTTCATATTTCCTGTCACCAAATCCATCCAAATGGCTGTTCAATGATGCGTAGTCATGGCCGCTGGATGGTTGCCATGGCTGCTTGTTGCTGCATGGCCATGTGAAGCCATTCCTTCAGAAGCGCCGGGAGGTGCAATGGCCTCAGGCTCCTCATCTTCTTCCAAAACGGCCAGCTTTTCGCGAGCTCCAGCAGTTTCAGGAGCTGTCTGCGAGCGTCCTGGTGGCCATGGATCCAAGGATTCATGACATGCGTAGTCCTTTCCTAAAGAAGGGTGGGTGTGAGGCGATCAATGTTGCTGTGGCTAGGGTATCTATGTAGGCATAAGGTATAAAGAGATATAAAGACTATAGCTGCCTATTTTATTACTGCTACAGGAAGCCCCCAAAGCAAACTATTCAGATACACAGATTGGTGATCTGATACCGCTGTTTGATGATGGACAAAAATTAATCATCCAACGTTGATTAATGATGCAATGTTGTTACTCTTATCCGGTGATCGCACGAAATCCACTTTAAGCGGTATCCCAATGGATACACCCAGCATTGGCCGATGATATTTCACGCCTGAATTTACGCCTGAATACAATAACGTGCTGTAAATGTACGGCTCCATCATGGTTGGTCATGCTTGTAATGGCTGATTTGTGTGCATACTGCTTCTCATTAATAGCTTGGAACATGGGCCACCCCCAATTCTTGCAGGATGATCCTACCATCATCTACTAACAAACCTTGCCATCTGCTTCTACTAGCAAACCTTGCCATCTGCTATCTGAATAAATTTGCAATGTCAAGTCCATTTTTTTTATTTTCTGGTGCTTTCTTAAAATGCTTTTGTATCATTGACACATATTGAAACCGCCTATATAGTTGCATTATGTTGCATTCCCCATGCATTCCCTTGATGCTTTTTAAAGCTGTCCATATTTTCCGCAACCTTTCCTGCTGTGTATTCCTTTCAACCATCCGCGCCATCCAGTGACACTGCTCCAAGTTGCCAGCAGGCGCCACGGACTCTTCCACAGGCGCCTGGGGCCTGAGATATGAGATCAAAACATCACACAGCATGTCTAGCCAGAAATCCTAGCTATACCAAGCCGTAAGATTCATGATTGGATCATCCTGAATCTGGGCTACCATAACTGTAGTCTGGGCAAATTTGCCACTAGAACATTTGCAGGGGATAGCTCAGGATTTTTCATGATCATTGTCTGTGGGAAACCTTTCACTGTCTTCCATGAATGTGTTTACAAATTAATTCGGCACAGGCCTCTCTTCTCCTTGTTCTTCTTCAACAGGTGCTTCCAGCGGTTTTGGGTTCTTGGGAGCATTGCTCTGCGCCTCCGTGACAGTAGCAGCAACCTTTGTCAAGTTTTGCTCTCCAATTGCTTTTTTATATTAGAGGAAGTCGCATTATCAGTTCGTGCTTGTTGTGCTCACTGGAATTGCCCTGTTTGCAGCTAACGATCTTGCTTACTGGTAGTCCTTGCAAAACTTTGCACAAGAACACCCTCCGCAATGAGTGAATTTTTCGACCAACAAAAAACCATGGCCAGTGAAAGAATGACAAAGTCAAAGAGTTTTTGCGTGTGATACCCTGAGAAGACAGGGAACACAACCTCATGGCCACACACCTGATATTGACAAAATTAGCATACTGGAAATTGAAAATCACAATTTAGTAGTCCCTGCTAGGCCAAGAGTATCCAAGAGTAATTAATGTTAACCCAGGATTAATAAACCCCTGGTTGATTAATAGGGGGTATCCCCCAAAAGCCTTGGTTTCCATTTAAAATGGTACCCCCCCAATTAATCAACCAGGGGTTTATTCCTCCTGGGTAGACATTACCGAATTAGCCCACGTGGAACGTGGCACGGACCCACGGATGTCGCCCACCTTCCGCTGATGAAGTTCGTCCTTCAATGCTTGAATCTGATCCTCCACCTGAGCCTAGCGAAAGATGCCGCATCTCTGGTTGGTGCTTGGAAGCTATAAGCCATAGATCCCATAGTTCCGGTCAATGAGTGTGTATTTTAGGTGAAGAATGATCATACCTGGTCGGATAAAGCTCTCAAACCCTACAAAGAAGGACCAACCGACCATCCCACATAAGAGTCCACCAACTAGATGATGTGAAACACATATAAATAATGGGAATGGGAACTCATCCAATAAGTTATATTCATGACAATTGAGGGTCAAGGTATAAGAAGGCGGCAGCATTAGCACCCCCTGGGCTTATTGCTTCAGCCGTCAGTGGGTGACCCGTTTTTTCCTCATGCTTTTGCAAGTGCGCTGCAAGCCAATGGAGAGCATGCACCAAAGCTCATTCATACCCAACAGCTCATGAAATATAAGTACAAACATATTTACTTATCTTAATATTCATGGCAGTGTATTATATATATATATATATCAAATGGCTCAACATGATGTCACCAGAAACGCCATTGTATCCTTGGAGTCACGCGCTCCCACCCGCCCCGCACCGCATGATTCTGATGAAACTCGAACTTCTCCCTGTCTCGCAAGGCACGGCGTTGTGCCTAGCATCAGCGCAACGGTGCAGGATCCCGCAACAGGTGGAAGATGGTGGAAGCGTTGTGCCCCCATGCCACAAGACGAAAACCGCAAGGATGGATCCAAAAGGATTAAGTAGCTGACATGCAAAAGAAGAATCTTTGTCGGGATGCTCACCTCCACCAATTTGTTTTTTATTCACTGGGCAATGCCGTTACCCTTGGATCGCTGACACGTCCTCCGTCACCACGCTGGGTGTTTATTCCAAGCACGACTTTGCGCTCTGAAATTGGTGAAACGAAGATCATTGTTTCTGCCAGTCTGGTGTGCCTGAGCATCGAGCCTTGTCATCTACATGGCTTCGTTTTATCATAAACCACACATGCCTTCAGGTGAAAGGTTCCATTGTAACAAGAAGTGCATGAAGGTACATGAGCACATAAAACCTCTGATGTTGCATGCGCATTGATGGTGCCACACTCTTGAAGACTGGAGACCCAGTGAAACGCTGATAGGATACAAAAACACATATCCAAGGGTGCTCCGTGCACATTCGTGTGCCCAAAGGCCCCAAGGTGCCGATGCGGTGCATTGACACAAGTGGCAAGCAACGTTGGCGCCATTTACAACAGTAAAAGCATAGCATCAGTTTTGACAGAAACAATCAAGATCAATGAAGCATCTGTTACGCATTTTTCAGCATCTCTTGCCTTTGTCAGCATGCTCAGTTGACCAAAATAGAAAAGCAAACAAATGACGTGTTCTGATACGAGATTGCGAGGCTCTCACGGGCCAATGCACTGCCACAAAAAAAAAACGCTCCAAAGACTTTGACCAAGCGATGCGCTTCATTTCTGAATGAACATCTGCGGATCCAGGCTTCTACTGATTTCTACTGTACCTACTTTTTGAGGAGTTTCTCCGTCTCACGCGAGTCCTTCCCCCAGCAGCCGAAACAGCTATCATCCTCAGGCTCCTCTGCGTACTTTGACGCACGGGTTTGGAGCCCACGACAAAAGGCAATGGTGTCCGTAATGGTCTGGAAATGATGTAGGAAGCAAAGTGACATCAGGAGGGCAATGAGGCCAGATGCCAAGGCGGTACTTTCTGGATCTGACACATACCTGGGCTGCGCCAGAGGTTGCTAATGCTTTTAGCATCCTCTTCTACTGAAAAAAGTGCGACAGAATATCCCAAAGGAACCGAAAACTTGTGATGTTAAAAAATGTGGAATTGGAGTTGGGGTTTTGATATCATGGCATGAGCCTACCCCCGCACTGCCCACCCCCACACCTGATAAAACTTAACATGGCCTGATTGATGCCCCATTGACCGTCAATCCTTAAAGAAAAGGCTTCTTAGGTAGGGGTAGGCAGTGGGTGGTAGGCCTATCTGAGTATGAAACTATTTCAATTTGTTCTAAGCAAAGTGTGGAGTACTGGCTGCTGTAAGGCTCAGTATACCGGCTGAGGCTTCGAGTCAGCATCCACACCACAGCGCCAGTTCCAGCTGAAATGCCTCCCACACCAAGAACTACAAAGCTGGTTCCCAGACCTTCTACAGCCGTCCATTTCACTGCTTCATGAAACACCTTGTCCATTGCGAACTCAAGGGATGCACAGTATCCCTCACTTCCATCCACCGCCATTTGCATCAGTGCTACTTGGCTGGTCAGGTCCAGCACTTTCCTGGACCCCAGATCGGGAAATTGAGATGCTGCAAGTCTGACAAAACAAAAAAGAAGCAACAAAAACTTTGGTATGCTAGATATATCACGGAGGATCCATAAACTATAAGATATTACAATTATTCTGTTCCAACTATGCAAACTCGGCTTGGGGTACACATCACTGTAGTAATCCTGGCCTTGCTTGAACGTCTTTCTGGCTCTTGAGGTCATTCTATGATATTCTAGTTGATCTATATATTTGTGCCTTGTTCCAACAGGACAAAGTCTTTGCCAAATACATTGCGCGAAGACAAACCCACTTTCTGAAAAGTCTCGAGAATACTCGCAAAAGCTGGGGTGAGAGACTGAAGAAACAGAGTCCCCAAGAATTAAAACCAACATTCAGAAAACCCAACAAAAAGTGCAAAAAGTGACATGATCTAGATTTGTCATGATTTGTCTGTCTAGATGCTCATTAATTCATTAACTTCAATCAAGGTTCTGGATGAAACCAAAGCACAAGTCCACCACCCAGCGTACCACGGTCACAATGCAAGTTCCAACTTCAGTGAAGCTCGCAGCCTCTTCAGCTGCCAGGAAGGCCTTCATGGCCCATCTGATGGGTCGAAATACAGCCAAGCACATGGCTGCGAAGACTAGGGAGCCCAAGTGCTGCATTGCTGCGCACAAGCCTTTGCAAAGCAGCACCACCCCACACATCTCACAGAAACCCTTGCGTTCCTTCTGCTTGAAGTGCTTGAAAAACCAGACTTCGGCCATGTAGATGACGACAAAGACCGAAATGTAATGAAGGAGCTCCATTACTACCAGCCACGCGAACACGAAATAAATAGCACTTACAGAAGATAACGAGTTTGGATGAAAAAGGCTTTCAGGATTGGTCAAATCTACGGACTGGTCATACTCACCGGACCCAACGAGCATGATAAATACCAAACATCCGAGCACGAAGACGGGGACTTTGACCACGAAGGAAAGGAAGGGCTCCAGAAGAAGCGATGGCATCGTCATGAGGCACTCGGCTGCTTCTTCCACCGAGTGAGCTGCAGTTCCACATTTGCCGCAGCAACAGCAGGCACAAATCACCATGCAAACTGAGAAAATGACGCCACAAACAGCTGCCGTCCAAGCGAATTCTGGAGTCATGAGGCCAACAGCCTCATCAGTGACTTCAGTCACCTCGCTGTGGTGCTTGTAGAGGCAATAGGCACCATAGGCTGGTGGTACAGTGACCAAAGCTGTGATGGAAATGTTGACTAAAGCCTTGGCACAATTCTCCACCATAGCTAAGAATACCAGGCACAATAGCAATGTCACCAAGGCCGCTATCAGCAGCACTTCTTGGTTGTGCCACAGCTCAGAAACCTGCAAGGCAGCTTGCAACGCGATGTTTTTGCCGGTGAGCTCTGTGATGTTTCCCTCAAACTCACGAATGTTGGGCACGCAAAGCACTCCTGCCAAAGGGAAACTGGGATATCCTTTCACCACCACTTCAGAGAGTTCGGAGCCTGAAGGAAGTGCAGGAGGTGGCGCTGGTGTAGCCGCAGAATTGAGGCCGTTTTGGAAGCTGCCACCGAAGGGATTCACAGAAATTTCTGGACCCTGTTCTGGCATTGGTGCCGGCCGCTCTGGCGTTGGTGCCGGCCGCTCTGGCGTTGGTGCCGGTTGCTCCTGCGTTGGTGCCGGCTGCTCTGGCGTCAGTGCCGGCTGCTCTGGCGCAACTGTAGTCGTTGCGGGCTCTGGGGATGCAAAGCCGGATGGCTGGAGTAAGCTGTCGGTTTCGGAGATGCCTGCGCAATGCTGAAACACTTGCCATGATCCCCGCTAACAACTCCCATCAACTCCCAATTCCTCTATGGGATCACCTTCACTTTTTTAGAAACTTCCCACCTAGTGGAATGGCATCTTCCAAGCCGCCAAGGCGTCGCTGAGGTTTCAAGTAGGTGACCACTGTTGCAGTGCTCGATGCTGGACAAGCATCCACGCAAACTTGCCGGTGAAGGTCCAGGCCCCCACTGTCCAAGGGGAAGAAAACAAATTTCTCCATACCTGAAATATCGGGCCATGTGTCCCTGGTATTGCATGCCCCCAGGGAGGGAAAAAAAGTGAACAAATGGTGTCTAGCTGGGATGTGAAGAGATCCTCACTTATCCTTGAGCTTGGTGGGTCTTGACACGTGTGCTGTGTTGGCCCATCCTCACATCGCTCAGGTGGCTGTGAGTCTTACCCCGCGTGAGTATCTATAGCGCTGAATGGCATTGATCCGCTGACAAGACCTGATTTCCGAGGTCGCAGCTATTGACCTAAGATTGTGCTGGCTATTGTCAAAAAAATGTGCCCACATGCGCCAACGCAGTGTGAAAGTGTACGTGACCAAATCAGATAAACATGATATAAACATGATTGCTTGCTTGAGCCTCTCCTACTTTGTATCCCCTTTGGAAAATCAAGCCAACAGTCAATGTGACTGTGACCCTTGCTGTGCTTTTCCCAGTGCTGTAAGGGACCGCTCAACGCTCTCATGCACAAAGTAGAAATGATTCAATACGCGGCATTCTTGATTCAGTGGAACGTGATTCGATTTGTGCAGTTTGGATCAATTGCAGCAAATTGGTTATTTGAGAGCCTAGCTGCATTGTGTGCCTTGAAAGTCCGGCAAAGACTGCAGTCTTTGAATGTCACCCGTCTCCACACTCTGATGAATACACCAGGCCAGTCCACCCAAAATGGCTGCGAAAACGAAGAGACACCAAACGTCCGTACACTTCCTCGAAGCCTCTTCAGGTGTTCGAAGTAACTCATCCAGTTCTCTCGCCATCAGGGAACGACTCTCCAGCTACCCCTTTGCCCCTGTCCAGACTTGGGCCTAAGCTTTACTTCAGATGGCAGTGCTGAAAGCATACATTCTGCATGATAGTGCTGAGATTTTTCAAACTGTATGGCAGTGGGTATAGCCAAGCCTGAAGCACGGACACCACGCCAAAAAAACTTCAGGAAATGGTCACACGATGTCACAAGGTCGTGGGTGGGTTCCGACTCCTACTCCAAACCTGACCCCTTCCTGTGGGTTATCTGTCTCAGTGTGGCCGGTGACCGCCTGCAACCAACATCATTCTGCTCAAAAACACTTAGTGGCTTCTTAAGACTGGAGCACTCCCAAATCATCCTTCTTATGAGTGAAATCATCTATTTTGAGGGCCGCCAATTTTGAGAAAACCGTACAAAACCTAATTTTTCTAAAAAAAGCTCGAGGCTTCAATCCCAAGCACGACGATTTTTTCGCCGAATTAGGCCACTTTATCCTGGCAGTGAGAGCATCCTCAAACAACTCCCGTCTTCCATCGGCGGCCTTCTTTTCGAGGAGCATGGAATCGGAGAGGCAACCTTCCAATCTCCGCAGCTCCTCCTGTGCACGTTCCAGGCATCACATCGACGGCCACTCACTCATTGCAGCACGAGATTTTCTAATCACCCGCAGTTGTCCAACCAAGCAATTCTAGACACTGACATTGGAGCTAGGTCTGCGAAGAAAATTCTACATCTTCACAATATTTCACAACGATAGGCATCGCTGAAGCTGGGGTGGGTTCATGTCACACGGTTCAAGCGCTCCACGAACTAGCCCGAAACACCCGAAACAGGATGAACTCTCAAGGTCTCAAATGGTCTCAGGACTCCTTCTCTGCTCTATGCTGAGCTTTGAGCCATGACAGGTGCACCTTGATCTTATCCTCACAGCGCTGCAAAGCAACAGCATGCAATAGCCACAACATGCCATACCCTGACCATTTCTACAATTCATTTCTCAAATTGGACCCATGCCCGCACAACTAGGTGAAAGGTGTCTAGACAAAGAAAAGACATTCCTTTTTGCATATCGATTCTTAAGAGTCCCAGCAGGATCACGAAGAAGGTCCATTACAGCATCATTTGCCTTCTCTTGGTTAGCTCGTGTGCGCTACAGCCGCACTACTTGCAGCAATGTTGCGATCTGCTCATCTTTCGCTCCGATCGAAGTTGTGAGTGTGGGAGGGGCTTTCAGTCCCGCCATCTCCTTCAAAACTTTGATGGAGCAAAAATGGGCAAGCACGATCCGGTTTCATTATCAATATCAAAGCGTGCAAGCTCTACAGACTCTACTGCAACAATATCAAAATGATCCAAGCGCTTTTCACCGTTCTGTGCCCGTGGATTGCCATTCTGCAACTTCCTTCCTCTTTGCCGTCCTGTGCCTTCAGCGGATGAAGCTTGATTTGAGACTTTGGCCGTTGCAAGCCGTCTTTCATAAGTGACCTCAGAGCAGAAAGGAAAAAATGAAGAAGAAATGATTCCAAAAGTTCCTCCTTCGGCAATCTGCAGGATAGATCTTTCCAATATTTTCCAAAAGTCTGAAATGTCCAGGAAAAACTTCAACGGTGCACCAGCACCTCCATGAATCGCCGCCAAGACACAGCCCCACATATCGCGCCACATCCGAGTAGCGGATGTCCGGCGTCCGCGTCGGCGACGCCTTAGAAGCCCACACAGCGAGGCGAGTTTTTGATTTCACAAGGGCAACTCCAGGAAATCAATGGGAGAATTTTGGCATATCTTGACTATTTTTTTTCTGAAGAGAGATTCTGAGGTTGTTGGTCCAGATCTCTTGACTAAGGTACAGGAAGCAGTTACCCGTGCAATTGAACAATATATAGTAAAAGGTCATGTCGTGACTTGACCCAGTACCCGCATCTCTAGAACACAGCAATACAGTACAGTTTCGCAGCTCGTATGTCATTCTCTGTTACTGTTGCTGGTAGCTGCCCGCTATTAGCAGCTTTTACCAGCGGTATGGCATTTCTGTGCAGCTGGGATGCCATGACACCAGCTCTTCCGCAAGGCTAAGATAAGCTCTTGAGCCAAAAACGAAGCATATATATTTTGATTTCAGTTTTTATACTGATGGTCCATCACGCCCTTGTTGCAGCTATATGTCCTATAAAACCCATGCTAACTCCATGCTGAATTACATGCTGAATCCGTGGCGAAAACATGCTGACTTGCCTGCTCTGTCTGCGTCAACCACCAAGATCCAGGCCTCAATCAGGCTGACCCGCTCTCCTCCCGGTCCCCGAAGGTGCACCACCTGGAGAAGCTCTGTCCTGGCTCTCCTGGCGGCTCCACGTAGCATGGCCACTGGAGTGTGTCAATGGTGGCATGAAAGTTACCGTCACAATGGATCCAGCCACCCAGTTGAGCGCCACATTTCATACTTGACTGATGGTCACTCCAACACACAGAAATCTACAGTGATCAACTGGAGTTATTGGCAATAACTTGACCGAATTTCATGTCTGTGAACCCAGTGGCGACAAACAACTTATCGAAAGTATGAACGTCCAACAATTGTCGCAAGTGTTGACCTAATTCTCTACTCTTTCAGCCCTTGTGCTCCTCTAGAACTATCATTGGATGATGCTCAAATTTCGAATGATGCATGGCACAGTTCATAGGTCGCAAGGCCTGTCCTCCCATGTGGGTCCACAGAACTGCGCCACGAGCCATTCGCTTGGCGGAAGCCGGACAAAGGAATCTGCGGGCAAATGGTGACGCCATGTGACGCCGCAACACGGTGCAAGATGTTGTCAGGACAAGGACTTTCAAACAAAAACTACAGAAACAACTGTCTAAAAGTCTATAACAGCAGCAGCAACGGCAAGGGCAACATTAGGAACATCAGCAACAACAGCAGCAACAACAGCAACAGCAGCAGCAGCAACAGCAGCAGCAGCAACAGCAGCAGCAGCAGCAACAACCACAGCCAACAACAGCAGCAGCAATGTCAACGACAGCAACAGCAGCCAACAACAGCAACATACAACAAATGACAAAGATATAACTGATATAACAAACAATAACTGCCCATTATCATGCACATGGGTTCGCAACAAGAACCAGAAACAATCAACCGCAACCAACCAACAAAGCACAACAGATACAGCAGCATACATCAGCAGCTCGATCAACAACAGCAACAGCAGCGGGCGACGGCGAAGCTGTGGGGCCTCGATCATCCTTCTGCCCTTCGCCTAGCACTGCCATGGGAACGGTCAGAAGCTGTGATGCCGAGGCAATTATTCACACCCAGTCAGCGGAAAACTGCGAAGTGACAATTTGAAGATTGTTGTTTAGAGGATTCATGCTAAAGACGTCATAGAATGATCCAATCTTTCCGATGTCATGCCACAAGACGGCATCGCGGCTAGCTGGCAAACTGAGTGAGCGGACAGGGTGTCCATGGCATAGTGCCAAGTAGATCTTCATCACTCGCCGAGCTGCAAACTGAAACCTTGGATGAACGGCTCTCTGCGGCCAATGCTGACCGCAACTCATCCGTCACCAGCTCCTGTGCATGTGCCCAATCTCGTCCAATCTCTCTCTCTTTCTCTCCATCGCCGCCTCTAGGAGCTGAATCTGTTTATTAGAAGCTCAGTATTATGTGTTTTAGGCCCCCAGGAATCGACAATGATATCCCAAGACTCATGCACCAACCTAGGTTGGCTTACCCCGTCTCGGCCCGGCAAAAAGTGGCGCCACATGCAACCATGGCACTGTGACAAATAAAGGCCCATGCAGCTTGTGGCGCAAAGAACTGCTCCTACACAGGTCAGGTGAAGGGCACAGCACATGAACCTCCAGCGATTCCAAGAGATTTTGAGGCAAACGATGGCATCTGACGCTGGGTGTCGCAAGGCTTTGGGCTCCCGAAGTGAAGCGATCCAAGCGATGCAGAAGACCATACTGATGTGAAGGGTCCCGGCACACCTCAGCCCCAAACTCCAACCAGCGCCCACCTCACACAAGGCTTAGAATACTTGAGACTGAGCAGCCCGACCGAATATTTTTTCCCAAGGAAGTCTGACACCTGCGAAGGACCACGAAACTTCAAGGCATCAGAAAGCGGCTGCCATGCATTGCCATTCCATTCCATATTCCACTATTTCTGGACTTGGATCAGCAAATGTTGATTGCATCTGACCGACTTTCATCGTAATGGCACAATGCCAAGTTTTCTTGCTCTGATGGAGTTGCGCGCTTGCAACATGCTTGGTGCATGGGTCAGAAATGACTTGTGGCCCCTCGAACCACATGCATTCCGTCCGCTTGATTGGGTTCAGAGACTAGGATGGGCGAGGCCCAAAAATTGCACCCCAACATCCGCAAGGAACGGCTCTGTGCTTCTGCTAATGATTATTAATGGTTGTTGATCTACCTTCAAAATTCACAAAATCCAACTGCTTGATGCTCAGCCAACATGGCCATTTGCCAGGTTGATGCTCAATCCAAATGTTTGATGCTCAACCAACAGACCCTTTCCTGGAAATAACCACCATCGGGAAATTGCTTTGCACATCGCCATGCCCAGCTTTCTCCAGCATGTGGAGCTGGACCGCAAATCAGGTCACAGAAAGAGGACGTCCGCGCGCACAGAAACTTGGAAGGCAAAACAATTATGTTAATAAATTGTTGCTCCTGTTTGATGCAGGTACTTTGGCTTCTGCTGTTAATAAATTGCTATTGAATTTCAAATAGCAATATTAATCTAGGAAATGTATTCTGTAATTCTTTGAATTTTAAATGTATTCTGTAATTCTTGTGAGATTAGTAGCAGTTTGTACTCAATATGTAGAAATAGAAATGCATATATGGGGAGTAATGATCTTTTGTAATACTATATTGATGATATAGCAATCTGATTTGATGACCAGCTGCGGTCAGGAAAGACGCATCCAACCAGCGGCTTGATGATATAGTATAAATTAAACAAGTCTAATTCATGTCGCAGTAGATTAGCATACTGCGATAACTACATTACCAATTATTTTTGGTGATAATTAATAGTAAAATTGGTCTGTATACACCATATGGTTTTGACATTATATATAGTCTAGAGGAATAGTAGTAGTTGCTTGTTTCATGCCCCGTGACACCCAGGGTAGGTTCCCAAACCTGATGCTATGAACTGGGTTACATCCAAAATACGAACACGCAATTCCATGCAAAATGTCAAATTTGATATGCGTCCGTGCATGTCAATGTCAGAAGAACAAATCACATGTTTTCCCACGTGTTACAACCAAGTCACTGGTAAAACAAAAGACATTGGCTGCAAATGATATGGCTGTGGGTCAAAACCCTGTACCCCTGGTTCCCCATCATTAACCATTAGTTTGCCTCATTATTGGTTGGTTAATATTGACCCATAGCCATATCTTATTCTGACCCACTGAAAGGATTCTGAATTGATGGGAAATCTTCGCACTTTGCGGATTCCTGTGCCAAGGGCAGCTTCCTAGGCCCCGTCAGCAATCACAAAGGCGCAGGAACCTGCCGAGTGCTCAAAGACTTGTGCAAAAGTTGAAAAAATATATCAATAAAGAATGCTTATAGGAAAAAAAACTGACAAATCATCAAACCATCTTCAAGAACCATGAGCCAAGGGACCCATGTGATATAGAACTTGGCCCTTGACCCAACGTCTTACTTGCACAACAATGAAATGCCCAAGTGACTTCGACTAAGATCGACCAACGAACAAACCTGGCCACACACCTGGCTGCCACAGCTTCAAGCTTTTTCTCTCCCCTTGAAGCTGACACCGGTCACCATTTTTTTTAGGTATGGACCAACTGCCCTGCAGTTGCAGGGATCCCCAAAGATCAGCAGTGGGCCGTGTTGTGAACTCAGCATAATCATGAACCAACTTTCAACGATGTACCGTGGCATGCCCGCAAATTCTACCAGTCAAGAGATTGTTCGACATGATTATCAAGACCACACTGCTGTTCAGACTCAGCTTCAAATAAAGCATCCCCAAAAGGCAATATCCATTGAACCTCAGCTCGATGGCGAAGAGACAGCAAAGCTTGCTTCACTTTCTTTTTTGATAAAAAGGCTCAGAAGCCTTGGCAATGACCGAAAAGCTCAAGCAACCACGATCAACCAAGAACAACCAAGAGCAGCCAAGATCAACCAGTGAACCAGGAACCTTTTGGATTCTGAGGCCCTCACAGTAGGACATCAGGCGCCAGCGCTGGCTGCTGCCTGCTTTTTTCGAGCCTTAAATCATGCATATCATGCCCAGAGCGTCCACTTGACCGAGGGGTGAACATGGAATTCGCAGTGTTTGTCAACGATTCTGTTGGCTAGTCTATTTTCAAGAAGTGTGCTTGAGTCGTTTGAGTCATTCTCATGATAAGCAAGCTGCTTCTTGGTATCTCTGTGGCTTTTTTGGTTGTCCTTTGCTGTCATACACTGCTCTGCTGGCATTTTCTTCTGAGTGCTGGCAAGCGTCAAGAGCTTCGAGAGCGCGTTGACGATTTGCCTGGCCAAGGCGTGCAGCTTGGTATATCACTCCCTTTCTTCACCATAATTCCCTCGGCCCCCCAAAGCCTACAACTTCTTTCTTGGTGAGCACAGTGAACCTCTGCGCCCATAGAAGTCTACATGAAATCATCTCATCCTGAGTGTTCAAAACCCCCTGGCCTCCCCCCAAATGTGATTCCCTTCTAAACCAAGGCAAGGGAGGGATCAATATAGGGAAGGGACATGGATTTACTTGTCCTACTGCCTTTCCTTGGCCCAGCTTGCCTGAATCCTTTCCTGCTGCTCCTTGCTGATGGGAGAAGGCGTCGCTGCCTATGCACTGCAAGTCGTCTGACTCCGGTAGGCTAATAAACAACCAAACCAAAAATATATTTCCCGTGTTTCACCCCCCTTTCCTCAAAAACAATGGTCCTTTTGGGAAAGCACGCATCAATTTCTGGTCTTTTAGGGTACCAGGTCACTGTCCAGCGATCGGAATCACAAGATCGGAATCAACTGGATGACTGATCTGTCCGACACTAAAACACATCAAACTTGCGACCTGCTTTTTGAGCCACAACTTCTGCGATTCTATCATTGTTCGACTTCACCTACTGGGAACACTCCCATCTGCCTTGACTCCAGCCACTTGCTGAGGGCCAAGGATCCAGGAAAATCGGAGGTTCCAAATCAGAACCCCGACGCCGGTACAAAAGATACACAAGAGATCTGCCCATGTGGCCAGTCTGTGGCCAGTCTGTGGCCGGTGTGGCACAGGGCTGATGGGAGGCAACTAGCCGCCTCGTTTCAGCATCCAACTTTTTAACCCTCCTTCTTTGAAGGACTTGTCATGTGAGGATTGTAGGCGCTCATGCACCCACCGTAGGGAAGGCACTAGCAAAGTCTTCCACCTTACCCTTGAGCTCCAGGAGCTTGCCTCCGCTCCAGGTGATCACTTGAACCATGGATTCAAGTCTCCAGTCGTGTTCAGTCTCGATATCCTGTGACGTCCCGTGATGTCCTGCGTTACCTACCACTGCCACATAGTCCCCGCAGCCCCGATGCCCGGAACCTGGTGGGCTTTCAGCCAGCACTCGCTTGAAATCCACGAGTTTCGGGCCGCTCTCCTGCCGAGCAATGCAGCATCTGCAGCGTCAGCGTCAGTTTCAAACCTCTGAGATCTTCCTGGTCTGTGCCACAGGCCCACTATGTCTCATTGTGTCCCATGTCCACCCCTTTCCAATTGCGGCTCCTTCTGAACTTCCGCTGCGATGTCGACAGCGCTGCCAATGAACTCCCCAATTCTCACAAAATCATCCTCAGCACTTCACGCTCTGCAAAAAGAACACGGTCCATATTCTTTCTATTTCTTTGTCACCTTCACCTGCCTCTGCCACATGCGGTAGTCGCCTTCATCCAACGGCCAGGTCGGTTTCGACAAGATGCTTCCATCAAACCTCTGGAGGTCATGGCGGGGGGGGCCACTCGGAGACCATTGGGGTTCATGGCGCTCTTGTCGCCTGGAATGGTGTTCCTTAGCACGAACTGTATTGCGCGGGGACCTGATGGGGACCTGTGGGAGATGGAAACGCCACACTGATTTAGTGAGAAATCTTTCCTATAAACATCATGGGAGGAAACAGAAACTCAGAACTGTGGTTCATCAAAATTTAGGGAATTGGTGGGGAGGCCTTCCTCCAGACAGTTGTATCATGTCAAGTCCCTGCACCCAATGAAGATCTTGGTCTATAGATGTCTATGGGCATGATGCGCGTGTGTGATCTTTTTCAGCTGTTCAATTCTCCGATGATTTGACAAAGGCGCTTATTCAGAACGATGGATGCCTGTTCGCAGACCAGTTCAGCTTTGGAGCCGTTGATGCCCTTGGAACGCAAATCGATCAACAGCAAATGGTTGTCCTTGGTGGCTTTGAGATGCTGTCGTGGCGGTCTAGAGACGTGAGAAAATATACAACAAGCAGCGTATCGAGGCCACTCATGGCCACTCAGGTTGGTTAGCCATGAAATGCCAGACTTCCAGCATCTTCCCAAAGATTTGAAACCAACATCAGATCAGAATCGGTTCCTCCAGACACCAAATTGAAGTTGCATTTCTGCAGAGACTCGCCAAAGGCTTTGGAGTTCCTGGGCTGTTGCAGCTAACTGTTCAAAATGAGTTGGACATCACAATCGCCACAAGTGAAAAGAGAAGACATATCATGCTAAACCTTGGCATTTAGTTATTCCTCATCCCAGAACATGAAGCTTCCAAATCTTCTGAATCTCTACCTTTGGCATCTGGCACCCATGGACAAGCTTGAGTGAAAAAAGCTACAGGAAGTCGTCTATTCCCACGTGATCAAGGATCTTGATCACCTGCTCGATGTATGTCTTGAACTCTGGAGAGTTCGCCTGTTTCAAGGCGACCGCCAAGGCAGTGATACTCTGATTGTGAGGGCCACCTTGGAGCCCAGGGAAGACGCTGGCATTGATGCGATCCTCCAAGTCGTACATGATGGCATTGCCTTTCCTTAGTGACATGGCTGCACTGGTGGCAACTGGTTTGCAATTTGATGGCCTTCACAAGCTAGATGTGCTGGCATGCCTGGGAAATGCGTATGCAGCCATCTTCAGCCGGTTAACTGTGCAAGGTGCCAAACTCGTGTTCTCGCCTAGCGTCTTGTCGACCCCTCGCTGTCCTTTTCTAAAGAAAATCATGGCACCGCGAGGACCGCGCAGGGACTTGTGCGTTGTGGTAGTGACCACGTCGGCGTACCTCAGTCCAAAGCTGCCCCAAAATGTGTATTGAGCATGAGTTTCCCCCAAACCACCACCCAACCATTGGGCGAATGGGGTAGTATGAAAATGCATCAAACACTATCACAGTACGAGGGAAAAAGTGAAGAAAACAAAGTGGAACAACTTGACTCATCTTGACTCTATGTCTACGACTCGAAGGTGCTCAAAAGGAGAGGGGATCGCTCCACCAACTACGAGGCCAGAGATGTGCGCCATATCTGCCAGCAGGTATGCTCCACACTTGTCTGCAATCTCTCGCATTCGGCTGTAGTCAATTAGCCTGGAATAGGCGCTAGTGCCTGCGATCAAAATCTTGGGCCGGATGCGGAGAGCAAACTTCTCGCACTCATCGTAGTCAATGAGGCCAGTCTCTTCATTCAGGCGGTAGGGAATGGACTCGAAGTACTTGGAGACCATGGAAATTTTCTTGGTGTCTGTCTGGTAACCATGCGACAAGTGACCTGGGATCTCGACAAACCAATGGAGTTTCACCGAGTTTGGCCGAACAACGCACTATCCCAACTGAAACAGACCGAAGTGGAGAACCAGGAAACCAAGACCATATCAGAGAAATCTGCGGAAGTTAGATCAAGGTTCTTTGCAATATGCTTGTACTTACATTTTTTCCCTGCTCTCCCTACCCTGCTCTCCCTACCCAGCTGCTAAATGTTGCAAGTTGCAAATCGACATCAAATCGACCACTATACATACTACACATTCTAGCCCGTGTTTTTGTTTGTTCCCCCCCTCTCTCTCTATATCCAAACGTGACCAGTGGTGCGTTGTGACATACCCGACACCGCTCCAATGTTCAGCACAAATGGTACCATAACCATCCATAATCAGAACCATATAACCATCCATGACCCAAGAATCAAAGGGGTACTGCCATCCCCATGGTCCCTTCAACAGCTGGGAGCTGGAAGTCCCAGTGACCACCATGCGGCAAATCCAAGCCCATGATGCGGTCATGAACGTCGCACAGTGCTGTGAAAACCTGGAAGTTTGCAGGTGACCCACTGAGGGACTGCACGTTGACTCCCCACTCCTCACACCGCGACAACCAGAGCAGGGAATCAATCTCAACAGGTGAATGGCAGCTGATGATGAATGTGAATGGTGGTTAAATGTGCTAATCGTAGTAAAAAGGATATGTAAACTGATGGATGTGAATCATGGTGAATCTCAAGGTCTTCTGCATGAAATCTCTGAAGCCAACAGGACCCAAGTATACCCAAGTAACACAGCGTTGCAGCGTGTCCTTGGGATCCAGTCTGCAGGCTTCCAAGGCCCTCTGTTGGCAAAGACGCTCCGCTTGGTCAATGAACTCGTTGCCACCGTAGTAACGGGCTCCTGACGGGCCCCGGCGCATTGCTACACAGTGGCCACAACGAGCAGTTCACTTCAAGAAACTCATCCTGGATAGGGAGCCACATCTGACATCTGGGACATCTACATCTGGGACATCTCGGACCCCAAGTTCCTGGGTAGCCCTCGGAATACTTGTTCACCATCACAGAGCCGACCGCTTCCAACACCGGCACCGGCGCAAAGTTCTCCGATGCGATGAGATTCACACATCGGCGCTGCCTCGGAATCGCAATCCCTTAAGACAGTCATTGCAATACTCATCGGTGTGGATGATCGAAGTATATTGATTGATGATCATTGCAATGATGATAGTTGACTTGATGATTACTACTGTAGCGGCCGGTTTAAACATGTAGTGATCAATGTTATTGATTAAGTTCGATGATGACCAGTAATATCACTATACATTATGATAGCTTGCTATTTCTTAAAGCTCGCTATCATAATATAAATAATATATATAACCAATAAATCAAACAATACATATCATTGACTATCAATTATCATAGCCATCACTGATTGTTCTGATGACCAACCCTGCTAATTAAGCACCACTCATGAGCGGGGCTGGTTTGCCCCATCGCCGGTTGGCCCCACGTGGCGTTCAACGTGACCAGGCAGTGCTGCGACGAGCGACCGATCTTTCTCAGCTTCGATGATGCCATGGATCTCAGGGTCCATCTCCTTGCGGGAGATCAGGAAGCATGGGGATACATGGAGAGAACTGTTGGAGAAGAACCCCTTGCAGCAGGTCTATATACATATATTCCTATATAATATCAAAATAATACAAGCATAAATCTACCTAAAACCATTTGAATACACTATCTTCATATCATTCTGTAAATTGTTACAATGAAGCTGTTGGTGATCACGAATCTTCATTGTTTTATACCTATGCCAGCCAGCACAACGTCAACGGTGACCACGGATGGTTGCAGCTTCCCATGATCATAGGCTGTAACACCAGAAATGCCCAGCGACCAAACGAAATGATAGGTGGGGGGGTTTCTCAATTCAGGGGTTTCATCATTCTTCATCATGGTATTGACCATATTAATATATGATCATATGGACGTTTCTCAAAATAGGGAACCCCCAAAATGGTTGGTGTAGTCCGGTCTAAATGGTGAATAAAGTGGATGATTGGGGGTACCATGGGGTATCCAATTTTGAGGAAGCACTATGTGTTGATGACCATCCGAGAACGAGTTACTGCTGTATCTGCAACTCCCAACACTGACCATGTCTCCTTCAAGGGCGTGTTGAGCCGCATGGCTTCCACCGTGATGCCCCGTTTCGCAAAATTGGAGCGGGTGGCAGCACGGACAGCACGCATGGCGACGGCCATCGCACGGACTGCAACGATCTGAGTGCCACAGCCTCCGTGGTTTAACGAGTGGCTCCTCCTGAGCCAAACTGCATCGGGGGATATCGTGGGCGGAGTGTGTAAAGATGTCAGCCGCGTTCACAGGCATCCTGGAACGCACAATTCACACCAATTGGTAGGTCTGAATTGAGAGATTCCAAGGTCGATGTGATCATATGAAACTCAAAAAATGTTTTAGATGGTTTTCAAAAACCCTACTAACCAGTGGATGCCTGACCAACATCTGTAGGGCTTGACACAGCCCTTCGCACGCTTCGCCGCTCCACCTGCACTGGAGCTTTGTTCACCGCCTGGAGCTGGGCATGACATGAAGCAGAAACTCCAGCAGCTCCCAATGGCTTCCAGGTGGCTTCCAGGTGGCTTCCAGGCTTCACACTGAGCCCGGCATAGCCCGGCCTTCCTCTTTCGTGCCATGCCACAGCATCGGCAAAAAGTATGATTGTCTGTGAAGGGAGTGTCACCTGCCGGCGGAAAAGGAGGCGACAACGCTCCCATGCCGTTGAAAACAAACTGCCATAACATTACAATCAGTATGTGATAGTATGCGTCATTTTAGTCGCCTCAGTTTCTAAAATGCAGCACTTTCACTCTAAAGGTCACAGCACAGCGTAGTAGTGCCCAAAGCTATATCCAACTGCAATCTCGAAACACAATTTGAACATCTTGCTGCTAAGGCTCAGTTCGGACAGCAATTGTCATCAGTTGTTGCCTGCCGACAATGAAACGTGAGTGATCGTGTTCAATCCTCCATGTCTCCTTCCATGCACTGCTATTTGATGGCGAATGTTTTACACCATCCTCCTTCTAGAGGCATACGTACCGTAGATTTGCGTGATGCGCATTTCCTATATTGATGCACCCAAAATGTACAGCCCATACAGTACTAAACCTTTGATATGAAAGTTCCCTGCAAGTCTTCATTTGCCACTTTCACCTTGTACTACCTGGAGTCACTACTTTAGACTTTGACCAAGGCGAAACGAAACCAGGGGGACCTCTCTCCCTGCCCAAGTTTGCAGCAGTTCAGTGGCCAGTGAGTGGCCAGTGAGGAATCATGAAAAAACACAAACCAGCATTGTGACCTGCCAAGAGCAATGATGATTGGATGAAACACATTATCCAACTTCGCATTTGTTGATTTATGTCCGCTATTGAAACAATTTGGCCTAACAGCTCCGCCGTGGAGTGTGGCTAGCCTTGGTTTCCTTAGGTGCCACCTCTGCCGCCACCAGTGGCGCTGCCACTTGTGGCGCCACATCCTGCGCAGGCACTCACCGTCCGAGCCGGAGATGGGGCGCAACGAGCTGGGGAATGAACGGTTCATGCTTGGGATATGGTCAACCGATAGCTGGCTCATATGAACCATATGGTTCATCAACTGGCTTTACTAATGGTGAACTTATGGGGAATGATTGGTCATTGCCTGGGCTAATATGAGCCACATGGTCAATCAATGTTGATTATCTGGCTTTACTAGTGGTTAAGAACTGTAATCATGGTTATATCATGCGTGGTTCATTCACTGGCTTTGATGGACCAATGACTATAACTAATATGGGTAACTACAAGTATGATTGATCACCTATATGGCTTATCATGATGTGGTTGTAATGGCCCAATAGCTGGTGATTATAAATTTGTACAGTCCAGTGCACAGTACTCTACAGCATTGAATCTGTGTTTGATTGAATGTTTGACACGCACACATGCACTTTCAAACGTTCACTTCCGAGGCAAAAATAGCACAAGTAATTCAAATCATGAAACAACTTTGGCCGGTGGATAGACTTACGCAGACCTGCTGCTTCAATTCCACGCGCTGTGTGTTCTCAATCTGCGTTGGCTGCGACTTGTCCTGGGCCTTGCACATGGACAATGCAGTTCACCAGTGTTCATCAATGTGCACCATGTCCATCCACTGCCGCAGTGTGCATTTCAAAAAAACTCTGGAATGCCAATGCTGTAGGAAGTGTATCCAAGTCAGCCCATCCCAAGTTGCCAAAAAACATTGAGCAACTACCAGCTGCCAACTTCTGTTTGCGTGTGCTTCTGTAGTTGCTTACTGTAACACTTATAGCCTACCAGGTTTTCAGGCAACTATTGCATAATGACTATGGCACTACACCAACCAGATCCTATATCTATCTATCTATCTATCTATCTATCTATCTATCTATGTTTCTATCAAAAACTATCAGTCTTCAACTTGCATCGAACAAGTACCGATCATGGCACTCCTAACCGCCCAACTCCCAAGTTTCACAGATTGCCTTGGCCTCAGCCTGCACTTTGGGCACCGTGGCCTGTAGCTCAAGGCAGCACACCCACATCAAGCACCTAAAAAGCTGTTTGTCATCGGTGATGATCAGGGACTAGACCAAAACAACACTCAAAATCATCCAAAATGATAAATAAGCTAAAGTGATTGCAATATTTTCCAATGTTGAAGCATGTTTAAAGCATGTGAATTTCATGTTTTTGTCCGCCAATTTTTGCATGTTGAAGCTCTGCTCCAAACAGGTGGGCCGACACCTGCACCTTCTCTGGCGTCTCTGCTTGGACATCAGTGCTCTGGCTCTTTGGCGGAGTAGATGGACCTGGGCGCCGCAACGGGTTTGCACTTTTGAAACCAAATCATAGGATCCAAAAATCTCCGAAAAGTGGCTCAGAATCAACAAAACTCGAGCACCTGTCTATTTTTTTTGCCAGGGCTTCCCACGGTTTGCCCTACAGCAGGAGAAGAATGCTGTCTATGAGAGGAGAATCACTTGCATGACACGCCATAGGAAGTATAGAAATTATGAAAGATGGGTGGCTGATCCTGCCAGCACACTTTGCTGAAACAGCGTGGCCTGTTGTTTGCATAAAGTGGTCCTAATATAATAGTATTGAAGGACCTTGGCATGCAAAACCAAACTGTTTTTTGAAAAAAATGCTTCTGGAGAATTAGTAACTCCTCGTCCTCGTGACTAAATTTTGAGACCGCCATGGTCAGCAACTGCTTTTTTGGTTGGCCCTGTGAATAAGTCCATCTTATATAGTCCACCACGAACGACGGAGGTACCCACAGGGTAGGTAGCCGGGCCGTTCTCCAGCAGTTGGGCTTTGGCCTTGTTGACCAAACCTCCGCATTCTTTCAAGGTGTTCCTGCTGCGGGAGTCGTCACAGGGCCAGAATCATTTGATAACTATTGATTATTAGGAATTCTGTGAAAGCATATGTGTTGCATATATCATGAGTATAAAGCTTTAAAGGTGAGAAATGATGATGATGATGATGATGATGATGATGATGATGATGATGATGATGATGATGATGATGATGAGGACCAGGAGGAGGAGGACGACGACGATGACGACGACGAATGACGACGATTGTCATAGGCACACGTGTCTTCAGAACAAAATGCCTGCTTGAAAGGCATGCATGCGCCGTAAGTAACGTCATAGAACAGCATTGAATTGTTTCCTTCTCACCGAACCGGTTGACCATATATAATCGGGTCACACTTACCTTGGAGCTCTGCTGTGACCTTTTCCTGCCTCAATAAAATCAGTTTTTTGTTGCAAAATCTTCTGTCTATACCTATGGCAAACCTACCCTGATCATTATTCTGAGATTCCACCCAGTAGATAAAATAGGAGCTTGCAACTACTGATATCTTTCATGCCCCACGGTTCAGGACAGGTCGGATCGAGCATGATTGCCGAATAGTGACGTGAGGGCAACTGCTGTCTCCCTAGATTCGCCAATGATCCCAAACCTGTTGAGTTAGTGTTTCTTTTCAAAGACTGCAACTGGTTTGGTTTATAGTTGTTTGATAGGTATAACTACACCCCGGCTCGCAATATCTGTCACCCGCAAGCCATCATTCCCAGGTGTGGTGAAAAAGGACCAACCAACATCTGTTCAAGCACCAACTTGTAACCAGGCCAATCCAGGCCATATAAATGCTGGATATTTCCATGTGAGTCGGTGGCATAGACAGCCCCCAGCCACCGGCCGAGCCACAGCACGCAATGGCCGTCCAGTTTCAACACTTCCTGGGGCAGCTCTTTTGGCAACGTCTGCATGTTCGAAGCAGTTAATTGGGACTCATCGTCGTTGGCACATGTTGGTTGAGTATGAAAAAACTTAAGTATATATATAGAACATTATAGAACATCTAAAGTGGTTAACTTCTTGGTTAACCATGAAGCATATTCATATATGTTATATATTATTCAAAGTAAAGAACCAACTGAATCAACCAAGGAGTAACCACTAAGACTTTATGTTAAATGTTGATTGACACAGAAGCAACCACTATGAACAACTCTAAGCATAGCAAGATCGATCGGACCATCCATGTTGCATAGGGCTAAGAATATAACAGCCCGTAAAATGTCCAATAATGGATGCTCCTTGTCTCCTGCATTCTATTTTCAATCGCAATGTTTCCAGGTATTTGCACCCTTTGCGGGCAATGCTCCCACTGACCACTATAGGGCCTTCTACGGTTGACCCCTCCATTCTAGACCTCAATTCCGACCCACTTCTCAACCATTACAGCCTTGCCTTGACAGTCATTAACACGTCTATTTTCGACTGCACAAGTATCAACGCATACCAACCCTTACCAACCAGTACAATTGTCCACAACTATACTGCCACAATTGTCAACCACTGACCATCACCACTGACACCAGTTCCTTGGGGCAAGTTCCGCTCCACTGCGGGCAGACCAAGTAGCAATCTCTGGTCGCGTCAGCAAATTCAGCAGAGCGGTGCGCAGGCCCAAGCTTTCAGCGGCCAGAAGCACCTGACCAAGTTGCGCTGCGCATGGTTGGCGAACGACGGCGGTTCGTGGTGACTGATGGGTGGTTAATGGTGTAGTTATAGTGGGTAATAATGGGGCAATATGGTCCACATACATTTTAATACCTATTAAAAAATGTCAGAGTAGGGTGGTTACGATTTTTTTTTCCATCGCCATCCCGAAGGTTCAGCCGTGCTGAAGGCGAGCTGGTGGCCCATTCAAACGTAGCCACGCCTAGAAACAACACAAGCAGACAGGAAATATGATTGAATTGAATAGCTAGTGTACACGCCGGCCATAAGCCAACAGACTTATATAGACTAGCCAAGCCTTGCCCTCACTGCAAGTTCTCGACGGCGAAGCTCACGGCGTCGTTGTTTGGCATTTGCATCAAGGACGGTGGCCGAGATATCCGCAGAAGATGTAGAGGAAAGGGAAACTTGAGACGCCACGGGGTCGTTTGAATTGTCCTCAACGCCAGATGTGGCAAGGAAGTCTTTGGAGGAGGCAGGCGGCGCAACCGGCAAACCATAATCCGATGAGGATGTGCAAAAATCAGAGTCATCCACTTGAACCCCCAATTTTGCGCCGATGTTCTTTGCCAAGTCTTTCTGCAGCCTGTCCAGGAAGCACTGTAGTTCCTGCATCGAAAGCACCTTCTCGTCAGTTTGGGTGACATGATCAACCACGGCAATCTGCTTCGGATCGGTCATCGGCAAAGCCCTATCGCTGGAATCAGTTGGAAGTGAGCTCCCTGCTGTTGGAAGTGAGTCCCTGTCCCTTGTTGTGTCATCCAAACCCAGAGCAGAGAAAAGGCACAGATTTTTCTCCTGACTTGCGCTGGAGCTACTAGTGATAGAGTAGCATGCCAAAGATGTGAAGCAGTTTCCTGCTTTCCCTGTTTCATGGCTAGCCGCAAACTATAACCGACACAACAGATGAGTCTCCTCTCAGCCATAGCTCAGATTTGGCGTGCAGCGAATTAGAAAATTATACCCGTCAGGGTCTCGTAACCGAAATGGCTTGAGCCAAAATGGTGGTTACTAATGTTACAATGGATTTAAGGTAACATCTATGCAATGGTTAGGGTGGCTAGTGGTTAATGGCCGATCCATCTCAATTAATGAACCTCTCATGTTTATGGTAGGTCACCAGCTGGTTGTAAACTCAGGGTGGGTCTTATTGATATGGATATATATATATATATATATGAATCTATCATCAGTATCTGTGGTTAGTGGTGGTTACGCAGTGGTTCTTGGCTGCTTGGTTTAGCCACTGGCTAAAATCAGTGCTTAGATGATGAGAATAACTATGGCATTTTGAGAATGAGAACATATATACCTAGGGTTAATGGTCCATGTCAGTGGTTGATGGATAATTTCTGCAAGTGGTAAATGGTTGGTACTTAGCAGCAATGAAAGGCAGTGGTTGAAAATGGCTGATATCAAATACGATATCTCGGTTAATGGTGGTAGGTATACTGATTCATGCCTATGGCCACTAATAGGCTAGAACGTGGCTTGATACTGGCTGTCGATGAAGTTGATGGTGATGTTACGTCACCGATAGTTGATGTAGTTGGAAGTCATACAAGTTCTCTCTCCATCGCCGTCCCAAGAGGCTAGCCAGAGGCTAGTGGCGAGCTTGTGGCCATACAAGTGATATGTGCTAATCATTTGAATGTGGCAGAATGTGGTTCATAGCAACCAAGGGATACTGGTAACCATCAATGAACACCTCCTACTGCGAGGCAGAACGTGAAGTTCCCGAAGTGGAAATACCAGGCCTAGTGGAACTGAGAGATGATCAAAGACCTCCACTTGGCCCGCCTCCTCACTGACACCACTAGGTGCTGTTTCAGCGCCATCTGCCTCCCGGGATCCAAAATGCTCAAAGCACGTCTAACGAATCATGATCTCCTTGAAAAGCCTTGGAAAAACCATGGACTTTCCACAGAAATCTTCACGGACATTGGACATGACACGGCACGAGCTTCAACGGTCCGGCTCCAGGCTAAGCCTCCTGTTTGGCTTTGGGACTCTCAGCCTGGGAGGCGACTGATGGTGGTTTAGGTCTTGGATCTATGAGATTCAAACATGTTCACATCCAATTTCTATGAGGACCACAGCTTCTGTTCCAAACATTTGTCCACAGCTCATGTTGATGCAAAATGCTCTGCAATTGCATCCGCCAAAAAATACGATGCACCATGATGCACCTATCTGCATGCGTTCAGGGGAGATCACTACATCCAGATTCAAAAAGCACACCGCGCAGCAAATCTGAAGGCTGATGAGTGTTATCGCCAGATCTGCAAAAATACACATGTGTGCACTACTGTAAAAATCATGAAGCACCTTGGCTTTCGATGTCTTTTCTTTGGCTTTAGCAGCTGCCTTTGCTTCTGCTTTGCTCTTGGAAGCCTTTGGCGACTTTTCCTCAGATGTTGTCGTTTCTGTTGTCTTTGCTTCTGCCTTTGCTTTGGCTTTGGCTTTCGCTTTGGCTTTCATGTCCGTTTTGGCGACGCCTTTCCTCAGGAACTTGCTGTGCTGGTGCAGGACAATGCAGTTAGGATCACGGAAGAAAGTCAAACGGCCCCAAGAAGTGGAAGCTCCACGCAAATTCCAAGATTCGTATTCTGAGGGATCGGGCGGTTCCAAAACCTCATCCTCCCTGCATAACATTGAAAAACACAACCCCCAGTGAAACAATTTTACGCAAACGCAGCCTCCGAACTACTGGTTGTGCCCAACTGCATTGCACCGGTCCACCAGTATTTTCATGATTACTCGTATGTTGAAGCAGTTTAGAGCCAGACTGGGGCCCAAAAACTTCGGAAAAGAAAATGGGGTGAATGTCGCAGCAGCCCGGCTGATGTTAAGCATTCTGCAAACGTCGCAGAGTTTGCAGCCGAAAATCGACTTTTTCTTTGGAGTTTCATCAGGTTTTTCAGTGCTCTCCTGCACACCCATAAACAAGGCCGCGGTCAGCGGCGGAAGGTAATTGCTCTCACATAGACAATGGTTTACCTACACGGATATTTCACTTCGGCCTCTTGATTGGATGCATTCTCAGGCTTTGCATTGCCATCCTCGTTCACTTGCGGACCCTTGGTTCGATGGGTGGGTGGCGGAAGACATCCACTTCAAAAACCATTCGAAACATAAGAGCCCGGGCAAAAAAGATTTTGCTCCAATCATGAGATATCATGAGTCAGTTTTTCCCCAAATCCAAGGAACCTCAGCTGTACTTTTTCTCGTCTGCCGGGTCTTTCGCTTCTTTGGTGGTGGGGGGCTCATCTCTTCCCCATCCTTCGGAGCCTGCGGTTGTTGACCAGTGAATTATATTGAAGTCTTGTGCTAAGGCTATGCAAGGCCCGCTCACGACCAGGGCTTCATAAGCAACCATATTGAGTATCAATCATAGTATCAACCAGCAATAATGTTTGAATATGGTTGAATCATCTAGCAAATTAACCAACATTGACCAACAATAAACCAACATGGATCCTCTAGATTAGCTTTCCGAAGCTGATCTTTCAAGCCCTATTTGGGAGAATGCAGGTCTGAGTGTAGGTAAGGAAAGACCAATTATAACAAACAACAGTGGGATAACATGGGATAACATTTCACAACAACAGGAACCAATACCCTCAACACACTATGGGAGATCCAGCTGCATGACGACTTCCAGGTCCACTATCTCTTGGTGGCTTATAGATCCCTTGCAAAAAATATATGTTTAGTGGTTATATGGTAAATCAATCATATCCCAAAAACACTAAAAACCTATATAAGTTAGTGGGTATAAGCCATCCAGATCTTTTAAATTCACAAAAAGCCAATTCCACGTGCTGCTATACCTACACGTCATGTCTCAATCGAGCTGATTATGCAGAATCTGGTCATATCATAGCGTATGAACAACCAAGCTTTGGTCTACCGCACCGCAATTAGACAAGCCACCCACATCCACCCACCGCTAATATTTATATTAATGTTCATGGCTACTCTTACTATGTGCTTTTGACCTTTTCTTCGGGTGATTTCATGGCCAGTCCTGGCCATCACCCCATAGGGACCCATTCACCGTATCTTGGGCACAGCTGGGCACTGCTGTTGCTCTCACTTCGTTGGTGGACCCCAAGTCGGTGGCTCAATGAACTGATCATTTTGAGGGTGGCAATGAATAGCAGGTGGCAGTGGCACATTGGTGGTTTAAGCTTTTTCCTGAGTGGCACCTCAGTGGCAGCTTCTGAATCCTCTGGACTCCTTAGCTCAAGAAGCCCAGGACCAGCATGGTGCTACCAGCGGTCATTACAAGGTGAATTTCACAGTTATTGGGGCTGGTGTCGCTAGCTGATCTCTGATTCATCTCTTGTTTGAGGTCGAGATCTGTTGTCGCAGCAAGTGGAAACTGTAGTAAGGGTCGTCATTATAGATTTTAAAGTATTCCTAGGCACAGATTGCCTACCCTTGACCAAATAGGTGCAAATATATGCAAACCATTGCAAACCTATGTTTTGCGAGCGCCTGCGGCAGGACATCTCTGTGAATCGTGATTCTGTCAAAAGAATTGCAATGCACAGGGTGGGGAACAAAAAGGCCCAGCTGCACAGCACACCTAATCCTTCTCAATTGCTGAGCGAATGCTGAGGATCTGTTGATTCTTCTTGGATTTCTTGCTTCCCTTCTTGGCCTCAAAGGGGGATGCACTGCGTGGCACTGCGTGGCACTGCTTTCTGGGTGACAGCAGTATTGGAACTAGCCTGGTGTCACTTGGGTCAAGTTGGCAGGCCACAGCACTTGCTATGGATTCTACAGATTGCCTCGCAAGTCTCTAAATAGTCACAGCTATGAGCAGCTACTGGCCAGAACGAAGTATTGTTGGCATGCATTCTGGATTCTGTTAGCCTTCACTTCAATGCAAAAACTGAAAGCTGTCTTGTCTCATCAAACCGTCCGGCCTCTTCGTTGCTATTGTCTGTTGATACCTGCCTGAAACAAGCAATCAAAAACATTGCACAAACATGGCCAAATAGGCTGGATATGTGATGTCAATTCTATCCCCAGTCAACGGCCTGAACCGACCCCAGGAGAATGGATAGGGGATAACCGACTTGTAATTGCACACGCATGGCGATCCAGAAACAGAAAGTAAATTTCATCATGCGACAACTGAAAGACACGTGAGTCAGTTCCCTCTCTCCACCATCATCAGTCAGTTTTTAATGCTGTCTACTCGAGTCTCAAGTGTAGAATTGTACTGGTTCCATTGCTTTCTTCTTGCCATTGTTGGCCTGTTTCATGTGTTTTCTTCTTGTACATCTTCTCAGGCAAAAGTGAGGGAGTGTCAAATCCTAGGCTTAACATACTTAAACAAGTAGATGTTCAAAATATTCTAGCACGACCCTGGCAGCGCGCTGTTGTTCATCCAAGCTGCTTTCGGGTCTTGGCAACTCCGACGGGTGGATTGTTGATGAACCTTAGACATGCACCCCACCATTTCTTGTGCTGAGAACAACAACCCCTACTCGGCCAGTTGCCTCCATAACAATTAGGCAACCAGGGAACCCCAAGTATATAGGGATGGCTACAGTACCTATTATATATAGGTAACTGAAATGGGTAGGGAAAAACATTGAATCACAAATCCCCTATGCTGGGTGCAACTAGAACCTCACGGCTGGCACAGCCATGGCACACAGCTTGAATTACAATGGCAAATGCAACCCATCATATCACTACCCTCCTTGAGAACAGTTGAGATCTGTCGAGTGTCTTCTCGGCTTCTTCACGTGTGGCAAAGCTGCGGTACATGACCTGATTCAAAGGCAGCGGAACCCTCTGGGCGCTCAAATGCTCTGCACCAAGGCTGATAGCAGTCCCTCAATGTCAGTTCGGGGGATGGCCGAATTCAAAAATCTGTTCATGCCATGTTCACACCCCATGGTGCTCAAACAACTCACAGAAAAGTGACGCAGAATCTGAGAATTCCTACGGCGGAGCCAAGTACCAAACGTCAAAAAGTATTACCGTGAAGAGAACCAATGTCATGCGGCACCAGTTATTGGCCGGAAGTTTGACATGCCGATGCTTGTCCCCAACAGGTCAAGAAGTATAATAAATGTAACCGACCTGCAAACGTGGTCTGGTTGCCACGACCTGCCAAATGGGGTATGTAAAGTAGGCGTTCTCAACTAAAAAATCATTGTTCAAATAAATTATGAAAAAACTCACGGGCTCTACGCAGTGGTTTAGGATTTTAAGGTTTTAAGGTTTGAGGGTTCAGGGTTTTAGGATTTAGGGTCTACATGGATTTACGGATTTAAGGTTTACAAGGGATTTACTGTAGAACATCTGACAAAATAATTAAGTTTCGGGCAAGTCTTGCCCAAGAAATTGGCTATATCATGATTGATCATGTACGACTGTGAATCTGATTATGCATTCTGCGGTCATCAAAGCATGTTTGACAAAGCCATGCCTTACTTGCCAGCGATGAGTAAACATGAGTGATTGAACAAAGTAACCAGCGCAATTTGCTGAGCATTCAGAACTGAACACGAGTCTATCCAAGGGTCCAACCAAAAAAATCAAAATCAAGCGGTTGTTATAGATTTGTTTACCACTTGCATACATCAATGCATGACAAACACAAACACACACACACACACACACGAACAAACACATAAACAATAAAGAATCTCTAATCTGTAAAACAGTGTATTATGTATTACTATGCATTACTGAGCAATACATCAACCAGCATCAGCCATCATCAACTGAAGTAAATATCACTTGCCAAAGACACAGCTTCCGTGCCAAGGCACACCCTTGACACCATGCACATACTGCTTGCATTCTTCCCACGAGGTGCAAATCCGCTTTTCCGGTTTGGCCACCTGGGCTTCCATGGTTCCCATTGGTTCCCATTGGTTCCCATTGGTTCCCATTGGTTCCCGTTGGTTCCCATTGGTTCCCATTGGTTCCCATATGTTCCCATGCTCAACAGTGCTGCCTGGCGATCCATCCTGGGATTCGGACACCATAGAACTTCTGCTTCTTCTCCTGCTGGCTCACTCGGTCCTTTAAGGAACGGGAGGCAGGAACTTCCACTGGTTCCATGTCCTTATCACACCACCAAAAGCCCACTGAGACCAAGTCAACCCACATCAATCCACTGGAAAATTGCAAACCAAGCATCAGCATTGTATTCATAAGCCGGGCCATTTTCGAGGCAAATCTTCTCCTGCTCCTGGGCGTGGCCGTGGCAATCAGTGGCGGCAGATTTCAACTGCCCAAGGGGTGTTGCATCGGTTGCATCCGAGAGTCCATGACCCACTGGGCGAATCGCTTCATCATCCTGTCGCCCTGCTTCCAAGGAGTTTCGTCCTCCGACCTGAACGATGAAAACGCGTCCAACAATGGTGGCTAGTGGTGGTTAATGATGGTTCGAATACATTAAACAATCGTTGGTTAATTAATGATGCTTGGCAAAAAAATGAAACCTTACCTCCACAATCTGCCCCGATCTGCAGCCAAGAGTCCCCTCAAGGACTTGCTGCTGAAAGGTGTTCATCACCCACATGCAGTACCTCAAGCACCAGCGTGGAACGCTGTCTAGCATTCAGGCATGGGGATCGCCTCAGTCTCTTTGACCCATAGCAGCTCCCTTAGCTAAGCCTTGCTGCTTCCATCCTGCCATCCGCATCTCGGTGCTTTTTGAGGCTCCAACTGAGGTTCTGTCACCCAAGCCTCTTCGTAGGTCATGCCACCATGCCTTGCTATTCACATGAGCGGATGGTTGCCAAAATCTGCCGATGACATCTCACCTAGCGCAAATTGTGGCATGACCTGAGCTATTCGCTCATCTCCTTCCAAACTTCGCACATGGTAGCCAATGGTAGCCCCATGGGCATGTGCCAAAATAGTGGTACGAAGCCAATAGGTTTCCTGGCAAAATATAATTTTTGGGTGTGTTCTTGGTTACACCATTTCGGCATATACCCAGATGTTATCCCCACTGATTCACAGCCGAATCCTTGGTAGCTGGGATCAACAGCTGAGTACCGGCAATGGCCCATCGCATGGGGCCCAGACTTTCCAAATCCAACAGGGTCGCTGGGACTTGCTAAAGCACTCAGCTCTGCGGGTGGTACCTGGGCAACACGCCCAGCACCTTCACTCCACCAGGCCCACCAGGAAAAAAAAGATGCATAATTTCTGCTGAAGAAAAAACAACATTTCAATGCACAAGTTATCTCTCTCTCTCTCTTTCTCTCTATGATGTCTCTATCCATCCATCATTATCCATCCATCCATCCATCCCATCCCATCCCATTCCATCCATCCATCCATCCATCCATCCACCCATCCATCCGTGTACATCTTTCATTTCTACGTACTGGCATGGCCGTCTTCCACCATCTCTCCGCGCTTCGGTGCTTTGGCTGAGAGCCTTGGGCCCTGACCTGGCCAACTTGCTCGCCGCCTGGTCTTGTGGCAGGGCAAGGCTCTCGGCACCACAACGAGCTGATCTTCCAACGCACAGCGATACCAATCACAGGTGACCCATTGCGACTCGCAAACTCACAAGACAGCGGTGATCACTGTCGAGTTACAAGCAACCAAGTTGGTGAAAAAACACTCAAGCATATACCAAGTTCGTGAATGCTATTGACCAACCTAGGTGTGAAAAAATGAGGAACCAGTATAGCAACCCCTGGTATGACCAAGCCATTAATGGAAGCGCAGCCTTCTGCCCCAGTGCTTGCTGGAGGGATCTGCGCTGCCTCAACCTGATCACATCGCAACTGGACCCAGGACCAGCTTCCATCAAACACTTCAACTGATGGGAGGGACTTCAGTTCACCAGAACCAGGGATTCAAAATATTCAAACTATGTTCCACCACCATACTTCACCACCATATTCCACTCAGTTCTATGTTTTGCGATGCCATGACGTCATTGCTTTATCTCTTGGCTCGGAATGTCAAGGTTAAAAGTTCTGCTACAGCAGCTGCACCCGCCTCCATGGGGGCGCCAGTTTCTACCCGCAAGCTTCAACGGTACCAAATGGCTTCGTCACGCAGCAAGCTCATCATTACATGCCATGTGCCAGTGATTTCCGCCCTGCTCCGGCTCAAAGAAAACGCAATCACAATACTCTACAGTTTAATTGCGCCAATGAATACCACTGACCTGTCTACAAATGACATCAAGTCCTTCTTCAAATATCTTACTGAAAATGCCATCATCGCGTTGAAGCTTCTCATCACTGACCCGGACCCCGCCTCTCATTATTGGACCTTCAATGGCTCGCCATGTTCAGTCTGCTGGTAAACGGAAACATTGCTCCTGCGAGAATCTGATGCAATCTGATGGTGCAACAGTTTCACCGTCTTTGCCTCCTTAAAGGAGGCAGTCATGTCAGGACTGACAATCTCACCAACTACACAAGTAGCTTGCCACAGGCTCTCTCTCTCTCTCTATGTTGACTTGTGTGTGCTCCGAGAACAAGCAGGGGGCACAAGTACTTTGAGATGTTGAGCGATTCAACCCGCCGTTTCTTTCTGTTTCTCTGTGACTTCTTCCCTTGTCCAAAGGCCGCCGCCTTCTAAGGCCACTGGCCATCTCTCAAAACAACATTCCACGACTTTCCGGATCTTGAAAACATTTTCCAACCACTCCTTACCCTTGTAATCACTTGTGAGATCGCGCGAGAGCAGGTTCAACGTGCCAACACAACACCAGGCTTCAGCCAAGAGGCGCATCCCGTTGAGGTTGAATATTGACCTTTCCATTTGGCTCGGAAATCGCCCGCCCTAATGGAGACGTCTTCTATGCTCATCTGTTTCTTCTCGCTTTATGATTCTCATTGGGCATCACTTAGAATTGGCCAACAAATTGACCCCAACTTGGTCGCAGAGTTCCAGGATGTTTCAAGGTCAGGACGAAGCAATTCATGCCGTACTTGATGCCAGCCAGAACGGGCTTCGCCTGTGGCCACGCCCCTGTTGCCACGCCCAATGCCATGGAACCTGTTGGAGCATAGCGTTACAATTGCAAAGGCCTCGTGTTTGAGTCGCATGTCTCCTTCTCCGCTGGGAGCGCGGTTGTGCCACATCCTTGGGCACCACACTGCCAGCTGGCGATGAAGGAGCTAAAGCTCTTGAACAAAAACGAAGCTTTAAGTGGTTGAGGAAAACACTGAATAAATTGAATATACAACTGGTTGAAGCGAAGCTAAACTCTAGGCCGCTAGTCTCTAGGTTTAAAAAAAATAGCTGCGACGGATTTCTCATTACCCACAGGCATTGCTGAGCATCAACATCTCAGCCAAGTGTCACAGCAGTGTGTTGCGCTGGTCGGACCTCTGGCAAGGATGGCAAGCCAGGGCATGAGCTGCTAGCATGTCACTAGCTTGTGGGATAGCTTATGGTATTGCTAAACTCATGTTGCAAGGGGATGATGGGTTAAGGTGTGAGAAGTGACTTGGGTAAAACATGGGAGCATTTCACACCCGAAACATGAGTCCTCAAAATGGGTCCACGCTTGGCTGATTGCAGACCTTGCTGAATTCGAGCGCGAGAACATCTCTTGAGCGAGTTGACACACAAATGGACAAAGAGGTTGAACGCGACAGTTGAACTGGATATCGCCACTGCCTAGAACAATCCGTTGCCAATGTATTGATCATGCACTGACCATTTCCAATATCGTTCCCTTGCCAAGACAACAGAGAGCCGTTCAAAAAATAAACTTGAGGTCAAGAAAAATGATAACTGATGACGTGTTCTCTTGGTGTAGGCCTGCCATAGCAATGTGAAAGCACATGATACTTGTGGGGCCCTGGTTTCAAAAAGCGATGCAGAACTGATTGAATACATAATGATGGAAATTTAGAACATGAATTGATTTTGAATAATGATGACATGCTTGAGACTTATCCATCTCTCTTTATCGGTCTCCATCTTGCAGGTTAGGGTCTAAGTGCTCCTGATTCGCATGCCAGGACACTGTCTAAGCCAAGGTAAGGGAAACAACGCAAATAGCAGGAGACAAAGAATGGATGAAAATGGGTCAAGCATACAAAGGGTTCTTAAATGCGCAAATTTCAGCAAATACAACGATACACTCGCCATAATACTGGAAAACAACCACTCGGGCATTAAAAAGAAACACTGAAAGACCAATGATTCCAACGAAATGATCAGAGCGTGTGGCCAGCAAAAGACTTATATATAATATATATTTACAACAAGTTCTACTAGATACGCTAGACATGGTCGTCAATAGATGTAGCATGATGATACTCCCATGTTGCTTCAACGCGGCACCTGAAAACCCAAGTGTGGGAAGGAGGTCTCGCCACCTGCGCCAGGTTCCAAGCCTCAGCACTGGGATCCGCTGCCGTTGCCACCATGACGTGCCAAGGACTTGCCATGAAAGGTAGGATAGCAGGGGACAGCAACGCGCCAGCGGCACTGCGGCCTTTTGACCACAGTCACTCTAAGCAAGTTGACTCAAGCCGGGGCTCGCTAGCACGAATCGGTCAATGACTGCAGACCGCCAACACGTGCAAATCATGGCACCAAAGCAAAAGATGCAAAAGATAAATGAAGTATTATGGCTGCGAATGGTATATCAAGATACTCACGGCAGCACATTTTCGTGCCAAACACGGGTGGCCATCCGACATGATTCTGGGTTTGGAAATATTGAAAATAAGGCCATCGAACTAGAAAATCATGACAATCAAAACAGCAAGGTCTTGTCTTCCGTGGCGAAATCTCCTACAACTAGAGACCAATTCATGTTCAATATCATTCCGGAGAACTGGAACATCTTTAGGATAGATGGCTGGCTCCCTTGCCATAGACAGGAGCTCACATCATGCAGGCGCCAATCCGGCAACCTACCCAGCTGTACAAATTCAACGTCTTCAAGCTGAGACGACGATGATATTTCAGAAGGGACAGTGCCCACTGGGATGGCGCGGAACTCGAACGCAAGTGGCTGATGCGTGGCTGAATAGCAGGCATGGATATGCATGGTATAAAATGGGTACCCTGAAATTCTTCAACATGTCCTCGACTCTTGGGGTGAACCAAGGGCTCAGTGACAAACATTCCGACCATCCAAAGTTTCAAATGACCGCGCCGCGCTGGCAAGGCGGAAAACAAGTTGCCAGAAAGGAAAGCCGAAGGAAGAGAAACGAGCCA
>VSDK01008309.1:496663-537913 GCA_009767595.1 Symbiodinium kawagutii
TACACGACTCAACAGCTTTTGGTGCGGGTAATCACTGGACCAGCTTCTTTCACATCATCTACCTCGATGAAGGTATTGTGCACCTGCAGGCGCCCCGCAGGACTTACTTCGAGGGCTTGTGGGCGAGATGCTGCGAACAAGGTAGTTCTAAGTAAACATGTAGTGGACAAATCGGCGAGAAGGCAGGTGAAAATGACCATCATTGACATTTGTTTCAATGAGTGGTTCGACAAAAACCGACAAAAAGTAATCCAACCGACTTGACTTGCCTCTCGTAATTAACATGCAGTCAAAGCATGTCAAAGCTCTCTTGACGAGGCACGCTTAAAAGTAAACAAAAAACAGGAAAACCTGAGGAAAAAAATCAAGTATACTCCTCTGAAAGAATGAGTTGCCAATGACACAGTCTCCGATGATTTCCTCACCCACAGTCCTACCTACTCTCACCCCCGTATGTTATTCCCAGGCGATTTTCAACACTATACCATCATGCCATCATGCCCATTGGATTTCAGCTGGGGAATCTATTACCGTAGATACGGTCATAGGCTATGGAAATATTGTTTGATAATTATAATGATTTTGGCTGGTTCTGCAAATCTCATTTTCAGGCGCCACGAAGTGGCATCATTCCCGCAACACTGATCAACACTGCGAGGAAATTTGTAAGCAGTAACTGGCAGTAACGGGCAGTAATCATCCCAAACCAAAATCCAAAAATTCAACATTCTGTCTCCAAGAGCTACCCCCATGCTTCCACAGTGAAAAAGCATGAAGAAACAAACATGGGTAGCTTAGTGGCAAAATTTGGAGTTCACCAAGGCGCAGTAATCAAAGACTTCAGCGGGACAGAAGGTGGGTTGTCGAGGTATTCTTCCGGCACGTCGGCAAATCTTGGAGTCTTAGCCTCCCAAGAATTTGAAGTCTTGGAATTGGATCATGTTAATTCCAATGTCTTCCATACTTCTGATGGGAACTGGGAGCAGAAATGTAGTCCACTGAAGCCGCCTCCGAGACCGTGGGGGCGTGCTTGATGCTATTGAGCTTCCGGTAGGCCATCTGCGACACGTTGGGAGCTTTGGGAGCATTGAATTTGAACATCCTGACCTCGCCTGCCTCGCCTCTAAGCTGCAAGGTGCATGACATGCTACACTAAAGCAATGCTTTTGCTTGCGCCAGGATTGTGCGCGGATGTGGTGTGTATCTTGTATTTCGCATCATTTCGCATGTTGTGTGTGTGTGCCATTTTATGTCCTGTAACTGACTCACATGCAATGGTGGTACAAAATGACGAGAACATACGAGAAGTATGTAATAGGATGTAACGAAACACATCTCAGTGCAACCACGGTCGGCTCAAGGCAAAGTTTGCTGCGCATCGGTCACCTCTCTGATGCTGATGCCATGGGCCTTGTGAATCTTCCAGGCTGCTTCAAAGCGTTCGCTGGCTGAGAGCCATTGGCTTCTTCTCACGACAGCTTGGTATGGCACCAAAGGCCTACCATCGATGCTATTGAAAACCTGCACCTGACGGGGAAACAAGTCAGTCGAATGAACATGTTGGTGAGAAGCAGGAACGGTATGATACAACCCCAGTTGTGATTTGGATACAAGTGATGACATTTGAATTTTGTGCAGTTCACATCAGTCAATTAAGTTTCTTAACTAACTGTTGTGAATGCCATTCTCCCATGCGTTGGATGACGTTGCACAACCTCATCCAAACAACATCGCGCCTCCCCGCAACCAATAGCCGCCAAGAACAGGAACAAATAATTCGGAAAATCGAAATCTCCGATTGGTCGAAACCAGAATGCAAAGGCCGGTTCCTTGCTGCAGGAGATTCCATGGGATAGCTTGATGACAGCAAGCAGCTCAAACCCAGGGCAATGGACACTTCAGAAGTACTAGTGCACTCAGATCAAGACTGTCGTCAGAGCATTGAGACCATCAAAATTACAGTATCGAAAATTGAATAAGAACCAATAACACATGATACGTCATAATATCACTTGAATCAACCTTAGATCATATGTCTTGTAACGACCTTTGCACTGGCTTGGGGAAAATTCTGGTACTTCATCTGGATTGTCTGCGGCTGGATTCTGCATTTTCCGGCAATTTGTCCAGCAAAATGCACCAGGGGTCCTTGGCTGCGCACATCCTGCAACCGTTGGCAGGGAATGAAATGTGGAACTCACGTCTGAGGGAGAATCCCCTGTGCCTGTTTCAAGACAAATCGAAAGATCGCCCGTGGGCATCTTAGCTGGTTGGTGCTTAATAATGTTGATGATGTTGATAATCTGGTTCATGATGGTAAATGATGTTTAGTGATGGTTTGCAATCGCTGATAATGGTGGATGATGGTTTCGAATGTTTAATCATGGTTAATACTGGTAAATGGTAAGTGCTGGTTAATGATAGTTAATGATGGTTGGTGGTGGTGAATGATGGTTATTAGCCCAGTTGATGGTGGTAGTGACGGTTAACAATAACTGACAATGCTTGTTAATGATGAGTCATGGTCATGGTTGATACTGGCTAGTGGTGGGTTAGTGGTGAAGATGATCGTTGGTAACGGATAACCAAACAATCATGAATAATCACAGTTGACAATGGTTGATAATGGTTGTTAATGGTTGTGAATGGTTAATAATAGTTAGTACAGGCAAGTGGCGGATTTGTGGTGGTGAATGATGATGAATAGGGGGTAGTAAGTAATAAGATTTAATGATAGTTAATTATTGCTTGTGATTTGTCTGCTTCATTCTTAGATGCAGGCGGCGCAATGCATCCGCTGCGGAAATGACAACAACTCACATGCAGCAATAGCCAGTCTTCACCCATGCCATTAACCTGTCATCAACATTGATCACACGACGGTTAACGTTAATCATGGTTAATCATGTTTGATCATGTTCGATAATGATTGATAGTGGTTGATAATGGTTGTGAATGGTCCATCCTGGTTGATATTGGCAAATGGTGGGTTAGTGGTGGTTGATAAGGCTTAATAGCGCACAACACTTAACGATGGTTAGTCACGGGTAATAATGGTTAATGCTGCTTTAATGGTCAATGATGGTTATATAATAAGGCATACTAACCAACAACAATGGTTGACCATGGTTGACCGACTGCTACTGAACAAAATGGTGATTCGACGCCGAGTTGCTTCACCCAGGTTCAGCGCCAATCGGCAGTCACCAGGGAGCAATGGCCGGCCTTGTGGACACGTCCTCAAGGACAAGACCACGTAGTAGTTTTGATCTGCCTTCAAACGCCAACGCTACGGGCACAAAGGCGGAGAGATCCATTGTATATATGAATCTGATCCCAAAGAAGGAACCGAGACTCAAGGATACAATTTGCGAATCTGTTTGTATGCATAATTGTGTAGATACAGTTTTTCATATTTAAGAAAGTTACAAATATATACTCACAAATAAATATGCAATTTGCACTTCATACATACACAAGTAATAAATGAATTCATGAACCATGAACAATCCAGCTGCTGATTTTGACCGGCAGAATCCTGCACAGCACCATGACACTTGACATCTGCCAATTCCATGCATCCTTGACTTTGGAAATTCCTCCCACTGCGAAATCTTACAGACTTGCAAATAGATGTCAAGGAGATAACCAAGCAATCTTTGTGTCCATTAGAGCGAGCAATCCTGATAAATCCTGATATTCCTCATGAAGAATTGCGCTACTTAATTGCACACACAATATTTATACAATTCTTATTTGTATCTCTCTCTCTCTCTCTGTCTCTCTGTGTTCGCACCCCTTTTCAAATTTAGTTGGCTGAGTGTCTGACCTTCTGACTATGCTTTTCAACTATGATCGTACACGGCTTGACCTGCCATTGCCCTGAGACCACTTGGTTCCTGCCTCACAGAGTAACTCCAACGAGCCAAAAGAAGAGCAGGTCAACTGTACCAGGTTTGCCACTGACTGCGCCTGACGCCGCATAGACGAATGACTTGCAGCCAGTGAGGGTTGGAAAGTCTCAAACAAAGGTCTCAAATCTAACATCACAGCCTTCCAAACCCTGACTTGGTCTTGTGGTTTGGGGAAGCATCACAGGCATGATAGCAACAGTTCTCGAACATCAAAGGTCGCCCAGAAATTTGTGTATTTCAATTAGTGTCAAAACATGTGAGCGTGTTTTTCTTGTCATTTTATCAGGTTGTGGCACCCAAATTCCACTTGTTACATATATGGCAGCCTCTGCTGAGTCGAAATGCGATCGCCACAAAAGGTATCAAAGCCAGTACATGTCAGCAAGAACCATTTTCATCCATTTTCCAGAGGAAAGAAAGCACGCACTTCAGAACCAAAAGCAAATATAATATACGCAAAAAAAAGAAGAGGACAAAAACTGAGGATTGCCCGGTACAAGAATGCGTTTGCTGCAACTGTGATCGTTTTGGAGATAATTTTCTCCTTCACGTCCTTCTGGACCGTGCTTCCGCTAGCACTTTGATTGGTTGCGATAGGGCAGGTATATTCACATGTGAGACATGTTATCATCACTGTCTTCCTCCTTGTTTTTGAGAGGCAAGTACATTCAGACTCACGAATGTCGGTGTCATTTGGAATTGAAAGCACGAGGTTTACCCAGAGTGTTGAAGCTACAAAACCAGCTTCATGCTGATACAATCAAAGGAGTCAGTGCACCAAAAACCATTGCATTCTCCACACGTTTCTAGATTTGCATCCTGTTCCGCTAAGATGCCATCTGCGCCAAATGAGCAGAAGCCCACAATGGAAACGCCGATCCAGTGACGAAAAGACCCACTGTCACAATCATCTCATCTGGAGATTGAGGATGGGCTTGGACCACTGAAACCTTGCTTGACAGCAACCCCATGTAACACCAGCAAGGAAATGAACAACTGCCCACGGCCAAGTTGGTTGTTTAAATTTGTTTCATATGTGCAAGACATGTTTCGATTTCTCAACAAATTTGCTGAAACATGTGGCTTTACCTTCAACTTGGCTTGCAAGGAGGCTCACGACTTCCTGTTCTCAGCGTGATTTTTCTGCAAGTCTTTTGGCATATCTGTGATCAATCATGATCCAAGGGGCTGTAGCGAACTGGCTCCCGATTTGGGACACGAAGGTCTTAGTCTTCGAGTCAAAGGGAATCTCTACGATGGTCAAAAGGCCTTGCTGACAGAGGCGGCTAGCCATGGTGTGCATTGCCATCAGTTCCCCAACAGAAACTCAAGCAAAACTGCAAACGTGTGTTCATTGTTTTACGAACATCTACAAAGAGTCAACGCCTGTCACGCGGCATTCAAGCCATGCCCACATGCTGCCTTTGACAGTAAACTGCAGTCACCTTGAGGATCAAGAGATCCAAATACAAGTGGGCTCAGCTGGGGTTCGTTCCCTCATCCAGCTTGCATATAGAACAAAGTGGCAGCTACATCTATATGTAAATGAAAAAATGACCAAATGAAAAAAAACGTGATTTGCCAATGGCATAAATTGGCGACGAGTTGTCAAATGGGTAATCACCATCTCGGTTCATATCAACATTTTGGTGAACGTCATCACACCTTCAAGTTCCTGCAAGCCACTAAACACGAAAGCTATAATGAACCGCTACCATATCATCCATCGCTGTAAAATGCTATAAGTATTGGCTTAATGTGGTCCGTCACCATGATTGCAAAGATTTGAAGAATGATGCTATATAAACATAAAGGTCTCATTTATAGTAAGAAACTTGCCATGTTTATGCATTTTTTGGGCTCCCATATTTTGAAAAACCAGAGTGGGTACTTCTCAAGATATGGGTACCCCCAAATCATACAATATCAACCATTGATATGTATTGAGCCGACCATACCAACCACGTGTTTGTCATTGTGAACGCGTTCAAACATCCTCAACCACTAGCAGCAACAACAGGAGAGCCCCATTCCCCCATGCAGCCTGGGCTGGGGAAGTCCCGCCACTGAACGACTCCTGGGTGCTACAATGCCATCGCTGCGAGATCTGGCGCTTGACTTGATGATAAGGTGAAATTCACTGATCGATGAGTGGTCGATCGTTACAATTGAGATGAACTCTGATGATGTTGTCAAATGGCTGATGGCTATCAATGATGACAATTGCTGATGGGTTATGATGGCATATGACAGTTGACAGGTTGACAATCCGCGACGGTAGTAATGGCCATTGGCTATGACAAATAAGGCCTTGTAGCCAACAAAGTTTAATAATGATGAGTGACAATGGCTGACCAAGTCTTTGATTGTTTCACCTTGAAAGCAGGCTTTGAGGGATGTGCCGCCGCACTTGCTATAGAGTCATCATAATATGATCAGTGTCACTACCGGCTAAGTTTGTGGTATTCAGCGTGGGTCATGGAGAAATTTACCTGATATAAGTACTTCGACGTTTGGATAGCACCTGAGCCTCATATCTTACTAATGTGGCCAACACATGTTTCGATTCATGGTGATACGACAAGGCTATCGATAAATCGGCCAAAATGAGATGACATGGTCTGTCCAGTGTGTGCTTCACTGTTACTGTTAGGGGGCGCAAGTTTTGGAATAAACCTCATAACTGTCACTAATGGTAGTGCTAAATTCAGTCAACTAAGGTGAGTAAATGGTGAGCAAGTTGTTCCGAACACTGATGTAAAGATATGTAAAGTAGTCGTTGTGGTTAGATAATATGGCCAGGATGACAACAAATTATGTTCAAGAATCATGCAAAAATGCCCAGAGCGATGGAACAGAACAATCCGTGACCGATGGGCAAAGTTCAAAATAAGCTGGAGACAACTCCTCGAAGAATCGCAAACAATGACATGTCATGACATGTGGCTGTGGGTCAAAACCCTGTACCCCTGGTTCCCCTATCATTAACCATTGGTTTCCCATGGTTTCCCTATAGTTTGTTGCTCATTAACCCCCATTAGTTGGTTGGTTAACTGCTTGACCCAACTCGCCATGTCTCACGGTGTGACGACGCGATGGACTGCGGGGAGGCGCATCCAAGCGTCGTTCGCGAAAGGTCCGTTCCAGGTTCGAGTCGGGTGGACGCGAGCCTGTGAGAAGGGCCACCTGTGCACCGGCCTCAGCGGCTCCGCAACGGTTGCAACGCTGTGAACACAACGGGGTGGCAGGGTGGATGTTGATGCCTGGGAAACCTTCGCTGGGGAACTCAAACTGCCCGGTTTCCGGTAGGTTTACCCATCATTACCCATCAACCCATAGACAGTCTGCACAGCTGCTCAGAGTTCACTGCTGGAGAGTTCTTGCTCAGTTGACACTTGTTGATGCTTCCTCTGCGAAAGGGACCGGACCTTGCTCATCTCATCAAAGAAGCTGTTGCTCAAGCTGACCGTCGTGATGATATCTCCTGAAAAAGCAGTTTGGTAGGCGAGTATTGGGCTGACATTCGACATTAAAATCCTGCATGCTGATCCAATACCCCTCGTGCCTGGAGACAAGATCTCCTCAACGGCATAGGAAAAGCCAGCGAACTCTATACCTCATCACCATTTGCGAGCTGGAAACAAATCGACACGGCAAGTTGCATCAACTGCTTCATGCTCCAAGTCCCGTCCTTCCAAGGGTATGAGTGCAAGAAGTGCAAAAATCAAATAATCACGTATGCCAACGACCCGAGAAATAATACTTACTGTAGATAGAAAGCAGAACCATGGAGAATCCAGCCAAAACTGCGGAATGCATTGCTCTCCCTCCCCCTCTCTTTTTGATCTTTCTGGATCTGCATCCCTTTGTTACCAGTGACAATTCATAGTTGGAAGATGCTGCAAACAGTGCAAAAGACTCGGGATGCCAAAACCCCAGAGACACTCAAAGTGCAACCAAGCGAACCCATGCTCTTAATCAACTCCGGGTCTGCCAGTATCTCTGGGCGAGGGAAGACGGAGAGCTTCGAGGAGTCCGCCAAAACAGACTCAATGACAATGCATTCATCTCCAGAATCACGCCAAAACAAAGTGAAAACCAATTGAAAATCCAGCCAAAAAATCACCACAAAACAAAGTTGACTTCTGCATTTACTCCATGGCAGCCCTTGCAATCACCACAATAATGCAAAAAAATCTCAAAGATGGAGGACGTATCCAACCCTCTTGGGGATCCATGGAGTCACCAAGTGACGCGAACGACGGTGCTCAGCCGGAGCATGAAGAAATCACCCACACGCTTAAAGGCGGCATTGCTGTGTCCTGCACGCAGTTTCTGCCCACGTGGTGCCTCATGACTCACCGACGCCCCTGGTCCTTCAAGGATTGGCGCGTCTAGTACCGTCCATCCCTCTTCACCAATGAGATCCTGCATCGTGCTCGGCTCCGAAACCAAAACTGACCCGACAGCTTGACATAATTTCACCGCCGTCCTTCAACAAGAAACACACCATTGATAGTTTTCACATGTTTTCACTGCAGATTTATCAGCTGACCATGGTATACCATGGTGAAATCGGGATGTTTAACGGGCACACTTCGCTCCGTGAAATTGACGTCCCTTCGCGTGTCCTGCGCGGATGCCTTGAGAGTTCGGTCGGTTTCCAAATCACTGAGCTCCATGCGAAGCTTTTCGAACGAGCGATTTGTTGTGGCAGCAGGGCCCAGCAAAAAAGGCACAAGTGAAGATGTCCAAGTGGATCCAAGTGGTGCTGTGGTACTGTGATGGCTCAACCCTTGGCAGTTGGCTGGTGGAAAGGAACGAATCGCATCATGCACGCAGGGTTTGCTGTTGTGACTGATGCTTTAATTTGTCTTGACTTCAGGTTTGAGCCACTAAGCAACCTCGACCAAAGGGTGAGGAGCATCCGGAGCATAGAGGATCACAGGATACACATAAATAATGCATACTACACGCAAATAGTCTTTGAAACAGGTGCTCAACAGCTACGTGCTCCCTATCAGCAAATCGACTTTCCAGTGGCTGAACGCTTCGAAAAATCTGCAGCCACACCAACTCCAAAAATCCAATGCTGCCCGCAGTTCTCCAAGGCATCCAGGCCATTGAGATAAACAAAGACCGTCGATGGTCTCATCGAGCCATCCTGAGATCGGTGCGGCTCGTGGTAGGTCCAAGCTTGCCCCCGCAAGGTGCTCCACAGCACCATCCAGCCGAGTTGTGCCAAGACGCATGGTGCAATTTGAAGAATTGTCCCGGCCTCCGGTCATGGCTGCTTCGAACAGGTGAAACAGTCATGCCGTTCGCGGCATCAAGAATTGCAGCACGACGAATACAATGATTTTCCAATCATCCTGTGATTCCATGTGCTTTTCCAGTACAATGATTTTCTCAAAATAGGGAGCCCCCAACTCCTTTTGTTCCATGAGCAAACCAAGCGATCCTCCCGTGCACTGATTTGCGGCTCTAAGGTCATGGCTCATAGCGCAACATCACCAAGGGCTCCACCTCATCACAAGTGGAATCCAACTTGACCAACTTTATCCTATTTATAATAATGGCAATTCCAATTGGGCTCAGCTAGGGTGCCATATCCAGATCTTGCAATTCACCCATGGGCAAAAAGCTCATGACTTGGGATTCCAGTTCCGTGCTACAAATCTACCATTCTCAGGCCTGATCCCCGCCTGCGCTAGTTTGGTTTGTGTCACCGCTGCCACTCGTGCAGCGATGCGTTCCTGAGAGACGGCGAGGGCACTGCTTCACTGCGATCGGACACATTCAAGTTGTGTAAAATGCATTCTGTTGCGAGCACATGCCCGCACGAAACCTGAGGCAATGCTGTGGTTGTCTGGGTTGCTGCCGATTTGGGTGGAGGCGGCCAAACTGGCCTATGATTTTCTAATTCATATTTTGGACGCTGGAGATAGTTTGGAACAATCAGCTATGTCTCATTGGAAGCTTATGTGTGCCCAGCGGCAGCGTGGATGGTACAATGATATGATTTTGCTTTTTGAAGAGATTGGAGTTTTGGAAGAAATGGGTGGGAAAACTGTTGTACTTGCGTGGGACACGCAGCGTGCTAAACATTGGAGACAAATGTTTTTGGATCGGTGTCACGCCAAGGCTACGTTAGAGCTAGAGCGAAGTTTAGCCAATGGTAAGTATGGATTCCTTCTCGCCACGGTGCCGAATTTCCATCTTTCCATGGGTGCCACCGCAGGGAGGTCGTTGTTTAGATGGCTGTTGTCGTCACACTGTCTGGAAATTGAAACTGGCAGGTATGAAAGAAAACCGAGAGATGAAAGATTATGTAAAAGATGTTTCAAACTTGTGTTTATCAGTGCGGTGGGGGATGAACAGCACGCTCTCACGGAATGTGCGAGGGGAGAAATTGAGCCAAATCAATTCCTGACGCAATTTGCAGAGATGCTGGGTCAGGAGTATAGTGTGTCAATTTTTGAGACTGCAAGCAGACTGAAATCTTTGGCGAAGTCAGAACAACAGTTTTTTTTGGAAATGTTTGGCCAAACTCACCTTGGTGATAGACAAGGAAATTCTCCAGGAACATTTAGCAACTGAACAGGCGCCCAACAAGTGGATGGCTTTGATGCGATCTGCGCAAACCAGATGTATTCTCGATGCTGCCCACCAACACTTTCGAAAACAACTACGAAAACAATTTCACCGTACCGCCATTATGGTCCCAAGCAGTGACAGTGACGATGACGTTATTTTTGTTTCACACACAGCCCGTCCAAGATGAGGTTCCTTCTTTTGTTTTGCATGCATGTGCCGTTCTCATAGTTTCCCTGCTTTCCGTCATTTTATTTTTCTGATTTTGCATGGTCGCTCTTGCACGAGGGGTGGTTTTCTATTTGTATAGCCTGCAAGTTTTCGTTTGAGCCTGTAACATGGACAAGGCACAGCGCCGCAGCACTCATTGTTGGGTGCGCATGGCGCAAAGAAAGAAAGAAAGAAAGAAAGAAAGAAAGAAAGAAAGAAAGAAAGAAAGAAAGAAAGAAAGAAAGAAAGAAAATGGCCTCCATCAGAATTCATTAACATGTGGAAAAACCATATTAGGCTCCATCAGAAGTCATTATTGAATATGATCATTGAGCACTGTAATGCAAAGTACTGAGCAAAGATTTGTTGAAAAACGAACACAGTACAAGTCCACAAGTGACAGCAGTCGCATCCACGGGACAGTCACAATGGTCTCATCCCATTGGAGGTGAACCTCAGGCGGCTCACAGTCATGTCCTGTGTATCTTACCCAAAAACGATGTTTTTCCATCTTCTTGGATGAGGTAGTAACCTCTGAAGGATCAGAAGCCAGGTTCCCAGGATAGCTCTGTCAACGTTGCCATCCCCGCAGTGTATGCCAATGCCAAACAAGAAGCAACAGTATGCCCCATTAGCCTGAGAAACCTACTGCGCGCATTCAAGGGTCGGGTTTTCCAAGACAGCAGGTGACATTCAGCTAGGTCATTTTCCAACCAGCAAGAAACCAAGCATCCAGTTGAAACATCATAGCTCATAGTTTACAATTCCGATCTATACCTATTTCCAGGCAAGTTTACTCTCTTCAATGCAGCCATCCTTGACCAGAATCTCATCAGTTTCATTTGACGGGAAGAGAAACAGCATCAATCAGCATGTTTATTTGCATGCAATTGGTCCAAAGTACAGGGTCTTTCAACACGCCCTAATGCAATTCCAAACAGAAACTCACCAAATTCCTTCAAAAAAACTGCACCTGCATGCTACTTTTACTTTGTATTTTTCACCCAGTCTCCAAAACCAAGACTATTGACTGCGGGCTTTACGTCCCTGTTTTCCAAAATGGTGCCATTTACAGTTGTTTGTGCATTTTGATGTCATGAACCAAGCGAACAAAGAATTTTCAAAAGCCGCAGCTTTGTTCTTGACCAAATTTGTTACATCCAGGAATTGGCTCATTTGAAGAAACTACATGCAAGAAGCATCAAGAAACAATACCATGGGTGCTTCAGGTTCTTCTCTAAATTCGCAACCCCGCTTTGCGAGCTTGCTTTGTGGATATGTTTGAGTTATGTTGCGTGAAACGTGTCAGAGATTTTGGGCGAATGCTTCGACATGCTTCGGGTGTATGTGTTGCACAAGTCTGACATGCAAGTCCTGCTCTGTCTTTCTCCCTGTCTGTTGGCACACACGCCAGCGCATACAATTACCAAAAGGAGCCACAAGAACTACATTAGCCATGATCAAATAGAAGCATGAACGCCGACGCACGGAGCCAATCTACACCTCTTTCCCCCCGTTGTTTTCTGCTGCCCAGGCCATGCTTATCCAGCCGAATCCAGCCATTAGTAGCTTACATCAGGTCACAACTGACTTCAGCCCGGCCAGTAGGCCAGGTGTCTGGCTTGGTTCGCAATTGGCAAAAGGCTGGTTCTGCCAAGCGGCACTGCTCGAAGTGCGAGTGTCACCATAGCCCTCTTCCTTAGGCTCAATGGGAGTTCATCACTCGCTCTAAAATTGACCCGCAAGCCAGTGTTCCCACACAAATCTTTTATATGTTTCATTTGCTGTCACATCAATGGAAGGATATCTAGGCGAGTTTCAAACCAGTTCAATGAAGCTGCACTATGGACACCAAATATTGTACACCTTTGACTTTGACCGCGGCGGGTGCAAATGAATATGATTAGAATTCAAAGCTTATCATTCACTATCCTGACATAACCCAATTTGCAATTGTTCATTTGCCACTGTGAACAAAAAAGCATGAAGAACCACTAGTTACTAGTTATCAGCCAGGGATTCATGAGCCATCCTTGATCATCAGTTTGACCATCATTGGCCACTAGCCAATCAACCAACCCACCCAAACCAACCCAAACCAACCAATCCAACCCAACTCCCCAACCAGCCAACCAATGAACCAGCTGCAACCTCGTCAAGTTGCACCTAATGGATGCTCGGCGTCGCCTTTGTTAACGCCATGGAGGTCAGTGGCCTAGGAGACCATATGAGGCACTGCGTGACATGTTCAGCACATGGTGAAATGGATGGCGAAACTGATGGTTGAAATGATGGCTGAACTAATGATCACGACCCCTATAGTTGGTCAATGAATCATGAAGCCTTCCAATGTTTGATTGTCTTCCATTTGCTTAGTGTTCACTCCTGGCAGTTCCATCATGCGAACCCGATTAGAGGGTCATATATACCCCAACCAACAGCCAGTCATGGTGATTGAAACCGATTCGATGATCAAAACAATCTGACACTGTCAGTTGCAAAAAACAAAAACTACAAATTATCAACAATCAAATGCATTCAATTGCATCATTTCCTCACTTTTCACTAAAAAACCGCAAACCTGCGCATGTTCTCACGGTTTCTGTCCAATGGTAGGCCGCTGGCTGCGCCCTTGGAGACCTTGGATCTCTCCTGGCTGAGCTAAGGCAAGCTGCTGGAATATCAAGTGGGGGAGTTGGAAGCCCAACTGAAAATTATCAATTGAAATGATGTAGAATTAAAAGTTAAATGGAGCGTTGGATTCACCATTTATTTTTTTTGAATTTAAGATTACTGTTTGATTTTGGATTTTCAATCATGAATTAATATACTATTGATTACTGGGATACTGTGGGATGGGGCATTCCAATGGACCGCCCCCGCTGCTTAAAAGGCATAGATAAGGGAGCGGCCCATATTTTTGCGAGCAAGATGTGGCAAGCACAACCACCGGCGCAAAACAGGCGGAGCCAACCCAACGCCCCTCGCAAAGTTGTAGCAAATGCTCCACCTGCGATACAGGTCGACTTTTTAGTCACTTTAGTCTTGCTCCTCTTCTATTTCTGCACTGTCTTCAGTTGTGATATCTAGTTCGTTCTTCGCACAATTGGAACTGGAATCAAGGAATGATGGATGTTCGAGTCACAATGAGTCATGCATGAGCGGTTGATTAGAATCCATGAGAAACTTCCGAAACAAATTTGCGGCTTGGTACCATGGGATACCCCTTGCAAGTGATCATTGAAATCTAATGCTCACCGTGCTCACCTCTTCTTCGGACACAAAGTTCTCGAATAGAGTCACCTCGGGATCCTGAGTGAAAGGCATCATCTGGAACTTTTGATTTACGTCTAAGAGATTACAGTTGTTGTTTTTGTTTTTTTTTTCTCTCTCTCTCTCTCTCTCCACGGCCAGCTCCTAGATATTCACAAATAGATATAACATCATAGTATTATCATTGATACTATTAATAGTCTTAACAAAAAACGGAGTTTGTAGATTGGATGCGATCACAGCAGTGCAGGCCCACGACCTCGTGAATGGTGGATGCCATGATCTTGCTTGGACCAGGGACTTCATCACCACAACCTGGTTGGCGCCGCGTGTGTTATATACGCCTTGAATCGAAGACAGAACTCATCCATGCAATTCATATCCATGAAAACATCTTAAGTATGATAAGTATGTGATGAGTGATGCTAAGTAATCATGGCAGCTCTTAGAGTAGTCTGATGCCGTCCTGTGCATCTCCAGGATTCTCCTAAGATTCCAGCACTGTGGATTTTCCGGTGCCTGGTGCGAAAGGATGGCGGTCAACCAGAAGTGTGATGCACATGTGGCATCATGCAGCAGTCAAAGAACCCTAGGACATGGATGGACACATCGTGTGGTATCGCCCGTCTGTCCACGACAGGCCACGTCGTTTCAGAACGCCCAATCTGGTCCCCTGGGGCCACGACCATGGTGACCAAGCCGAAGGGGAGACGCAAATCTTTAAGCGAAACAAATGCAGCTATGAAAGTCTTCGACTTCGCGTGAGCGTCATGTCTCAAGGTTGATGCCTCAACATGGTTGCAGCTCCTTGTCTGATTCATTGCCTAGGGTCCTTCAAGGACAGACTGTGTGGTTGAATAAAGAGCGACTTGTTGACTCGCTCATGCTTAGGCAGAAAGAGCATAAAAGAGCATAAAATGTGAAGCGGACTGCGCGACACGCAAAGGTTTGACTTTGTGAGGATCATGAAGTGCCCAAACAAGTCCTGCCCGAACAAGTGTGACACCATCCCTCAACCAAAACAACACGATATCACACAACAATACAACATGGCAAAACCATATCAACAACTCACAGCTTCATTGAATACCTTGGTTAGGCAACAAAGCTCACATCTTCTGCTGACAACGCTGGGGATATCTGGGGTTTCCCTGTAAAAGGTATCCTTTTGGAGTCCGAGACACCTGTATCATGCCCAATGTCCCATCCCTGAGAAAATCCTGTACATTTTTGGCCATGCCATACTCGCCTGTTTAGGGTAGCCAGAGCTTGGAGTTCATATGATGTTCTTGGCATTTTCTGAATGGCATTCTGAAACGGTAGCTAGCTAGAATGCGTATGGACTTTTCTTCCTCATGACTTTGCTCATTCCCTTCAGCATGCCCCTTGAGGCACGATAGTCAATTGAGGCACTGTTTTAAGTTGATTTTTTGAGATTATAATAATACACTTTAGATGGGTGATGATGGGTGTTGTTTTCATGTGTTTTAGATTGTTTGAGGGTCAATAACTAGATTGTGACATGCATAATTGATTATATCAGACTGACTGTTGCTACCAGGAGCTGGTCGCACCCAACTTTGTAGTGGATGCCCTGAGTCTTGAAGATCAGTGCGGCCTGGGTCTCCATGGGTAGCTATGCCACTTGCCGGAGATGTTCATGTCTTACAACGGGGCTGACCATTTTGCGGGGCACAATTTAATCATCAATAGTTCTTCATTATAATGTCTTGCCTGCATCACGGCAATTATGTTTTGAGGACGGGACTCTTCTCGGAGGTTTGTTCAATCCCATCATCATCTGGCAGAGATACCGTCCTCAAGCATAAAAAGTAAGTCACACCTAACTGACCGTCTTTCGAACCTGAACCTGAGCACTCTTTGCACACTACCTGGAGCACTTGAATTGGATGCATCAGCAACTTTGTCAAATTGGCACAGCTGACAATTCCACCAAGCAAAGTGCCAATTCGGAGGCTTCCAAATTGCCACAATGCCCACATCTGACAGCAATACTTCGATTGATCAAGGGGAAAAAATTCAGAGGGGAGGGAGAGAGAGAGAGAGAGAGAGAGAGAGAGAGAGAGAAGAAAAAAAAACAGAGACAGAGGGAGAGAGGGAGGGACAAAGCGAGAGGGAGAGAGTGGGAGTGAGAGAGAAACAAAGAGAGAGGCAAAGAGACACAAAGGGAGAGAGACACAAAGGGAGAGAGGCGCAAAGGGAGAGAGAAAGAGGCAAGGAGAGAGAGAGAGAGAGGGACAAAAGAGGGAGGGAGAGGGACAAAAGAGAGAGTGAGTGAGAAAGACAGAGAGGGTGTGGGGGGGATGGAGGGGGGGAGGGGGGAAAGAGGGAGGCAAAGGAGAAGCAATGCACAGGTGTCTTGCTTTTGGAAAAGACCCCTGGGGTTGTTTGCATTTCATCTCCCACCTGGAGCATCGCAAAGAATGCACGGTTCAGCTGGAAGGGCCTCTTTTGCCTGGTGCCAGGGGACTGACATGAAAGGTTGGCTCTCAGTCAATTCCACTTGTGGTTGCTGACAATTTCCCAAGAATCAAGACTGTCAATGTTGCCACCGCAGTGCCAGCGCATCGCCGAAGAAGCCTCCCGCTTGTACTCCTGCTTCGCGGCATTGACAGCTCAGTCGCAGCGTGCAAATGCTATGCTTTCAACTGCAGGGCTCAAATGGCCATGGTTGTCAAACTTTGTCAGAAATCAACCGGCCCGAACACTGCCTGTTCCCAAAAAAAAGTCTCTCATATGGTCTCACTCTGCTGTCACTCTGTGGCTGCTTGCCGACCCAAACCCATCCAAATCCGTTCGCGAGAAAATCATACTTAGCACAACACTCTCTGCTGAATTCGTGCTGGCCGCCGTGGAAGCATGTGGAACCCACCTCCGCCACCGGCTGTGCTGTGCTTCGTTCATTCTCAAGCCTGGGTGCACAAAGGACCATCCCAGTGGCAAACTTCGAGAAATATACAGCTTCCATCAGCTTCAAAAAAAATGACATGTCCTCGATCGATCCTCGCCTGGCGGCTAGTCTGTGAAGGAGCCCTTCCATCCCCTCCAAGACCTGTCGTTCAGAACTGCTATGCATCACGCTCAAAAATTCTCACAGCCGTTGGCAGAAATGAATTTGTCCACAAATTTGTGGTGCAGGTGGACGAGAGTCATCTTTGGGGGGCACAGAATTTTTTGGATGAACTCAAGTGGCATAATCATGAACTACCTCGAAGAGGAGAGTTGAATGGTCGACAACAACATCTTCGCCAATGACCATGATTGGTGGACAACTGGACAACCGGATTTTCAGGTCAGCATTCTCCGGTGCCTCGGCCGTCAAGGCATCCCAAGTTGGCAAAGCATTCGCCAAGCTCAGAATGGCCTCCACTCGTGAAGGGCTAGGTGTTCGAGTCTTTGGCATCAGTCATTCACAAATCAGGATCCTGTTCATCTGATTCTGTTCGTTGGAAACTTGTTGCAGCACTCATGTAATATATGCTTCATGTGACAAAGCCCTGTGCATGTGCAACATGTAAGTCTCTGAACTTACAACCTGCGAACACATGCGGATACGGAAACAGTGGATCAGTTGGGAGCGCTTCTTTGCGGACTGCTTCCCAAAAGGCTGACTTGTTTCTGCAGGCAAATCCGCACTGAAACCGTCATCAATGATAATCAATGAGGCGCTTCCAATGGCAAAAAGGCCTTCACGGAGACCCGCCCAGAATCCTCAGCATAACATCTGCTGACGAGTGCCTTCAAAACCATGGCGAAGCAGGCCCTGAGCTTCAAGCGACTTCGCCAGAAAGCCTCAGCACATCTCAGCTGAACTCTGGATAGTAGTACCATGTCGTACCATTGCAGCACTGCTGGAATGGAAGCAATCAGGAAAAAGACTTTACACAACATTCAATAATATTTTCAATATCATTCATATCCGATTCAAAAATTCGATGCTGGACCCTGCTCACCCCATTTGCCTTTGAACAGCGCCGTGAAGCAACTTCCTGCGCTAAGAAGGGTACAGATTCCCTGTAAAGTTCGGAGCCAGGTTGGGTGCACAAATGCATGACATTGCATGCGGGAATGTATCATCATTCAACTGATACATGCACGGTATGATTGCAAAACCTCCATTTCAAAATGATTCAGAGCAAGTAGGCTATGATTACAATTGAACCGAACCTTGCAGTCCAAAAAACAATTATTGTGCTCAATGATGGTGGTACGACCTGTATTGCATCATCATTCATGTCCATGAGGGCCATGAGTGTTGATTGCATGCCAAGAATTCATTTGCAAAGAAATAAACACACCCAAAGTAGACACTTGTAAACCAAATACCTAGCAAGCATCTCTCTGTAGTGAAAAAATCTGACTGGTTGCTGATAATCTTTCGTTCCTTTCCTTCTGGTTGCTGCAATGCCCTCCGGATGAACAGCCTGGCCTGATCCGCAGAGAGTCCTGGAAGCGAAATTCTCCAAAGGCTTGAGCTACCTCAGCTGTCGCTCCCCTCAGCGAGAGCGAGGCTGAGAGGTCAGTGACCAAATGCGTCCAACCACATCTACATCTTCAACATTTTTCATGTCCAATCACATGCAAAAACAGATTCATATTTGGATACTTTATGACTTACATGACTACATATGTATATCATCTACTCAAATGAACATGTCCACAAATAGGGATACCCACAGGCATACCCAAATCTACCAACCACATGATGCCTTCACGTGACATGTGCGATGCCCTGATGCCCTGATGTCCTGATGCCATGTGTCGCGATTTGAGTCTCCCACGTTGGCCAGGCCCTGCACGGTGAAGGGAACTTCTTCAAGCTTGGTCGCCATGAGATCGATCATCGGCAACTGGGGAGGCAGGTGGCGTTGGGGGAATCAGAACTGCCCTGGCACCTGATCCACGTCATCATCATCATCATCATCATCATCATCATCATCATCATCATCAGCAGCAGCAGCAGCAGCAGCAGCAGCATCACCATCACCATCACCGCAGCAGCATGGATCTAGGAAACCTATGCCCCTCAGCATCGATGCGAGTGACCCAGTGATGAGGTTGTCGAATTTCAATAGGCAAATGACATCATGATGACTCCGTCGCCTGAACTTTGGCCTTTGCGAGTCTTCAAACCTCGAGAGGTGATTCTGAGCAGTCGGGCTGGGCAAAACACAGTTGCGCCATAAGATGCTTCTGGCCGCAACCAGCCAGTCACTATGTTTTGCTTTTCTCTTCCCACCAGACCGTGCGCAAAATGGTTCTCACCTCACTTCTAAGTCATGGACTAAATTGGCGATGCCCTGCTCCTTCGGGAATGATGAAACATATGCAACATGGCATGGCATATCTCAACAAATTCAAGTGTCTTGAAAGCCATGCAGTCCCCAAACTTCAATGATCATCCGCTTCACACTCAGCCAGCTTCAGCCATCAGCATCCTGGTGCCACAGGTCTTCAGATCCAGCTGTCTCAATGACTCGCTTGGATATAGCTTCCAGGAGTGGAACGCTTAGCAGCTGCACCGTTGCAAATGCCCAGCCTCAAGAAAAGGAGGCCACTGCCAGTTTGCATGGCTGAAAAATCATGAGAGAATATCATTCTAAGAAATGTCCGAAGAATTGTGTTGAACAATGGGTGAGCTGCGCGCATCTATGCAACTCCGGTTCCCAAACGAAGCAAACTGCTTCGGTTGATCTTTTGAGTCGTCACTGCAAGAACTACGCAGCACGGCGACTCACCCAGTGGGCACGAAGATTTTGCGGCTACGCACGTCCCAGCTTTAGTCCACTCTTGGGATCTACCCAGGTCGTTTGACCAGGCAATTGCTCTGGAGGTGCTTGCGGGTTGTCATAGTAGAAGAGGATATTTCTTACGATCTCCACGCGTGTGACCAAGCCATGTTCTGCCAAGTATGCCATCTCATTGTGCTCATTTTGCATGATGAATGTGCGGTAAAACAGATCTTGATCTCTTCGAGATCCGCTGGAGACAACAGCCTGGGATGCCAAGGGAAGTCTTGAAGAAGGCCAGCAGCTCTTTGAGCTCGAAGAGCCGCCTGAAGTTTCATACCTTTTTCTCCAGTTTGTCATTCCAACGTTGGGATAGTGGAGAATCACAGCATCATCACTTTTGTTGGCCTGGTAAATCTCCTGAAGCATCAAGCCATTGTCTGCCAAATAGGAGTGCTTACTTGAAGGAATGGGTGGTGGCAAATGCCGGTTCAACCTTACAATCATCTTGCCATCTTCGTAAGAAGAGAAGCCGCAAAAGGTTTCAAGTAGAGGACCCTTGATGGGGACTTCATCTACAATGGGCCGCTCAGCTCGGCCGCCAGGCAAGTCCAGCTTTAAACGTCTTGCTGCCTCCTGTCGTCGAAGGTAAATCTTCGCGAAAATCTTGTCCCACCACGATGTGTCCTTGCTGGTGGACGAGCTGTTTTCGGCCCAGTGGAACCAACGGTTACAAGTGGAGGGAACAACACTTGTCTGTGTCCAAATTGTTTAACTAATAAAGATTTGCAGCAACAGCAAACACAATCTACACCAACACCAGTCCATCAAAGAACTGAAACATGCGAGGAAGCGTCCTGGTTTGGTGCTTCCGGCTCAAATTCACGACCCTCCTTCTGCCGTAGCATTGCATCATATTCTCGCGCAGGACGAAAGCCATGGCAGTGCTGCCTGCCTGTTCCGTTGGAAGAGCGTACATTCCCGGAACCAATCTCCACATTCCGTGTCCTCAGTTGATTGCCCCTGTGGGTTTGTGCTTAGTGCCAACTGAAAACTGATATGGACTGATGATTGGGTTCCTGGAGGGGCGAAAGGAGTGAACTTGTAAAGCTTCCTGGGCACCCCTGTTTCAGCACCTTCACTCTACTCTTCCCCGCTCCCCCTTCTCAAGTAGCAGGAAAGCGAGAAAAAACACAGCCGAACATTCAAAATTATGACATCTAGACCCAACAGAAAAAAGTTTCAAGAAACCGCATTTGGACAAGAATCTGGAACCAAACACAAATTACAATATTATAGATTGTAATGAACATTGATGAACATGCCCAAGAATATATTTTGAATCTTGCTGATCTCTAATTCAATGAAAAAGGGCAACGGGAGCATTTCTTGCACGCCTTACACCAAAGACAAAGATTCCAAAACTCATGTTGTGATCCTCCATCAAGTGCACTAAGAAAAAGGGGGAATGAAAGGAAAGGTAAACTTGAAAACACAACTAATAGGAAGTCAATTACAACCATTTACAACCCTTGAGTCTGAGATTTGTTTTCCTCACCTCTTTTATTGGAGATCTACCTCCCCTCCCAGGGCCACCACTGGCAACAAAGTGCCCAACAAGGAATGCAAAAGTCAGAGCGTGTGCACCATTGCGCGCGTACTTGTACGCATGGGAATATCGGGCCCCGCTTTCACGTCATCTCATCTCTGTGTAGACTTCTTGTGGGATATGATGTTGTATCATCATCATTGCAATTCTATTCTGTTCAAAACAACAATGCCGTATCGCATATCACGCGTCATTTAATTTTCTTGAATGCATTTTCATGTGCCACCATCTGGTACGACCTGTTCTACATGATCATCAAACAAATGCCCCCAGAGACCTATGCCAGAAAATGATATTGGAATCATAGGCGTTTCACGCGGCATGATGAGTTCTATGACCTAACCAAATGGAAATTTCAGCTGAGCAGCTTCGGGGACTGCTTCGTGATTCCAAAGCCTCACGGCCTCCACGGATCGCTCTTTCGACCCAAAAAAACGGCGGCTGCTGCAGTCTTGCATCCGCGGCACGAAGATACATTCATCAATGTCCTTGGGCGTCACCAAGACTGGCAGAGCTGGGACATCAGCTTGCAACTAAGGCAAGTGGGATGACCCAGCATAACTAACTGACAAGGCAACTAGCAAAATGAAATCAATGGCAAGATCCAACAGGACACATGGCCACGGCACGTGGCAGCCCCAAGATCCTGGTAAAATGTAGTAAGCATCTGCGTTGCTGGGAGTGCAGTAATTTTTATTTGCAAGAATGGCTTGGACAATTTGTATGTAATTTGATCAAAAAATAACCGAATCTGGAAACCACACGTGGCAGGTAGGAAATACGTTAGACAAAAGGCAATACATCACAAACAGGCCGTCGTGAAACTGTGAACTTCTTGCAGCCAGGGAACTAGAAAGGCAAACCAATCAATTCCCATCTCGTGGGCTTCCAGAATGGCCAAATCAGCGACCACAAGCTTTCTAGCTGAGCTATCTACTGGCTGCTTCTTGCAAACTCCTTCATAAAAGTCATTTTTCTCCTCACAGGTGGACAGGTGCGAGCAATAGAAGAAAGAACACGAATGAGACTCTTCAGGCAAGAATACAAATAATGACAAATAATGAAGGACGCCTAGCTCTGAACCACACATGCATGTGGAGGATACCTTGTGATACTTTAAACACATTTAAACGTGTATTTTGTCGAACGACAAAGGCTACTGTTGAATGAAATATTGTGCAGCCGTATTTTGGAACCAAGCACATCCGGCTGGAACTCCGAACGACCTTTTGTTGAGAAACGTGAAATACAGGTGTATAGATTTGAATCTGCAGAGCTTTCTTGCGTGTTCCAATCCAAAGTTCGGAGCCACCATCCATCAGTTAGCTTCCATGGCTGAAGAAAAACACCCCATCATGACCCAACTACTGATAGTTGATACGATGACTTTGTAATTCACATTCGGGACCAATCATGAATCCTTCGCAAATCAGATACCAATAAATCAAGATTGCTTATCCAGCTCACGCTCAACATCTCGCTGCGTCCTGTCTCTGGTAGAACCGGCTTTTCGCCTTTGCAGTTTCCCACCAAGTTGCATCCATTCGGTGGACTGACAGGCCCGCACCGGCCATGTTTTTGCTTTGCGCATAGTCTTCCAGGGACTTTGCATGGCGAATGCTGGGGTCATCAGGGTCATCAAAAAACAAGAAAACATGATTCCAGCCAGTGACCCAGTGGTATCGAACAAAACTGTCGACCACCTCCTCAGAGACACCTCGCAACATGCAAGCAACTGCAAGGCCATGTTTGTAGATGTATGGCCAAACCTTCAAATTCTCCGGAGGATCTGCATCAATCCACCTGCCATAATCCAAAGGCACCTGCGAATCTGCTGGTGGCTTCAAGCCGATGGCTTTGATTCTGAGCCCTAGGATCTCCCAACGACCTGGTCGGGGATACTCCTTCACCGGCACTTTTTCCAAGACATCCTCCCTCTCGTCCTCCGGATCGTCGGTGAACAGTGGGACGTATGCCCGGCGATGTCCCGAAGAATCATCAAAGGCCTCGGAGATGTGGAGCTCCAGCCAGGTGTCAGCCTTGTGCAAAGCCTGGCCCCTCAGGACGTCTCCATACTCGCGACTACCAAGGACCTTGCTGTTATAAGTGGTTGATGAATAAAGCTTGCAATCCTCTGGGTCAACTACACGGAAAAACATACGTTCATCATCAATGTCATCCTCGATGAGCGTCACTGGTTTCAGCTTTCCAGCTTTTGCACGTTCCAGAAATGAATCTACCAAAGGCTCAAGGGCCTGGATGCCAGGGAACTCTCGGTCACTTCGTTTGCACATCTCCTCCATCAAGAGCTTTGCTTGAGATTCCGACGTACCAAGATTCAGACAAGCTGTTACACCGCGTGTTCTCGCCTTGCTGAACTCAAAAGCTGGCACGAAGTGAACTGCAGCACAGGCATCGATCAACGCCCGTTTGTATTGGCCCAGGTTCAACAAGGCTTCCGCTCGTGTACCCAAGAGATCACAGAGTTGCGAGGACCATTCAGAGCCGCCTTCGCGAATATCTCCTCGACCCTTGGGGCGAGCTTGGGTGTGACAATCGAAGGCTCTATCCGCCATAACGAGCACCACTTTCCAGTGACCGCCCTCAGCTGCATTCTCAGCCTCTTGGAGAAAGTACCAGGAGCCATGCTGACAGCAATCAGACCATGAAGAGAATTTCAAAATTTCTGGAACGGGCTCTTGCCCTTCAAAAGCTTTCCAGCCGGCAGTCGGCACATCAAGTTTCTCAGTTTTAACCCCATATAGGGGCCGCCCGCCACGCCCAAGGACAAAGCCATGCTTCACTTGACCAGTCTTCGAGTTGTGCGCTTCCCTTGAAATAATGCACTCACCAAATCGATTCTCGTACACATCATGATCGAGCCAGCGCCGGCTGGCTGGCTTGTAAACTCCGTCAGCATCACCTGTACCCGCATCTTTCACAAGAATGAAGACCTTGGACGCTGGTCTCAAAGCATACCAGAGTCACAAAAGAGTACAGCGGAACATTCGATGCTGTGTTTGATAAGTCTATAGAGTTTAGACCTCAGAAGATCTGTTTCTGGACTTGGTGCTTGCAAAATCTTAAGTTTCTAAACCATGCGCAAGCCATGGGAAACGTGTTGGTACAACAAACCAACAACAAACAAGGTTAGATTGCTGTTGTGGTGGTTATCGTTAGGGCTCTATGGCGAGAAGCTGCTTGTGGGCGCTGACTTTGAGGTTCTTGGAGGTGAGGGGAATCAGTTTCTACCTCTGGACGTTTGGTTGTGCAGGGGGGGGCGGTTGGTGCGGAAGCAGCTCCACCGCAACAAAAGCGCTAGAGAAATTGCTAACGAAATGGCCCTTGGTCCTGTTTTGCTGCTTGTGTCCTTTTTCTACTGTCCTGCTCTTGGCAGAAGCCGCCGAACCTTATCAAGCTTAATCCCTTAATTAATATTGATGATATTGAATCATAGTACCCCATAGCCTATACATGTAAATAAATTCACGTCAATGAGATCCGGGCTAAACAAAGTACAGAAAATCTACAGTAAGTTGATTTAGAGCGGTTTGGTCCTGGGGCACAGGGCAATGCATAGGACTGGCTTGCTCAATTGCCATGGTACACTGTACATTATTCATCATCACACGGTCACGCGTCCCTCATTTCATGACCTTTGACAGAGCCCTTTAGCACCGGCGTGTATCAACCAAGAGACCTTGGCAAATTTCTTGCCAAACGCTGGGAATGCCAGCTATCTATAGTTATCTGATGTTATTGGCTTCCATTGCTGCGTTGAGCCACAGGGCGTCAAATCATGATAATTAATGACCCAAGTTCGTGGTTCTATGTAGTTTCCCCTGCAGCATCCCTTTCAACAAAGATATGATTTTGGGATATTTTGGGAAGGTTGCGAGGTGTTGTGGTGGAGCAATGCGCACTTAGATCTGACTGGCAACTCATGTCGCTAAGGCACTGGTTGGGCACGCTTTTGGCCATTGCCCCCTGCCCAGCTGCTTCCATGGGCCACGCGGAAGTCCAAGCTGCCGTTGATGCTGATGACATCTGGGCCATAGCCAGTCATGCTGCACTGGGACTACAGGTTCGGCGTCTTGGGCACAAAACTTCAGACGAAAACAGTATGAGATCTCAATTGAGCACCATTTGAGTGCCCTTAAGCCATCCCGAATCCCTAATTCTGATGACACCACCGGCTTCAGGAGTATACCATGTACACCCGGGCCCCGAAATGTGGCCCTGCCACAGCCGCTCAGGCGGAGGCCAGTGTTCGACAAATTTTGGAAGCTGAACTCGTGAATGCCTTCGAGATGACCCATGCGTGCACTGTTCCCATAGCTGATGCATGTCAGCAGTCAGCACATCGAGCACATTCCCGAGCTTCCCGAGGCACATCTTACAGATTCGACTGCAAGCTCTTCAAACCTCAGATCCAGCGAGGGCACAGGGAATGCAAAGAAGTCCTCAAGCACTGGATCAATCCTCTTCATCTCTAACCAGGACATTCAGCTCCGCTGTGAGAAGTTTGACAGAATCCGCTCTGGCATCATTTTGCATGTCCTTTTATGTTCTTATTGATTCTGCTGCAGATGAGACATACCCTCTCATTCTAGGGGTTGCACCACAGTGATACATTGGGATTTCCACAAAGGGGCACCCTATACATCCCTATACACAAATTGTTCTAATCGCTGCCGTATCCCACCCTGTCTCAGTGGACAACCTCCATCATGTCGACATATGCTGAGTGCACAACAAAAAAATCTTTACCACCTGTATTCATTCATGTGCACTTGTAGTAACTTCAAGAAAATCAATTAAGAGTAAAATTCAATCAAACATGACAGTAAAGTGATGCAAAGTGCATAACAAGGTGTTTACGAACGGTTCATGCGTACATTTCGTGAATGAATGCAGCCTTGGTCAAAGTCCAAGGGACAAAGTCTGCTCAAAGTAGGCTGAAGTTCCCAAGCTCCGCGCAACGTTGCTCAGGCCTGGAGCCCAGGGATTTTGTTGGGGCGGCCCCCATGTGGTCAGCCTTAAGAGTTTCAAGGGGCACCCGTTGACAGCAAGAATGTTCAATGATGAAACTGAAAAATCATAATGCTGATTTGTGATTATGAGGATATGATGAATATTGATCTTGAAATATGTTTGTTTTCTAGTTTTGCTCCCAACAAGGATGGACTCAATGTCCACTGCATTCTGGAAGTCACGTGCCCATGAATCCATGAAATTGTGGTTTACGCCCCTGAGATTGAAGCATTTGAGGACACAGCTTGGTCGGTCTAGGTCGGTGCTGGGCAACCCTCCAACCATATGTGAGAACCGCCTGGTAGGACTAAATTGCTTTTCCCGGTTCAAACGTCTTCAACCATCATGATCATTTTGTTTATTCCTACCACGGTGAACTGTTTCAACCCCAGCCGCTGTTCATTTGTAGCATGAATCAGTGCATGGATCACTTGACATGGGCTGTGCATCGTTGGCAAAGGTCAGTTTGGCCCAGTGTAGATCCACCTTGCGCAACCAATCTGTGGCATTTGGATCTCACACTGGAAGCCAACGCTGCCATCCTCGGACGGACTGGCGGCTCAAGAAGCCTTCGAAGCATGGGATTTCACTAGTCCTCAACTAGTCCTCCTTAGCCTTCCCCTAAGAGAAAGTCCTCCTTATAGAAACTTACTTGCTCAAAATCATGCATTTTGACATGCGCTCACACCTTGTGACGGTTTCCAAGAAGCAGGCGCGTCTTCGTCCACACGCCATATGGCGAAGGCCTGGCAGTGGTGCAGCAGTTTCTGACTGCCGGAGGACGTTGGCAGGTCATCGCGAACTGTTCGACAATGGATGCGCCATGATACATTGGACCGATGAGCACTGAGCCACTGGAGCATATTAACTTTGACTTTCAAGATCTAGATTATTCTAGATGTGCACATCCTACCCAAAAAAAAAAAGCTGGCAAGTGCATGGGACATCCATCCTGCACCCATCTGTACCCATCACCCGCCTGCGCCATGCTGGCCAAACTTCGCGCCTGGAATCTCGCCAGTTTCGGCCTCAGAAGCGAGAATCTGTGAGGAGCTGGTGGGAGCTAACACCCAGGGGGATGGCACAGTCGATCAGGGGTAGCCTCTCTGAATCTCTCTGAACTCGCTGTCTCCCCAGGTGAAGTATTTCCACCTGGTGAACCCTCACGGCTACACCACACCTGCCAGCGGCTTTGCACCTGTGCTTTTGTTAAATCGCCCTTTGGTGCTCCCTGGAATTACAACAACCAGCAGTGATCGCCAAACAATCCAAGCCCAGCATTGCTGGAGTTGGTCTTGTTGATCTTGTTGGGCAAGCCATGGTCGAAAAGTTGGTACTTGAGGCTTGGAGACATACCTTGTTGCATTACATCAGTCAGTAATCATATCGTCAGAGCGGCCGATATCGTGTGTTTACGTTTTCTGTCTATATAAGTTCAGAGTCTTTGCACTAGACCCTGATGTGATGCGCTCCTGTGCTGCGTGACATGAATGCCACATGTTCACATAATCTGCATTATGTAGTATGGTAACATCATAAAGTAATCTGAAAGATTGTGAAATAATCCATATCTAAAATAATGACACTTATCTCTATATATCCAAGCTATCCATCTGCATATGGATCAATAGCCTTGCCCCAAAACCTGGAAGTGCTTCTGCCCAACCTTCCGTGACCCTCGCAAGAGCGAAGTGGTGAGCAGATCAAGAGCAGCTTTTTTTTCCGGTGAAACAACTAATCGTGCAGCGTAGAAGCTTTGGCTGCACCTGCCAGCAGTTGGGCGTGCTGTTTACTTTGGCAGTCATGACTGTACATTTGGGTCCCCACGAAGAGGCAAAGATGTTCCTTGTGTGTATGGGCCACCACAGGCCCTCCCCCATTCCACCATGTGACGCCACTGTCAGCGTCGTGTCGTTTCGATCCTCTTGGGTGGTTGCTGCTTCATTTGCCCTTGCCGGGTCTTGAAGGCAAGCTCCTTCAGGCTTTGTACCAGTATGGAGTCTCGCGCTTGCAATCCGATATTTCTCCACATCTGATCCAACTCATCGGCAATCCTTCGCAAGGTTTGCAAATGCTGATGCTTCATCAGCTTGCATTCTTCAATGCCCGCCAAACCTCAAATGATGGGACATGAAGACTCCTGGCTTGGTAGGGTGCCTGAGCTATGTATGAGTATTCTATTTTATTATCAGGATGGAATATGATGGAAGATCCCAGGATGCCCTGAAAAAACTTCAAAACTGCCAGAAGGCATCCACCGCAAGAGCGAAATAGATCAAAGATATCTAAGTAGCTGTAGTGCCTGTCCGAGACACTTTTACACAGTAGATATTTTTGAATTCACAAGTCACACTTTTAGGGTCTGAATGTTGAAGGTCCGTATCTGCGAGAACCTGTCTTAAGACGTGGAGACTTTGGAATTGATCGGTCCGAACGTGACTCTGATCACAACTTACGGTACCGTGGTTCACATTTCCCTCAAGGCATCTGCTTGTTTTTGAAGAATTTCAGAATGGCCATCTGTGCAAGACGGACTCACGTTTCAAAACATGGATGCTAGCATATGCTAACCCAATTGACTGTACCCCAATTGCAAACGAGGCCCAAGATGGGCGAAAGATGTGCCCAGCATCAGCTGACCCTACTCCTTCGAATCACAGTATGGGGCCTATCAGTGATTCAGCAACTACCCGAATATGAAGGAGCTGGAAAAAGCAATGCCAAGCAGCTCTTCTCCCTTGAAATGCCTTGCAGTTCTCTTCTTTTTAGTCGTGCTTGGTCCAAACTGCTTGCAGCGTCAATGCGCTCCTTCAGAGCTTCCTGCCGCAACCTCTCAAGTTCTTCTTCCCACTGTCGATCCTGCAGCTGCCCTTAAGACATGTAAGCAACCCTGGTGAAAAGCTCAAACGGACCACAAAATGGACAAATGCAGGCAGTGATGTGGCTGATTCCATTGTGATGGGCTCGCCATGGTCGCAGATTAATTAATGAAAGGGCTAAGCAAAGCACAAGTACACTACAAATCACTACAGGACATTCATGCACATCACATCAGAGGGAAAAATCTCAAAAGTATCCCAACCATCCAGAGATATCCATCCCAAAGTCATCCAAACATATCCAAACCACCCTCACCCAAGCCCTGTCAGCTGTGCCGAGCATCCAAACACTCACGCGCCTCATGCAATCGCAGTCTTGCAGCTCGTGCTTCTCCCACCAGATGGTCCACCCGAAAAGCCAAGTCTGCTTGGGTTTCTTCAAGCCTTGCAGCTGGAGAGCCTGGCCATGCCTGGCCTGGTTCTTGATCTAGACTTTCAATACTAACAAGCCAAGCAAATGAATATTTATATTTCATATCATATATTTATATTATATAAATATATATGTCTAAATAAATAAATAAATAAACTTCTATATGCAACAAGCATCAACAAGCATCAACAAGCCAACAGGCCTGGTCTTTGACTTTACACAACACACGGGCGAACCAGGATGAATAAAAAAGTTAATGTGGCTCATAAACTGTACAGTGTATGATGAAAATAAAAATTTATGAACAGGTGACTCATGGTGAATCCACAGTTCATAAATATATCAATAAATTGTTAAGAAGTTCAAAAGCTGGCTATTGTATTGCGTCTGCAATCTCTGCAATACATCACCGTTCAGTGAAAATACTCGGGGTGGTGCCATGGTGCCTCCCAACTCTCCATACCCATGCCGAATAAGTTGCTTCATAATTGTAAGGCGTATGGAGAACAGTGAGTTGAGGTAGACAGTTTGGCGTGCATTAAGCAAAAATTGACCAAGAGAGAGAGAGAGAGAGAGAGAGAGCGAGAGCGAGAGAGAGAGAGAGACAAAAAAATCAATCAATGGAATTCAATGGATAGAAAACATGGACAAGAAAATGTAGAAATGGACCAATGGAAGTGCAACAACATACCATTGGTTCTTGAGCCAACATAGTTGCAAACATCCTACTCAGCACGCCTCTGATTAAACGCAGCGATCCACATTTGGCAGGTTTGCTCCATCTGTTCGACCTTTCTCCATCGCTCTTGGTCCATGTCCGCCAAAGCCTTTCGGGCAGTCGCATGGAGCTGCTTCTCTTTCTCCAACGACTCTTGGTATTCCTGATCTGCCGCTGCTGAGAAGTCGTCCGCCTCTTGCTTGATAGTTTTCAAAGCCTCTCTCCGTGCAGCCGACATCTGCAGTACATCCTCTTCGATCTGAGCTTGTTCGCGTTGCATTTCTGCCTCGATCTGATGAACACTGTCATCGGTCAGGTCTTCGATCCTTCGCACTTCAGCTTGCATTTCTTTGATCTTCTCTGCATGTTTGCTCTGAAGTTCCAAGCGTTGCTGCTCAATGTGCTTCGACTCAATGTCTGTTGCGCGACGGATCTGAAGCAACAAATCCTCGGTCTCACGTTGGATCTCCTTCGCCCTCTCAGCTGCCTGCGCTGCAAAATCTTCTGCTTCCATTGCTCCGATGTTCAGTGCATGGCTAAGCACAGGGCAAACGAGTGCAGCCTGGGCCCTGGGGTCTGAAAACAATCAAGGCTGTGGCTGGACAATCCTCAAATATCCTCAAAAATGCAGCGGTACTTGAAACTATAATCAAAATCATAGATACCTCACCCTACTGTTCTCAACCCCTGTCCAAGTAATGATCTGTTTTCCTGAGCTGAACGGCATCCATGGCTCCAACATGCACTGTAGACGGCACTGAAACTGGCACGCAGCATAACTTGGAAGCACAACGGTGCCCACTTCAATTTCTAAGGCCCAGTCTTTGCTGCAGCAAGTATCGCGCCAACAATCGGCTCACTCCTCAACGAAAGTGGAAAGATTCACAATTGTTTAAAAGACTTCATGGGAATTCTTCGGGATGTTTCCCCCAGAGAAATCCATCAAAAACGAATTATGAAAGGAAATGAAAGAAAGAGGTACGAACTCTTCGCATACTAGGCGGGCAGTTCTCGTTGGACAAAAAGTCTTGCGCAATTATAGTTAATTTAATCCAATTAAGAGTTGAAATATATTAGTCTTAGAGCAAAATGCTCAGGTTGGTTCTGAATAGAGATTTTTTGTCTGTTTTTGTGGGGTTTGGCGAGCGGTAAGAAGAAACAATCAAAGCTGGGCATTCTCGTCTTTATAGACAGAAACCCCAGGAAACTTGACAATAGATTGGTCGCCGTGGATCCGAAATAGTCCGAATGATTAAAGGTTGAGTGCTCCGTACTACCCACTACCTGCAAATAGACTACCAATATGTAAATTACAATGTAGAACCCGGCATAACCCAGCAGCACTCCTTACTGACAACTTGGCAAATCTTCAACTGGCAAATGACGCGACGGCTGATCACATCCAAACAATAGCAAAGAGATGCCAAATCATCGAAAGAACCACGCTCGAGTCATGTTGAGTCATGTTGAGTCATCTTGGTGGCTTCAAGATCTCTTGTGAAAACCTTTTTGGCTACTTTTAGTTTGTAAAGTCATGTCGAGTCATGCTGAATGTCACATTTTTCCCGCAGAAGTGCTCCAGCCAGAGCCGTGCGCAGGTCGCACAGGCCATGCGAAAACCCGAAACAGCAGCGCCTTTTGCGAGCTGAGAAACGGCGCTCAGTCTGCGGCCTTTTCATTGCTGGGTTTGCCTCAGAGATGTCGCGGAGGCACCAGTCGTAGAATGGGAAGCAAACGACGTTGGCTGCCATGGCACGTGGTTCATTGATGACGCCACTGTCGAAGGTGGACACCTCTGCCTTTTCCTGTCCAGTCTGACCAGGGGGAGGCGATGACAACGCTCAATGCATTACTCAATGACTTCAATCCAAACATCTAAAATTCAATGCCTTCAGCCTTCAACCCAAACATCTAAAATCTAAAATCAAGATAAACCAAGTCATGAACCTGGGAAGAATCGAAGAAATGATCCCCTTTGCAGCATCAGAAGTTGTTAGCTCCATTCCCTGCCTCCCTTGAAGGGTTAGAGACTCGCAAAGGCTGTCCTTCCAACGCGGAACACGAGGGCATTCGCTTGGCTTTCACCATCAATTCTCATCAATCACTCCCCCTCCCCTCTTGGATGAATGTCACCATATGTCACCCCACAACACAATGGTGGCCCAAGTTTCCCCCTATGTATCCCTAGGTTCCTTTTGTTGGCCCTGATGGTGATGGAAAGTCAGCGCACGAGATCTGTCGCAGCTGTCCTACTTTGGAGCGATCCACGCGCAAGGCCACCCACACCTGTGAATTGTGTGGAAAGACCCAGCGAGCAATGTGTATCGATGGGTGTTCCATCATCAAAACAGGAGGTCATACTGGACACTGCTGCGGTTGCATTCAAAATATACCAGTGTAGAAATTGTCTTGTGGGGATGGAATTGAAGCATTGGAATTTGAATTAAGTGCTTTTTTTGGATCACTCTGTTTTTTTCAGGAGTGGGCCAAACAATACCATCAGGTGGCCATCCATCGCAAGTCTTTGTCATTATTCGCACTAAATTTGAGTCAGCCTTTGCACAAAAAACACTGCCTAATTAGACATAGCACATTTGAGCCCACCACACGGCCCAAGCTATATAAACTTTGTTATGCCTTGTTGCATCTGAGTCACTGCAGAATTGCACTTAAAGCCACTTCCAAAGGAGATTTGAAGAACTCTTTCTCCTGGATGAAGGTCCTCACTGGAACAAGGATAGCAAGGACAAACATTTCCGTCAGCGGCTTCGGCTTCGTCGTTCTGAAAATTCCGCCGGGAAGCGCCAAATCTTTCTATCCAGTCGGTCTCGTACCAGATGGATGAAGAGGACGTATTGCCCCAGTCGTGCAAAGTCTGCACAGACCTAAATCATCCCTAAATCAGTCATTTCACAGGAAAGATTCAATCGTCTCAAGCTCAATAGACTCACGTCACAAATTTCGAGACTCTGCACGTTACACATCTCTTCGTCGCCGGACTTATGGACTTTGTCTGTGTGTCTGTGTCTGTCTCGTTTCCAGTGCTTGCCAGTTGCGGTCTGATCTGCCTGTCTGTGAGTTTCAAATTCTTCTGCACACCTTCAATGACAGCACGACCACCTGCGGCAACTGGAAGTTTCCAATCCAACTGAGATTGTTAAGGGTGCCTTCCAAAATGCATCACATGCTAATCGTTTCAGCCACAGACCGTTTCATGATGTTTCATGCCACACCTGCATGGATGCAGAAGTGATCAATACCTAGGCGGTAGCAGAACCTGCTGGTCTCCACATCATGCCCCAGCGTGGCCCGACAAAGATACCTGCACCCCTGGTGTACCATCATTATAATCACATTGTATTCCTTTTGATTGTTGGTTGTCATCCATCCCCCATGATTGATGTTTCACATATGATTCACTGATATATCATGATATTGACCCATTTGCCAAGTTGCCCTTGCTGAAATTTGGTGTGTAGCCTTCTGGTACAGTGACACGCTCCGCCCATGGCCATCCCCTGCGAGGCGCGACCGGCGGGAATACAATGGCTGCACGCTATGCATCGCTATGCTATGTCATGCTGTGTCTGTTTATTTGCACTTAGTATTTTGAGTGGTCATTGGCATGCGCTAAGAAAGGATGTGGCACAATACGAACGACCGCTGCATGAAAACTTAAGACTAAATAATAGGACGTAAAACGAGGAAAAGGTTCAGAACGGTTATGGTTGTCTGTTGAATAAAAGCCAAACAAAGAGTTTGGAACCAAAGACCAAAGAATATCAAAGAATTGCCTCCCAACGCACCCAGTTCCATCAACATCACATCCGGCCTTTTCTTCGCCACAGACACAGTCCTCATTAAAAAATGGTTGCCTTGGACATGCCAGGGCTGCGCCAGGGATCAGCAGGGATCTGCGTGGCGCGCAGCCGAGAGACAAAGAACTTTTGCTTGCTCCCTCAAAGGCAAAACATGAGGACCCAGTTGTACCTTCAGCACGCGGGCTTCATTTGTCTACATTAAACCTTCATTTTTCAATGTATTCAAAGAGTATGCCATCTAAGATTGGCAGATTGACTGTGATGCCATCCAGGAACAAAGTTTTGGCGGAGAGCACGGCCAGCCACTTTAACAATGTCCTGGAACACATTGCTGCTTCTTGTGTCGCGCACAGCTGGTCTCTGACGCAAGCAGCTGTCAAAATCCTGCCGCAGAACCCCTCATCTTCATCCTGTGGCTCAAAAAACAGCTGTCCTTCGACAATGCAACACCACCTGCATCAAAAATGAAAGTGACTGTGGGTGGCTGGTACGAGTGCCACTGGCAGCCATCTGATGAGGGTTCGCTGTGACTGTCAACATTCATCAACATTGTGTGATGCGACAATTTGCACTCTGACTTGATTTTCTTTTGGATTGATGCTTCCAAGATATATTCAAATATTGACGGGAAAAGGACGGCAAGCCCTTTGCACTATTGCACAAGTCACTGAGGAGGCCGCTATTTCCCTTGTCATCCTGCTTCTGGCACACACAGTTGTAGGAATTGTCATCTGACAGGTGAGCTCGGAAAGTGTACAGGAGCTTGTACCTCGCAGCTGAACTTGGACCAGAGGGGCGACGGACCGTCACAGTTTCACAGGATCTTTAAAGCTCAAAACTTGAGGGACCCGTAGAACTTCATAGAACTTCCAGGAATTCTGAAGGGCGCTGTAAATGAGAGAAGTTGCAGAAATTCTACAGCTCAACAAATTGAATCCCAGGCTCTGAACATCCAACTTGTGAGATTGACCGTTGGGTAGATCCATTCTGCAATAGTGTGTGCCTATACCTACCATTACCTGCCGGTATTTCTTCATCTTTCAGTGCTTGGGGCCTATGAGTTGTCTATTGCAGAATTTCGGTTGGTGCAAGCTGCTTGGCTTTCATCGAGTCCAGAATTCGGTTGGAGAGCAACAGCCCACATCCTCCGCATCGAAAAAGAGTGTTCCTCAGAACTGGCATTTTTGTGCATCAATTCCATGAAATCTCTCGCTCTCTTTCTCTCTCCATCGCTATCAGGTAACGCTGCCCCAGTCGGACTGGGAAGGGAGACAGAGGCAAACACATGTGGCCTGCCTATAGCAGGAATTAGTTTGCAAATTGTTTGCTAAAGAATATCATGCCAACAAATCAGCAAGTGCTATGGATAGCTGGCATTTGCTGATGCCGCACAAGCGAAAAAACAAACAATAGTGTTGGGGATAAAAGCGGCACAAGTGAAAGTGACCATTCTAAGGACGTGAACTGAACAATAGGATCTCAATGCAAAAGGGTCGCTGCAGCAGCATGGACTTGTCATTGCCTTTGTACAGGTTCTGGGTGATGTTCCTGAATCCAAGGAAGCGGGGCAACACAAAAGCAATTTCGCAAATCTTGCAAAACAGCAAATTAATACGAAAAACTCAGGCAGCGGCTCAACTTTCTTCATAGACAGGAGGCGTTTCCAAAACAAATAGGGTGCATTGATTCTAAGGGTCACGGCGTAGGTCTTCACATAGGTGGTCATAATCTCCAATCAACCATCTCTCACTTGGTTGGTTGATGAAAAATCTACAACAAAACCTTGTTTTAACCACCTCTCTCCATCATCGCAAGGTCTCATGCCCGAACTGTGCCAAACAACCACCAGTTCTAGGGGTTTCTTGGAGGTTTTCCCACAGGGGAACCATCGACCCACGACATAGGAATGCTAGGCCAAGGCTCTCCATGGAGAGCACCAAAGCTCTCGAACCAGGTCTGCTTTCCAGAAGTTGCTTGGCCAAATCCACCGAAATCACCTCAATGAAAACGTGAAAATCAACATCACATAATCACATGTATTCAAATGTAAAAAGCCATATTGGACCACTTCCAAAGCAAATCCAATTGTTCGGCTCGCCCCTCTGAACTGATTATAGTACCTGAAAATGTGTCAAATACAGCATCCTTCACTTCAAAAGATATCCACACTTCAGGGCCAAGCATTGGCAGAGCAACCCATGCCGCCAAGGTTGTAGGATCGTATGTCCTGTGGTCAAGTGGTCAAGGCACTTCTGTTTTCTCCTAATCACCCAGCGGTTGACCCATGATGAACCACCTCCGGTTGTACCTCACATCAAGAACACACATATTTGGGATCGTATGATGACGTGTAGTGTGCCAGGTAGGAAAGAATCATCCACCTGCCGTTGCAAATACACCCTCACACCATCCTACACTTGCAAGATCTCGCAAGTGCATCTGCACCATGGAGAGATTGAAATAAACGCTTCTCGCTTCCCTACCCCGCTGCCATTACAAGGACTTGGACACATAGTGCCATTGATCCATGTCGGCCCTTTCGCGGCCGCCTGTCGAAAGCCAAACTCATTGCACACTAGCGCACAGAGTGAGGGGGTCGGACAAAACCTCGAACGCAAACTGTCCCGGGGCGGTTGTTGCACAAAAAAAAATCCAACACCAAAAAGCAACAAAAATCAAACATCAACCTGGGAAACCAAAAGTGATAGAGCCATTGTGCTATTGCTGTAGGACTTCAAGACCTGCGGTGACCTGCAACTTCGAAAAAAGTGTGGCGGTGCCATCGGCGGCTGTGCCGCTATTGCAGCAAGTTGGCAAAGAGCAGTTGATAATCAAAAAGTCGATTTGTTGCGGCTTCACCTGGCACAACCAGAGCAACAAAAACATGAAATCCGCCGTGTCAATCTCACTGATTGTGTCAAAACTCAAATATTGATGAATATCGAAGGACACCTTCACCATTGAATGAAATCCTCCCAAGTGGCTTATCCAAAAAGACAGAGCAAACACATACAACAAACATACAAATACCAGCAAAAACTACCCTACTTCGCCAGAAATTCTCCACCATGCTATGGGTTCACGCCTTGGTGCGTTTCAGCAAATCTCGCACTAAGGAGAACAGCACCTCGAATGTGTCACAAGGAGCGCAAATGAAGGCGGTTCATGGCGGTTACATCTACCCACGGACGCTCTGACCCTGGCACGCTCCCGATCAGCTTTCACATGGAGCCCATCATTGAAGAATTCACGGGCCAAACAATGGCCGGCGATGAATCATCTCAATTTCGCTAGTCTGGTAATCATTTGAAATAGCTTGTGTTCTTGCCATGTCAAAAATCAAACACTTCATGGTTTCAGCAACCCAGCAAATATCACATTGCCGCTACACTCTTGTTTGCTTGGTACCTTTTGTCGTGACAGCAAACTTGAAGACGGCAGTATGCAAATGAGCTTTGAAAGGAATGCGCAATTTCGATCCTAAGTGAACATGTTTTCACTGCGCACTCATGGGAATGTGCAAACATCTCATCTAGCCATGAGAGCTTGCGAGAGTGAGTCTATTTTTTGCAAGCTTTCTCAAACCAGTATTTACTTTCGCGTGAGGGACGAAACCCACGTTCGCTCCCTGAAAAACCTTGTACATTCCACATGTTTAAAGCTGCTCACGCATACATGATATACAAATTTGGAAAATCTCTAGCGCTAGCGCCTTCTAGGAAGCGCCTTCCATCTATATCTGCTGGACTGCAGCTTGGAGTGCGAGCTGGTGACCCATCTGTGACCGCAACAGCACTCCAAGCTGTGGGATTGTCCCAATTTTCGATTATTCATGCACACACATCTGTGATCTACTCTCTCTCTCTCTCTCTCTCAGCTGACAGATTGATTGCTGCAACTTTCCATAGGTTGGACGTTTGGCTTCCAAACTTACTTAGATTCGATGATCTTCGATTATTGTATATATATATATATATTATTGTCCTTTTCGCTCCTGTAGACGTGCTATTACTCATGGCAAAATCATGACGGACCTGACGGCCAGAAATAACAAATTTGACCACCGGAATAACCACAGGAACACCACCCGCGGTAGCCACCCTTGGCCAGCTGGAGTGGTTCCCCACCTCCTTGGCTTCTTCCCTGGCTGCTGCCATATCACAGGTGGCCTGGTAGCATGGCCCTGGATGGGCCCCACCAGTTCGGGCTCACTTAGTAGCACTTAGTGCGCGAACTAAAATCGATCTATCGTTACAAGGTCCACTACGTCCTTCGGGGTATACATCAAGAGTGGATTATCAATCCAAAACATGAACCTCACTTAATCAACCCGACATTAGCTCTTCACCATCAATCAATCCAGAATATGAAGCATCAATCAGAAATCCAAAAGATGAATCACCTTACATTATGCACCCCATTGCACACCTATATCCACGTAAAAATACCAGATTTCTACACATCGATCCTGGACGCTACAGCACTGCCCGCCTCTGTGTGGCCATCTCTGGAGGCCAAAATGCCTTGCATGGAAGACGCATAACTGCCGCAAAGCACGAAGCACTTAACGCAGCTGAGTGAGGATTGGTGATGGTTGGTGAGCTGAGTGATGGTTGGTGATGGATGATGGTTGGTTGGTCATTTTGTTAAATAACATGTCAATCAAAATATGATGATGATTTATGGTATAGTTGATGAGGATTGATTATCATGGGACACTTGATGGTTGTGGTTTTGATGATCGCTTTGAACATCTTTTGAGACCAGATTGTAGATCTATGTCGTCAAAAAAACATCGTCATGGTGAACTGACACTCGTAGACAATTATCGTGCAACTACGATAGCCATAGCCATCGATAACAATATAGTTGTGCATGACTGTCAATGAAAAACAAGAACTGATGAGTTGTTCGCTCAAGGGGGTATTTTCAAAATAACTTTGAACAGTCACCTTGGGTGAACCCATGTGAACTCTTTAGAATTCCGTTGTTTCAATCCCCTGTTGGTTTTTAATCCATCAGCACCCTACGCTTTGCACGGTTGGGTATGCGGTCCCTTCGGGACACATCTGTGCTGTCTATGCTGCTGTTCTACTTTCGAGTGACCATCAAGATCCACTGCGAACTTCCTTCGCAGAAGGTCCCAAATCTACGGTGCAAAGGTCAGGGATGATCTTGGATGGTCAGGGGACAGCCTTCACCAGAATGGATCATGGACAACTCCACTGCTTGCGGTTCTGGTCGATCCATTCGGAATCATTATCATCAGCAATCACGAGCCATCATCAATCATCATCAACCATCATGAACCATCAACCATCATCGATCATCAATGCCATCAATGCTCATCATTGACCACCAGGAACCACCATCATCCACCACCGAACCCACCACCAGGCCATGCGCATCTTCGCCATCCCCGGGCCTGGTGGCCAATGAGTCGCCTCTCCAGTGCCCGAGTTGTCCAAAATGCGGCGTTGGAAGTCCATGGACCCGTCCTGGGCCCGGCCCGCGGCTGGAACTCCAAACATCGCGCAGGTCAGAACGGTACCCACACAGTTGACATAGGTATACACACAGCATGACACAACTACAAGAGATTTACAAATCAAATAGGACAAAAATATGAGTATATATACAGTTTTTATAAATATATCTCGAGATCCATCTATGAATTATCTCTCCGAAAATGTTTTGCAAACATGCATATTAAAAATTATCCTATTGGTGTTTCAAACCTGTCTTTATAGTGTTTGGATAATTTAATTGTTTTTTGGAGATGCAGTGATGCCAACATATGATGCATGACTAGCACACCGAATGCGTCCTATGCTCATGTGCATTGTTGGTGAGGACAGTTTGCCGGGAATGCGGTCTCGTCAAGTCACATTGGAATGCCGTGCTTCAACAGGGCCATCTGGGATGTAGCTTCTGGCTATTCTCATCATGGAATTTTGAACTAGCTGGGTGCCGGTTTTTTATCTGTTGGGATCGGATACTAGTGGGATGCTTGCATGCGAACTGCAAAATACTTGTTTTGTGGCGTAGCTTTTACATGTGTAGAATTTCACTGCTATTGGCTATAGGCTATAGGCTTTAAGAAACCCAAGCAATGCAAGCCTGAAGTTTCAGATTTCCATGCAGCAAAAAGAATCAAACCAAACAAATCTGCCAGCCCCCCCAAAAAAGAAAATACGATCAACAACCTCAAAACCGGACTATGTTTTGCTCTCTCTCTCTCTCTGTCTTTCTTTCTTTCTTTTCTTTTCTTGTCTTTCTTTTCTTTTCTTTTCTTTTCTTTTCTTTCTTCCTTTTCTTTTCTTTTCTTTTCTTTTTTCTTTTCTTTCCTTTTCATTTTTTCTTTCTTTCTTTCTTTCTTTGTTTTGTTTTGCTTTGCTTTGCTTTGCTTTGCTTTCTTTCTTTCTTTGTTATATTGTAGCTGTCCCCAGGGCATGCAACTAGCTTCAAGACCGCCCCGCCCTGTCTGCAAGGGAAAGCATGCTCATAGGCAGCATGACTTTCAGAGATGTGTTCAGCTAGCGAAATCAGAAGCATTGCCGAAGAAGCTGCTGGTACCTAATAGCATCTTTGGTGAGCAATTACCACTCTTGCCAAGAGATGTGACCCAAGAAAACAAGCACAAAATCCATATGAAAGAGTAGCTTTCAAGTCCTTAAGGTACACTTGCTGCCATCACCATGGACCATGTCCCATTTTCCACCACCAGCTTGCGCTTACTACCTCTGGTATAGGCCCAAGGCTCAGTAAAGCAGTGCTGTGCCTCCAGCATTTTCAAGATGTCTTGCCGCGTGACCTGCGCCGTGAAGAAATGCATCCACAGGATCGATGCATTTCAAAATCCACGCCTTCCATGCTTCTGGAGGCTTGAACACCAGATTTTCTAGGCCTCAGAGCACTGGAATGACTGGAATGCTGGACTTACCTGGCTCACCTGACTCGCTGCCAAGCAACAATACACAGCGGGCTTGTGCTGATTCAAATAGGCAAGGATCAATGCAGAGGCGCCAATCACCTCCGGATTTGCGTCATGACATGGAGGTCATGATCACTACTG
>VSDK01008309.1:537999-601043 GCA_009767595.1 Symbiodinium kawagutii
TACATGTGTGTATATGTATGTACATGTGTGCATATGTATGTACATGTGTGCATATGTATGTACATGTGTGCATATGTAAATGCATGTGTGTATATGTATATGCACGTGTGTATATGTATATGCATGTGTGTATATGTATATGCATGTGTGTATATGATTGTATATATACAGATGTGCAGTTGTTCAGTGACTCCATCATCTCCAGCTACGGATGTGAGAGCAGCCACAGCGAAAAAAATGGAGCAAGTGGGGTTGCCATCAGCGCCTGCATCACCAAAGGCTCTCTCAAAAGGTACCATGCCCGAAGGAAGTCTTCGATTCGCCAGACATACAGCTGGGAGATCATCAAACTTCCCACCTTTGGGCACAGCCGGCAGCCCAGATAGGACTTGGATGGCTACACGACCAAGCTGCTGATCAAAGCCAAGACACTGTCGCAATAGCAAGGCCATAGGTGTAGGGCAAATACTCCGCCAGAAAAACGTCGAACCAATTGATTGTCCTGACAGTCCGATGTGGTTGGAATGTGTTGGAATGGCATACCTTGGCATATCTTGGTGTTCTCATCTCACGTAGGATTACTCGGCTGTTTTCACCTGCTGGTGAGCTCTCCTGATCCTGAGCGACTTGGGCTCCCAGTAGTAGACCTTGGCACCAGCTTCCATCAGCTTCCATCCGCTTCCTGGTTCTGAGTCTCATGGCACATGACCAGCCGAGTCACATCTTTGTCAACATGGCCCATGTTGCTACCCATGCTGATTGAGCGCCTCAGAGCAGTTTGGGTCAACCACATCACTGCATGGTGAGATCATTAGTGAGATCCGAAGCTTCAGGTGAGATCAGGGAGAGCTGAAACTGCCTGCTGAACACTGATTTGAACATCTATCATTCTATGATAAGCTATGACATTGTTTGCTAAAGATACCATTATCTCACCATCGAAAGATATCCACAGTCTGCTGATCCCAGAACGTATTCCGATTGATACCCCCAACTCTAGCTCTTCACTGAATGCACATGTATATGCAGCAAATGCGCAATTTGATCGTTGGCTCGCCGAAGTCTTGCAAGTCTGTGGCAAGTTTGCCTCAGGCTCTTGCAAACAACATCAAGCAGGACAGTGAAGCTCGATGAAGCGAAAGCATAGTGAGACACAACCAAAAAGCAAAGAAACAGGGCACAACACGCTAGGAATAGCCGGAATCTCCTACCAGCCCGGCATACACTGTACACCAACCAAGGTCACTGGGTTCGTTGGTCAACCGAGTGAGCACAACCTGCAGGCGTTGCAGGCTGCCTCCCAGCAGTCTCGAGATGATATTGGCCGCCTCCATGTCCTCCAGGATCGAAAGCTTAAAATGCTCAACGAAAAAAAACGAGAGTTCAGACCCTGGTTTGAAATGAAAAATGATTACAGTTGTATACAGTTGTAGAGTATATTGAACTTGTTTGTATACTGGAATTCATCACCCAACGTATTGGTTTAAGATGGCTTGAGACTCCAAAATCAGTCTATATAGATGTCTATGGATGTCCATGGTACTTTAACATGCGTTGGAAAAATTCATCCTCCGAACATGGCCTCCAGATGCTGAAGGAAATGTCTCAGCAGCTGCTAGTTGGCAACTCAATTTCATTTTTTTCTGTCTGACCTAGGCCTTTGTAATCTTGAGGTGTCTAGGCTAGGCTGAAGCTTACTGTTACGCTGAAGCCGATGGTTGCCTACCACACCAGCCACGCAAACAACTGACAATCAACCAACTCAATCACCAATTGGCCGAAGTAAAATTGCCTATGCAGCTGCCTACATCAACAGCAAGAGCTGCCAGCCCACGCACGCAAAATTTCCTATGCAACACATCTCCAGGAGAACCCTGATTTCCTATCCTTTTCAAGCCATTCCTCATATTTCCTCATACCTTTGCAGCCTTTGCATCTCAAAAAAGCGCAAAGGGACCTCGATTGATGGCGCGTCACGGCTGGGCGACAAAGGGATCGGAAAACTCAGCTTTTGGCCGTTCAACTTGTGAGTGCTGCTGTGGTGCCTGCTGTTGTTTTGACTCCAGCTGCGAGTGGAGTAACATGAGTTCCTTGGGTAGTTTGGCGGTGAAAGCCCGTACTGACTTGTCCAAGTATGGCCCATCTTGGTCGCCCGAGCCAAAAAAAGCTTCGACCAAAGGCCGGTATGGTATACCCTGAGTAAAGAGAGAAAAAATACTCTGCCAGCGGGTCCATTCATCCTTGACCACGCATACTTGGAATTTCATGCCTATGGCACCAACACTCGTCCAGCCCAGCTGCACCTAGTTTCAGCAAGGTCCCGCTCATTGAAACCTGTAGAGCGAGTCTTGCTACCTTTCCGATCCCTTGCTGATTTTGATTTGACGTGCCTAAGGCTCAATGAAGCTGTGTGGACTCCAGATGTTCGCATCCCCCTTTTCCCTATCCACAACATCCTTACAGTCAAACGTCAGAGATGATTTCTATGATCTTGGTAGTCATGACTTCGAGATGCCGCCACCCCTGAATGACCATCGCCACCATCAAACTCCCTTTGCGAAAAGTGATTGCAGTTCATTTTTGAGGTGAAAAAGAGTGAAGATAATTCAATACCCCAACAATATTCATATATGACCAACAAAACCTAAAATATGATCCCTATTCGTAATCAACCAATTTCGGATTCATGAACTAACTCAATACTGGCTCATGGTCAAACATGTACAGGGGATCTCAAAGACCAACTCAACCATGGCCACTTGACCAACTGAGGCTGCGACTGGATGCCTTTGCCATTGCCTGATGCTGAAGGGCATCAATCAAAGGCTCACCTGTGGACTGTTCAGCGGATTGGCATGGCCGGTTTCTTGGATCCGTGGTCACTGACCCGAAGTGTGTGACTATTCATCTGAACATTTCAAATCAATGACCCTGACCCATACTTGATCCACACACACATCTGAAACAAAGCTTAGATCTCCAAGTTAATTGATCTCTCTTGAACGGCCAGCGTGGTTTTAGTATACTGTAGTTTAGCATGGCTTGGTCCTGTTTGATCTGTTTAGCTTATGAGCACGCTCAGTTTCTGGTGAGTTCCACAATCTTGCACGGATCCGTCATCCCTCGCGGATGCCTCTGTGCAGCAATGTCCCACATGTTCGCGCTATATTGGATAGCTCCTTGCCAGCTCAGGGGATCAGTTGTTGATGAAAAATGTTTTCTCCCAAACTCTCATACATCACACATATATGTTCTCACTGACCATGTAGATGATGTAGATGATGTAGATGGTGTAGATGATGTAGAATGTCCAACAATCACAGCAGGGCCGAAAAATCGTGGGTTGACTTCCACGTCCTGCGCTCGCATGGCAGGCAGCATCTCAGCAGCCCTGGGTCCAAAGGCTGCCAGAAACGATGCGTTCGAAAGCGCCAAGGCAGCTGAGGACCAGCCTCCAGGCAGCCGCCATCCGATGGGCTGTTCGCAAGGCCCTGCGTGGTGAATTCGGACATCTTCGCAACGCAAGCAGAGAGTACCTCAACAGGACTGCTGTGCAACTGTTGTGGCCAAACAAATGCAAAACTTGCTGATGTTCTCTAAGTCACTTCGGAAATGCAAATGTAAAATGGCGGGTTGGGATGGTTTGGGCCTCTTCCAAAGCTGGCTGATCTTGATGCAGCATTCTTGCGCAGCCCTGAACCAGGTTTGAAAGGTCCTGGCCGTGGTCCCCTTGCAACTTCACGGCATGGGCATGGATTTTTAGTTTCACCCAAGTAACTCAGTGGTGCTTACGCATACAGTGCGCTGATGCTGCGATAGACTTTGCTGATTTGTAGATGTTGTAGCCAATCCAAGCTGCAAATCAATCAGGGCATGTATAGTGACCAAGTTTCACCAAATATGCAGGTGTGAGATGTTGTGAGACTGTTCGGCGCATTTCAGGAGTGCTCACTAAATCAATCACTCAGAATGCTGAATAACGGAACAACGTTGAATGACCAGGTGTCAAGGGCATTCAATGGCCACAATGCCACTCACTTTCCATTGCCTGTTCACTGGATTTGCTGATCAATGGCAAGGCTGCCTGGCCACGAAGATACGCTAGAGAGAAACCAAGGTCGATGCTCACAACCCCCAACAGATCCAACAGCGAATCAAAACCAACTGATTGATTCACCTTGCACTTGGAAGTTTACATTGAGTTTATACCTGCTGCACACCAGCTGCCTTTTTTTCCTGCGCGCCGCGGTGTCACAGTTCAGAAGTCAAAGGCACTTGAACTTGAAGCACGTTGATTGCTCATTTTGTTCATCACTTGGCTCAGCTTATCCTCTCGTTTTCGCTTCCGACGGGATTCCTGACCTTGTCCTGGAGTTTTTTGAAGCCCAGCCTCAAACGGAGCAGCTTCACCCTGGACAACCTTCGCCTCAACTGAGTTTGAAAAGGCTGCAGTTCTCACATCCAATCCTTGGACTGGCAACTCTTTGCTGCCGTCGTTTTGTGATGAACTGCCCGCAGCTTCGGCCTCGCATGCCTCGCCATGTTCTTCGATCTTTGCGCCAGCTGATGCCATCGCCTTGGCCTTGGCCTTCTGGCGCTTTGCAGCTCTGGCAGCGTTTCTGGCCTCCTCACAGGCTGCAGCTTGTTTCTTTTGCGCCACAGTGCGATGGCCGCCTCCAGAAACCTGCGACTTCTGCGACACTCTCGGCCTCTTGGGCAATGGAATGCGACGACTATGGCGACAAACTTTGCAAGTGTACTGAACAAATCTTTTGGCTTTTGCAATCTTTGCCCTTGGCTTTGCCTTTGGCTCTGCCTTCGATTCTGCCTTTGGCTTTGCCTTTGGCTCTATCTTCGCGGCCTGAGCCCCTGAACTTTTTGAGTTGCCAAAAGCTTTACTTGCGGACGATTTCGGCAGTGGCGTCAGTTTATTAGAAGACTTCTTACTCTTCTTTCGTGGTTTTCTTTTTCGTCTACGCTGACGTGTGGAGACATGGCAGTTGGAGCCAGGAACGTAGGCTTGAGAGCATTTGGGACAGAAGAGCTGTTCAGTGCTGGGGTGCAACGCAACTTTCGCGCTTTTGGCCTGTGTCCTCAGCCTGCGCCCAAGTGATCTGGAAACCGCAGGCGCAAGAACCGCATACTGAGTAGCCGCTTCACAGAGAAAGCGCAGCGTGCGATCTTGATGCTGTTCCAGGTCCAACATGGCACATGACAAATCCAAACGGCATCAAAGTTGATCTGCTTAAAGGTGCTTATTCACATGACATGTTTCTGCGAGTCACTGAATGATACGGAAGTTCTGGAATCGACTCCCAACACAGCGCAACACACAGGGAGCAGAGTCTGTTAATTTCTATACAATGTATACAAACATATCATGCATAATTACATATCATTTAATCATACATATCGAATGCCTTTGCGATCCTTTAAGTACACGAACGGCACACAGCCTGAGACCTGAAGAGACGGTTTTTCTTGAGTAGTTGAGCTGGAGTTTGAGCAAAAGAGTGCACCGGTGCTGGCTTCGCCCTCCACAAAAAATACAAACGTGGCGTGTTGGCGCCGCGCACTACCATAGGATGGCCACGAAGAAAGTAGGTATACGGTATGAGCAACTGCTACAGGTAACTGCTTTAAGATGCTATAGCCATAGTATGGCTGCCACAAAGACGACCCAAAGGAAATGGTCGCTGTGGAAAGGAAACGCCAACCAAAAAATGCTTGCGACCAGCTTACCGCGACATTCCGAGAGCCCGACATGAACCAGTGCAGCAAACAATGGCTTACCAAAGGTGTCGTCTAAACGCCTCAGAATCGACAAGGATCATCGGTCACACCGCCAGGACCTCTTTTTGGTTCTGCTGTGTCGCGTGCATGATATTGCCAGTGCTGACTCATTACCATATTTCAATCACGCCTGGCACTCAGCAATTTCAAGTTTTCTCATGGTCAGCTAATTAATTGGTGCCAGCATGGCAGCCAAAACTACTTAACTGTTGTTCTGTTCCCACTGCCCCACTGAAACTGCCAACATCTGCGGACTTGTGGCATGCGAGCCGTTGACCAAGCAGTTGTCGCAACCGAACGAGGAGTCCAGTTGTTGCAAGCCTGACGCTGAAAACGGTCCAGAGAAAAAAGGCTGCACAAAAGTGTGAGCCAATCTCCTGAGGCTATGGAATTGCACATGGGGAACGTGCACTTTCGCACGTCATTGCGCCAAGCTGAACTGAACCCATCTGCAACCACTGGACATCATCAATATCATCACTGATCTCGGTGAGTCCCTGGTCATCGAGCCCTTAAGGCCAGATTTTTGTAGGAGGCAGTGCAGCTTCTCCTGCTATAACCGCTTTGCTACTGTCTCTTTCTACATGTGATTAACAATTATATGACACATAAGAACTATTCAACACACACACATCCACACCATTCCACTGTTTTTTTGATAATGTCCAATTGAGTAAGCAGCAGTCACACCTCAGCAGCATTCACCAAAGCCTGCAACGATTGGGAAAAGGCAGGAGGGTGTTCTCGGTAAGACATTTCGAAAAACATTAGCTGTCAAAAATGTAGCCATACGTAGCCCTCCTACCGGAGCATACTAGAGGGACTAATTAATGCGGAAGCCTAACCCACCGCTCTCATCTCGGCATGAACCTGGAAGTTGCCGACATTGACAACGTTTGCGTCCTTGGGATCGAGGTGATTTATGAATATATGGATCCAACATCATATAACACGTACAGCATGTAATGACTATACCGTAAATTATAGTAAATTCCTGCAATTCAGTTGAGCTCGAAACCTCACACCTGGCGAGTTTGTAAAACGCAGACGCTATGTGAACGGAGTTGAGCTCCCCTGGCGACCTTCCATCAAAGTGAGTTTCATCAAACTGTCGTCTCCATTCTTGGTACGGATTGCGAAGCACCACAGGCCACAGCTTGTTAGTTGTGTCCCAAATCACCTTCTGTCGTTCGTGGCTAGCAAAGAGCAAAAATAGATCTGTTGAAATTCTGCTCTTTTCAAAGGTCAGCAAACGCGGCCTGCTGCAGAAGTCCAAAATGTCTTGTGCAGATTGACAAGCTGCCAGTTGCCTGCAGGGTCTGTCGCAAATTCTGACCGGCTGTATTCACATTCGTCCGTCTGCGAAACGGCTGTGTTGCAACGTGGCAACTATCAAACCGAGCAAAGAAACAAGCGAAAATCGAAAAGTGCAAAGATCAACACCGCTTCACCAGTCGTGGCACCTGTTCATTTGACCACTGGCTGCATGCCGCTGCGTCCGAGAACGCAAGGCGGCCTAGCACCCAAGGGGAGCTGGTGCGTCCTATCGGACCTATCATCCTTGGGATTCAAATGGATTCAAGGTGTGTCCAGCTTGGAAGGATGCCCTTGGTGGGTTGTAAGTACAAAGATGCACTAAGGGAAGCGAAACCAGGCCAGGTATGGAAGTCATATCTAGATCCGAATTGTGTAAAAGCTGGCAGCTCAAAAGGAAAACTCAGAAAGGGAAGCTGATTCACTGAGAGAACCTCCAAAACGCCCTCTGATCATGCATTGCACACAACATTGAAGCAAAGCAGAAATTTCAACCATGATTTACATTCACAACAAACATGACACATCGTGCGCAAAGGTAACATTATGACAGTGAAATCGTAGGCACTCGTGCATTGCAACTCCATGATGCAAAGAAAATACCATGTGAACATTATAAAATTTGTAATTACTATCACATCAACTCGGCATCCTCAATTCCAATACCCAAGGACGACATTTACCACCAGGCCTTCTGCACCAGTAGCAGTGTCGTGGTAACTCCTGGGAATAGAGCGAAAGGGGCGTGTTTCATCATGTTGAGAGACATGAGTGCCGAGTCTTCATCAAATCATGCAACCTCCCGACATGGCTCTTGAGTGAACATCCCCCAAGGAGACACCAAATAAATCTTTGGGATCTTCGCCTAGGCGTTTGCTGGTGGGCTCATACCCAGTGCCATGACATTCAGTCCTGCATTCCGAGGAAGATGCTCAAGGGCCTAGGATCTCGACCTGACATGGGCTTGAAGTGGCTTGAAGGTGTCCCACGTTCTGGAGCTAAAACAGCTGCGTCACTCGCTACAAAATACCATCAGGTCTGGACGGAAACATTTAGATCCGTTAGCACATGCAGCATTGGCCTTTTGACCTACTGTGCCTTTCAGGCTGATCAAGGAACCCAATGAAACCAATTGCAATCAAAAAGCAACAGGGCAAGCTAAAAAGATCAATCAAAAATGATACGAGTTATCATGTTGCCAAGAATCCAAATCATGTGCCAAGCCTACGAACATTAAAATTGAACTATAATGAAACATGATGAAACTGCCCCATCCTGGACCACATAAACATCCATAAACGAACTGATTCTAGACATTTCTGGACCAATTGACTGATTCTGCTTGTGGTCTCCAGCCCTTGGCTCCCTGGAGCCTCTAGGCTTGGTGACTTGGTGTGCATGGCACACCCGGTGTGGTGACCAACATGGGCCACCAAATGCCACCAGGGCAGGGCGCAACCACTGTATGGTGAGGGCCTAGGGTGGCGTAGTGGATCGTGGTGATGTAAGCTGTGCAGGAAGCTGGTGGAAGCTGGTGGTGGAATGAGGTCCTGTCACGCCATGTCACGCCCTGTACCTGTTTGAGGTGGCGATGGAGCTGACACTGCAGGAATACGCTGATCGTGCGTGTGAAATTGGATTCTGTCCATGAACAATTCGACGGACTTCTGGCTGCGGAGTGTGCCAACTGCAAGTCATGCACAAGGCGTTTCCAGTTCTTGATGTTTGCTGCCAGTTAATTCTAAATCTCTTGTCTTCCAGGTCCAAAGCATCAAAGCACAACGAAATCCTCATCACCACCTTCCAAACCGGTCTCTTGACTTCATCTTCAAACGGTGGAGACTCCAACCACCTTGTGTTCCCTCAGCTCCATGCGCTAATGATTGGTTGCAGCTGCTGCGAGTGGCAAATATGTTTAGACTGAAAGGGCTGAACTTGGGACTAGCAGCTGCCTTCTAAGGTGCAGTTTCAATCTATTTCAGCTATCATTGCCTGTCTGCCTTTGTTGAAACTTTGTTGAGACAGTGGGTCCTGAGTCTTACATTCACCACTCAGCACCAAAGCTACGCATTTCTAAATTTCATCAAGGCTGGCAATCAGGATAATTCTGCAGTCTACCCGACATCAATGGCCCGTCGATCCACGCTTTCCAGCCGCCTTTTTCTATCTACATGGCTGCCTCAACGCCAGTGGCATGGCGTTCTTGAATCAAATGACCAAGATTCAGGAACCAATTCTCAATGGTGCACCCTCTGTCTGGTGAGGTTGGAGGTTTCATATACATGCATGTATGTATTTACATAGTATATCGGGCTTGCTTCTGTCTACAATGGTCAATGCTACCAGTACCTCTTAAAAGCTGCGACGCAAATAGAAGGATAGGCCAGGCAAACTCTGAGCAGCTTGGAATTTACACATTCTTGCCTAAAAGCACCGTACATGATTCCAATGGGAGCATTCAAGTGTGGGTCAAACGGCTAAATCTTACCAAATCGTCATGCATAAATCAAAACACCCTGTGCAACGAAAAGCGATGCATTGCAATGCGCGCGTGCAAATGTAACAACCTTGAACTCTTATAGCCACCTAGAAGTGCACAGAACTAAAGGCAAGAAGGTGCAGGAAGCACTGTTGGAAAGGGAACATGCAAAAAACATGGGCCAAAAAACAAGAGAACCTCAAGCAGCTGAAGTACTTTCGCCCATGAGATCTGAGGCTACACTAGCAATGTGCCTAGGCAAGTCACTAGGATTCACTAGGTCTCAAGTGTCAAACAGCTTTGGTTCGATTGGTTCCTGCGTCTCGGGTGACGCATCATGCGACCTCTGCACTGCTCGTCATAGCAGCATAAGAGGCCATGGCACGGCGCAGCGAGTGGCCGTTGGAGCTGTTGGAAAAGCTTCAACGCGGTCTTCAAGACCTACAGCCTGGCACAAACTTCAACACAACTGGGATTGATAGCCATGGCCATGAGCATGGCGATGCTGCTGGTTCAGATCGGTTGGTGTTATATGGTTCTTAGTAATGTGATTTATTACATATCAGTTCCTGGATGTTTTGCTATGTTAGTTGCACCAGTTACATCCAGTTACTGCTTGGCGATCAAAGACCTGAAGAGATGAAGAGAGGACCATAATGGAAACTGCGACTGGGAGACGAAGCGCATTTTGATCTTGGTGGATTTGTTTTGCTTCTGCTTTCCCGCTCCTGGGTCATTGTATATAGCTGAGTACTCTGAGTAAGCATGAGGTAGAACAAACAAATGCCTCCCCCTCCCCCCAAAAAAACTGCTGGGAACTGCAATACGTCATCGGTTTTTGGTCCACAGGCAAGTTGCCACAATCATTTTACCATGTTTTATCTGCATGATGCAAGAATGAACAAATCATAACAAATCAAAGAATTTCAGCATTACAGCCGCGTTAAGGCAACTCAATGGCTCTATGTACTAATTCACCTTATTTATCAGGCAAGCCTCTGGCATTGACGGCACAGCACCATCTGAAAGCAAGTGCCGAGGCCCATTCTACAACACAATCTACTGAGAGGATCCGAAAGGGTCCATGGTTGGTGCTCAGACTCTCTGGCAGCCGCCTTCTGGCATTCGGAAAATGTGACGCTTCCTCTGATACTTTTGCATGGTTCCGAATGATGATGCAACTATGAGAAATACTGATGCTCATTCATGATGTGATAGTGGTCCCATATCGATCAATATAGTATTGACATGTCAATGTATCTACTGGTCAGCACTTTGGGTACTGGCGCTACAAACACCTGCATGCTATTTGCAGCGACCTACGGTCATTTCAGTCATTTCCAACCACTAAAGAGCTGAAGGAACGGAGTCGGCTGGCCACACTGCTAATTCAACTCGGGTTTGCTGCCTCTTTAGCATGCACTTTGCCCATCTTTGCCCAAATTTTTGGTCAGCTTAGTGATCCATAGGTTATGATGGATCATGGTTAAGTGATGGATTATAGGCCAATATTGAGGCTTGAATGGTTTATTGATAGATCATGAATTTGTATTGAATGTTGTTCAGGGTTGATTCTTGTGGATCATGATGGGGTCACAAAACCATTGACAGTTGTAAATGAAACTCTTGGCCGCATAGCCATGTCTCTCCATCACCATCCAAGCCACCGGCTTTGGAATACAGTCAAGCCTTACTCACTATCAATTCGCTCAGTCTCCTCCAACTCATCGCTTTTATTGCTTACTAGCTTGCTCGAGAAAATTGACCCCCCAGCATCAAATCTAAATCTAGCCATCAAATATCATCTGGGGGACGGAGACCCTGGTTTATCTGGTTTCCAGTTTTTGTTCACCTTAGCTGTTCACCATGATCCTACATTGCCAAAAGAATTTTGTTGCCCAAAGCCAATTGGTGGATGAGAATTGGGGAAACGAAGCTTAACAATCTTACAAGACTTGACTGTAGTAGTCAATCATCAGGGTTTTCGTGGGTGCCCAGCCTTTTTTGGCTTCCAAATCATTGACGCAAAGCGAAATGTGGACTGACCTGCAATTTGGACCCATGCCTAGCCTCACTATGCCTCAATTTTGACCTCGATCTGACGAGTATATGCTGCAGCTGAGCCAATGCCGATACAAATGCTTTCATTTGCCTCAAGATGTTCCCTGACTTTTGTGCCGCAAATGATCAATTGAGGTGGAACATGTAGAACGTACTGAAGTGATTCTTCAAGTAGAATGTCACGTGCTAAACTATGCAATGTGCAAATGGAATTGTCAAGTACATTTATTGATCAAGATATGATCAAACGATGCAGATATGAAAATATACAAATGAAAACATCACCAGGTTCCGGCGGCTGCACAAGCAAAGAGCCGCGAAGCGTCCAAGCCACCTGTCTCTCACGACTCATGGCTGTAGCACCTGGCAAATGCTACGCTACCGAGCTTTTTCATATTGCGAGCAACGTGCTAAGGGAAAGTCAAACATGAAAAACAGGCAATGTGTGACGTCGTGTGACCATGACCTTAAACAAGTTGATCGATAACTTGGCTGGTTGGTACTCTGCCCCCCCTATGATAGAACATCCCCTGCAATATGTCGCACGTACATGCACCTATCATGTGCCAAATCTTTGGGGCCCGGCTTTCATCGCATAAAGCACCCAATGCAAACACAGGGCCCCAAGATTGCCCGAAGCATGCGCACTTTTCATGACGTGCTGCTTGCTGAGCTCTCTGCATCGCTTGAATCTTCGTTGACTTTCTCCATGGCTCCATGAATGCATGCCCAGCTTTGCCCAAAAGACAAAAACACGCCGGCACAAATGGCAATGATGGGAGGGAACCAGAGCAACATGAACTGTACCTGGGCCAAGATTCAGAGGTCAACATATTGGATTGCATACCCGCTGCATCCTGCTACAAAAGAATACATGGATCAGCCCAGCACAAAGGATACCTCTAAAGGCCGAGGTGCAAAGCCCGAAGGACAATAGATGGAAACCAAGGGAAGCCGCATGAACCACAGCCCTTCCTGAATGAGAAACTCCGTGATCTCGATCACAGCTGGGATTCCCAATGCATATGTTGCAGAAATGATCCTCAGCTCCCGGTGATCGTTGATGGGAAAATCTGCAGGACACCTCTAATATCCCTATTGTGATTGAAATATATGGCTATGGGTCAATATTAACCAGCCAATAATGGGGGATAATGACCAACAATAGTAAGGGAAAATAATGGTTAATGATAGGGGAAGCAGGGGTACGGGGTTTTGACCCACAGCCATATGAAAACAAAGATTTCCAACGTAGATTTCCCCCCATCACCCTCCCCGTTGTGACCAGCACCGTCCGGGGATACCAGCGCATGCCATGCCGAAAGCACGACACTGACCGAGGACGAACATGTCAACCCATGGGACATCTGAACCAATGATTTGCTGGGCGCCGTAGCTATACCACCCACTGAAGCGATCCATTGCAGCCAAGCGTCCAAACCCGAGCGCTAAAAACACCTAGTTCCTTGGGAGGGCTGCATGGCCACATGTTTTGAGCGAAAATGGTTGAACCAAGTGGGCCTAGAAATGGCGGACCTCCAAATTGACGGTTGCAGCACGTAAAATCGTAAAAATGCAAGGGAATGGATTCAGGATCAGAAACCTACGTTCCTGAAAAAAATGGTTATTGGCCATCACATGCGCCTGTCTTGCGTGGCCAAAGTAGGATCTCATTTTTGTATTTCAGGTGTTTTTGTTTCATGTCTTGGCCAAAACGCACGAAACAGGACTGTTGGGGGTGCACAAAGCTTGTGCGAGGCAGAGTTCTGAGCTCGCCTTTATGGTTGTTCAGAACCCTTTCAAACAACGTTCAAGGCCTTGTTCCCCATCAACCCACATGAAAAGGACCTCAATCGCGGCGACCTGTTTGGGATGGCAGCCCCCATCACCAATTTGCAGCTTGGCTTCAGGCCCGCGGCGTTCCAAAAGAAAGGCTACAATGGGAACAATCACAGCAACTGCCAGGCAAATTGCGACTGAAATGTGGCCCTGAATCATCACCGACCGTGTCCCTCCCAGGAAGCATACTTTACCGTCTTGCAGAACGAACACAGCGAAACTGTGGCTGGCACAAAGCACCCAAAGCAAAGTAGCCACCTGAAATTTGGAGGTGATCGCGCCGGCGAATTCTTGAAAAAGATTGAGAAAAAGAAATTTTTGATACACAATTATACAATGAAGTCAATTATATTCATTATTCAATCGCTTAGAAGGCACGCTTCTGGACTAATGTGAAGTCAGGATTAATCAAACCCCTCCTCAGCCCTGGACTCTGGTCCTTACTAAAGTTAATTAGGTGCTGATTTCACCCCCAAATAAGATAAGTTCACCCAAAAATCCCCCCTAGTCAATCAAACCCCTTTGGATCCCTTGTTTTTCATTTTTTTAAAAAATTAGTTTTAGATTAGTTTTAATTAAAACCCTTATTAATCTAGTTACTTCTCATGGCTAATTAGTGGGGTGAAGAGTCTTAGAAACTGCTCAGGTCTCATAGCTGGGCCAGCCTCACTGCTCACTCCCCCAGGCTCACTCCCCCAGGTTCTCACAATATTCTTTTCTATCTCTCATCTCTCATCTCTGGGGGTTTATTATTCAGGGGTGGTCACTTTTGGACACCTATGGACCGTGTTGATTGACCTTGTTGACCTATGGGGGGGGTGATTAATCCGGGGTATACATTAAGTATGACCAAGCGACATGTCACCCAGCAAGTGTCATGGCGGGGGGCTTTGGGGGCCATGGTAAAAAGCTACATGTTTTCCAACGAAGCTACTCCGGTCTTCACCACAAGATCCGTTGTGCCCAGACCAGCAATGTTCGCTCCAGATTCAAAGGCTTTGCGCAAACCTCGGTGGGCAAAGCAGCAAGCAAAGCCGCAAATCAAAAAACAAAATCATTTCCTGACCAGCTCACCGCAGGTCTGACGGAGGCTGTGACCAAATTTCACCAAATACAAGAAATAAAACATAAAAAGGACACCCCCTCCTCCACCCCCAAAACCACCCCCTCAAAAAAAAGATTCTTCGCAAAGTAAAATGAAAAGAAGGGGCTCTCATCATAAGCGCCAGCCTTCATGAGAATCTGGATGGCAACCTCGACCTCGTTTTCAAATCCTGAAATCGCCTGACGGATGCGAATTTCGTCCCGTTGGTTGGAACAGGTGGCGTCTGCCAAGCTGGTGAAGTCCAAGTTCGTGGCTTGCCTTTCCAGCTCACGATCCTCCAGGAGTTCTTCATTGAGCTGCGTGACACGAAGGACATTGAAGAGCCACGTTCCAAAGAGAATGAAGTAGTGATCCCCCTCCGAAGGTGTGAAATATGGTCCCGGCTGTAGAGCCCAGGGGAAAGCAACCAATGTGAGCAGGAAGATCAACACCACATGGATTGTGCGCAGAACGCTCATGTTCATATGAATGCAATGTTGCGGGCACTTTCCTTTCAGTAGTTTGAAGGTTGGTGAGATTCCGAAACACAAGACCGTCATTAAAAAGGCAAGGAGGAACACAGCATCGGCTGTTTTCTTCACATGTACTTCTGTAAGAGGCAGCACGACCAAGATGAGGCCTAGCAACGTCAGTCGGTATTTCAATTATATGGCGATTTCATATATGGTTTCTCAAAATAGGGGTGCCCGAAAATCATCCTCTATTAGATCTATTAGCATCTATTAGCCATCAACTAAGCCCACCAATTTTGGGGTTCCCTATTTTGAGACACAACCATCTGTGCTTTCTCGTGATGTGTTTGGGTCGTGCCAGGTTTTGTTTCTCTGCCTAATGCAACTCCCAGGCAAATGGGAAGCACAATCGTCAACAGTAGAACCCGGCATTGCGCTGAGACTCTCCTCAGAAAACTGCAGCAAGAAGCATCGAAAGTTAAGCCCTCACATGCAACAGCATCAAAGAACACTCAATGAAACCTGATGAAGTCGCATCAGCAAACTTAGTTGGCCAAAACAAATCACAGGTTCGCACCCAAATGGACATCAAAAAGGACCCCAGCGCATGATGGAATGTATGAGATCCATGGTCCATGAACACTTGAAACCAAAACATGCTTTGTGCCGCTGTTCAACTGCCGCAAAAACAGTCCGCCAACAAAAAACCGCACAGTGCCGCCAAATTTCGGCCGCGCTGGCATAATGCAAGTCTTCCCGTATTGGGTCCCAAGATAAGCTTCGTAGACGCACCACAGCCGGGTGTAAATTCCAACCTGAACTCATTGGAACAAACCACCAGGCTAAAATCAGGTCGCAACAGTACCACTTGCATGTTCTCTTCTCTCTCTTTCTCTCTGCTTGCATGGTGGTGGGAACAAATCTTAAGAACATTTGAGAAACCTGTGTATAACAAGAAAACCTAGACGTTCGTGCTGCGGAACGAAATATGAAATAAAAGTCACTCAAAGCCCAAAGATCTGAATCTCGTCTCGCAAAAAAATCACGAGTTTATGATTCTATCGACATTGAACATATTTTTTTTCGGTAACCCCAACATTCACTGCGACGAACCCTTGAACCTATGCGTATCTAAACCCCTGGTCTAGACAGAATCCATATGTTTGGTGGACCACCCGCAGGTTTATATTCTTATTCTTTCTTAATATATATATATATATATTCTTGGGATGAGGTTGAGTGCAGGATCGAAAACTGCTCAACATTGCTCAACCATAAGAAAGGCAAGCAATCCAAGCAACGGTGCTGTTGGGGATAATCAATACATGCGACGCACTCTGCATCGCACGTGCAAAAGGACTTTGTGCTGGCGGTCCGTCCAACCAGGTGCTCATGTCCAAATTTTGCGGGTTCGCTAGCAAGCAGCAATACCTTTGCTGCGCAGCGGGCTCGAAAACCCGAAATTATGTTCAAACATCAAGCTAAAAGATACATAAAGATACCCAAAGGATCCAAACGCACATAAGGATTAGCATTCGAGGTACAAATTGTGCATGCGTTGCATTCGCGGCCATGCACGTTTGACATGATCTCCGAGCTCAAAGACGCCTGGAACACGCGAATACTTTTTTTCTGAGAAAATGCTTGAGTTTTTAGAGGCTGCTCCTTCAACCAAATGATGGAAATGCTGACAAAAAGTGTCTTAAATCCAACGTGTAGTCGTCCAAACAAATTGAAGAGTGAACTGAGTGATGCTATGGAGCACTGTGAGAAACATATCCTCGCAGGACCCTGCGCCTTCAGCCCATGCGTGAGAGATGAAAATTTCACACAGCAAACCCTGCGGATGTTTCATCAATGCATAGCTCATGCCACCAGCTTTTCGAGTGACAGGCTTCACGAAGTGCTCATTCACTTCGTATAAGTTGGGCCCTCGGTGAAGTTAAACATGGCAACAATGACAGTCCGCAAGCACACGTGCAGGAGGAATTGATGTCCAAACCCGGCATTTAAAACATATGTTTTTTAACCTCCAAAACAGTGAAACAAACGCAAGAAAAAATATTACATAGACATCTCAACTCAGTCACCGCTGATTTCATCTTGAAAGATACGTGTAAATCTATTCGTTGAAGAACTCGCGACCGAATAGCGGGTGTGGTCTTCCGAATTCGTACAGACCAATCTGCCCTCCTCCCAAAGCTGCCGCACGTCCTCGACAAAAGCGAAAAACTCCGATTTGGTGATGCACCATTTCTCTGCCGGCACCTGCAGGTGAAACTCCATGGTGGAACAATCTCTCGGGGCTCCCTGCTTCTTTTCAGCAGCTTGAGCACTGAATCAGGGCACAGAAAGTGACAGGTACATCCAGCATATACTGTAGCAAGCACTCCGCTGCTCATATCCCAAATGTCACCCTTTGCCTTCGCGGCCTAACAGGACGCAGGATGACACGGTAAAAAATGTGCATGTCTACAATCCTGAACTTGGAGTATTAATCAAGGAGAACCCAAGTTAGAGATCTTCAAGCAGAGTCTTCAAGTTTTGGTTCAGGTCCAACAATCTTGACCAGGGAATCCAGTTTGCAGCAAACCGTGCAACCACCTTCATCTCATCGAAGAGAAGCCTTGGTGCAAGTTGCAGGAAGGAAACAGAAAGCAACTCATAGTATGTGGCTATTCCAGCTTGGACTTACATGGACTTATGGCGCTTCGAGCTACTTTTCTTCGCACGGGTGACGGACATCTTCGTCTCAAATGTCACGGGAAAATCACTGCTAGCTCAAGTCCACGTGCAAAAGTTGCACATGTGTCATTGTCATCATGGCTCATGCTTGCATTATCGCATGTATTTGCCAACCGCACCAAAAATGACATATCACGCGAGCACACAAACAAAGCTGCATGCGTATGCCTTCAACCGGTGTACAGAGACGCAGCTCACATAAATCTCAGCAAGGTCTTGGCAAAGAGATTTGTTAAGATGTTCTCAACAAATTTTGAATGAATATAAATCAATATCAATCAATCACCCGTGGTGCAGCATTAGCCAAATGCAAGCTACCGTTGTGGCACAAAGCCGGCCGAGCCCTCAATGGAATGTCAGGAGTAGAAGCTGGGACATATATGATACTTAGCTTATTGCTTAGTGCATGTATTAATAAGAAGGCTTTTATATCATATCTACCGAATTGATCACCTACAAATGTGAAATATTGAATGGAAAAAAGTGCCATGGACTTCACAACACATGAACAGCAACTTTCACTCTTCAAACTCTTGTTGCAACAAAGGCAAAGTATGCGGGGATGTGAGGGAAAACTCGCGTACTCACACACGTGTTCATCCTGTTTAAATTCTTGTGCCCAAAGGAAATGAACATTGAGACTGTCGGCTCAGTTGGCATGTGTGCGCCAATACTTCAGATATACAGGCAAAAAAGCGAATCAAACTGAGACCATGTCTGACCACATAGCCCCATTCTTAGCGAAATCAGCCCGTGGTATTTTGATACGCCCATGCAAATAGTCAGGCCGTGCCAGGTCAAACAAAACACAACCAACGAAAAAACATATCCAACAAACCCTTCAGAAAACCCAGTGCAATCTGCATTGCATCGTCTAAACATCAAGAACCGAAGTCCACCACTCCGCGCTTCCCCGAGCCACTCCTGAGAGACCGGCCTTGCTTGGAAGAGCAGCGGTAATCCAGGACGAGGGGGCTCCTATAGCATAAGCTCATGGCTTGATGGCACCGGGGGGTGCAATGACCATGGTACCCATGGTATGAGAACCAAAGAATGACAAACATTGTTATTTACATGTATTTGGGGACCGTGTACCGAATCCAGGATATTTACACGAATTCAAAACCAGGTACCACATATTTACCTCATCATAGGGGTATGATTTGGTATTGAGCATTTCAAATGTCTTGTTGCTTCAACATGCTTCAACCGTGTTTCTCCCAGCAAAAATCTGTTTCATGAAAGTGCTCAGGACTATGGATGGCTCAGCATTACAGAACGGTCCCTCCTGGGGATGTATTTGTTCAATGAAAATCATCACAAAACACTGTAAATTACAGTGTTTTCTCTCAAGGATTACCCCTTGTGGGCAACCTTAGTGGATGCTAGTGGTTGTGGTTGGCACCCGGACCCATGGACAGCTGCTCCGAGCCGAGGCCGCCCCTCCTGCTGGAGTTCGGCTTGGCTGAACATCCTGGTGGCAACCAGTGGTCAAATCGCTTGAAATTCTTCACCATGATTATCTATGATTCATGTTTTTTTTGGGGGAGCGTTTCTGAAACGATTTACCCCACCTCTGTGAGTCATGGATTGCTTTTTTTTGCTGGGGCATCACTATGGCTTCGCCCTACCGCTCACTCCGAAATGGATTGCTTAGTCAATCAATTGACTAGACTAAACCAATGAATTTAGTCACTTGGTCATACTTAGCCCATTCGTTACTTATAATTCTTATACTTAGTTTGATTACATTTAGAGCTATGCCAAACCAAGAAAATGATGAGTTGCTTGGTACGTAAATCAGTTCTGCTTAATTACCCAGTTGGCCGCCATCAACAAACTTGCTCTATAGTTTACCCATGCAGTTTCTTCTCGTTAGCGATCCGAAAGGAACCGAAACATCACAATGCTGTAGGAGAAAGGATAGATCAATCCATGGACAAATCTAATTAGGATTAATATGGATTAATGAAGTGTGTAGGTTGGGGTCTTTTGTCCAAACATTCGCCAAACCACAAGCACTACTCAGTTTCAGTCGCTAGCAAGCGGCGGCTAGGGTGCTGAGCTCTCTCCCTCTCTCGGTCCCTGTCTCCCAGCGCCATTTTATGCCATTTGCATGTTAACTATAACATTGCACCACATCAATTCATTTTATGAGATAGTTTGTGGGCACTTGCATGCCGTGCGGAGTAGAATAGAGATTCCATATTGATACGACAGAAGTTGGACTCCCCACAAACACCAAAAGCTGCTCCAGCCTTCTGAGTTTTGGCATTTACTTCTGGCGAAGGAGCTGCAGTACTGGCAGGACGCGGATGGCAGTCAAAACGTGCGAAACCATGGGCCTGGCATCACCTTTAGCGTGCTAAGTACTGCAATGTACTGCAACATTGCCAGGTCAAACGATTGAATCGACCTTCAGCCTGGCCTCAGTGACATTCTGCTCAGTAGTCCCCACTCTTCCTGGCGGATCAACGAATCAACAAATTCAGCCTTTGGATCAGAATGGATCTCTGCATCGTTGTTCAAACTAATCCAAGCTGGCTTGCGGAATTTCATAGGCCATGGATGCACATTGGATCCACATTTTTTCCCCATGTTCCACCCTGAAGTACAGGCACTTTCTCCGACCACAACGGCCTCCCTTAATGGTGACCAGGCGCACCTCTGCAGGTCGATCTCTGCCAGCACAGTTGCATCCAACCATCCTGCAGCGGTTGCCCAGTTGCCCCGTGGCCTCACCTGAGATCACTGAGGATGCAGCCCTGCAAGGAGGCCGTTGATACGACTCCTTGGCGGCTGGGAAGGTCGCAATTTGTTTTTGTCTCTCTTTGCTTCTGAAATGCAGTGAGGAGGTCAACAAGTGCCAGCAACAATTTGCCCCACCGCTTTTTGACATCTCTTTGACGGCTTTTGTCCAGCTTGGCTGAAGCATGGCTGAAGCGCTGTGGAGCAATCCGAAGGTGTGGAAGTGGCGGCCATCGGCTGAAAGATCTTTGCATCAGCCGTTCCTGCTCTGTTCCTGCTCGGTTCGCTACATCTGCCCCTATGGCAGCAGCTTGCGGCAGCGGGGAAACTGCCACGGAGCTCAGGGGAAAATCTTTTGGGCCAGGCCCCTAAGACTGGAAACCGTGAGATCTGGTTCTGAATCCTTGGCAGCAAAGGCACCGAGCAGTAGAAACTGCTGTGAGAGACACTAAAAATCTCACACAGAACAAACATGAACACAAGCAAGTTGCTCTTATAGTTTCATCGTGGCTGACAAGTTATGTAGGGGAAATCATGTTTATTTCATCTTATTTCACCGTTTGTTTGATTCGTTGCGCTATAAAAATGTATCGATCAAGCTGCATGTAGCATTCCTCACAATCTGATTGCAGCTGTAGCACTGCTCCTGCCGCTCTTGCCGCTAACTTCTCGGCAGGTGTCAAGCTGAAACGATTCTCGACGCGGTCAGGGCGATCTAAGTGAACCGTCCTCAAACAGCGATGCCAAAAAGGGAAGGAATTCGGGTGCACTCACTTGGTCAGACTTGATGAGTGTCAATGAGATGATCCAAAATGAGTGAAACTCATTATTCCCATTAACATTGACCATCAAGTAACATCAAGTAACCATGCAATAACTTGAATTCCAACATGTTCCAAGATGTTCCAAGCATTTCATGCCATGAAAAAAGAAAGCATTGGACCATGAGCCATGCTTACCCCAGGCTGGCCCCCGTACCGTAGCGGGCAGTCCTAAGCCCCAGCCGCGCAGCAGCAGCCACATCGGTAGCCAAGTCATCGCCGACATGCCACCAACTGAGCACCACATGCACAGCTCAATCACTTCGTGTCTCAAGAAACCTCCTCCGTGATGATCAGTGATGGTAGGTGATGGGAGGTCACCAGCTAATCCATTGAATTAAATTGAATTGATGCAGTGAATAGATCCACTATGATCCACCACTGCGACCATCATACACGAGATGCGGACCGAGGACTCCCCCCTGGTGGGTCTTCAAACTTCGGACAAAGACCTTGTCACTGAAACATTCGGCAGCTGGGCCATTTCCTGATTCTAAGATTCAGACACACCATCCGTCCATCCCAATGTACGAGCACGCGCAAAAGCTTCTTGAAATACAACTGGTGATGGCTTGCGATGAGGAAAAATGGTCTCCTGCAGTAATTAAGGGTGAAATCAACCATCTGTCGGTTCCACCTGATTTAATTTGCAAAACACCTGTGTCTGATTGGGTTCAATTTTGAATTTCATTGCGGCAATCTTCTTCGTGTACCATATTCAAAATGAATCGAAATGATGTGTATGTTCAGCATGTTCTGGACATGGAGCGTGGGAGATCATGCCATTCTGCCAGCAACGCAACCTTCAGGAGATGGGCAACATTTTGCAACGGCTCCTCCTCAGCAGAGACACTAAAGGCGAAAAAATCCGACAACTCCGGGATCTCCGTGGGACTGCCAAGGCCATTGGTAATCGCCCCAACCATGGCGCCAGAAGAAGCGAGCCCCTCCTGGTCAAAACGATCACCGGCAAGAATGAAGTACACAAGAATGGGCGCAAGGTTATGTGGCATTAGTAATATGACTATTATATTGATATGCCAATCCATGCGTACACAAATCTTTGACATCGATCAAAGCCTCCTTTGCAGGTGGCAGTACCCAACTCTTCAATGCGTTCCCCTCAATCCCAAGACTGAGTTGATGCTTACACAAGCCTGAAGGCTTGCTCACAAACCTCGAAAACAAGCGCCTTGGTTGGATCCAAATCGCCCAGTACCCCCGGTCCAGGCAAGGGATGACGTCAGAATAGAGGTGGCTGGCCCCAGCTTCATTGCGAGCACAGATCCATTGCTGGAGAATTTCCTCCTTAGTCCAAACCCTGGGGCTCGAAACTCAGTGGTATTAGATGCTGCATTTGAAAGATGTTGGGAGCATCAGCCAACACAGCCGCACCAGTCCTATCCAAGGATCTGCGGTGGCTGTATCGCCCACCAGTTCTGCATAAGCTGCACATCTGACATCCGAATAACTCCGATTCTCCCAGGCAGGTTGACGTCGCAAGCGACGCATTGCATCAAAAACCTTTGGTTCCAGGTGCTGCTGGCAGTTTCACTGCTTGCCCAACGGGCTCAGTGGACACATGTGGACACGTGTGCCATCTTCAGCCAGCGTGTCACAGCCCCCAGCCTCCGGTGCCGACAGTGGCTCATGCGCCTTCGCAATCTGCTGATTGGCCTCGCAAATGTTTCACCAGCTGCTCAACTACTTGGAGATATCATCTGCATCATCTTGCTGAAGCCGACTGACCACGACAAAACCCCTAGAGCCATGCTGTGCCAATGTCACTCTGCACCTGCCTCCTCGATGACAGGCACTACTGGCCACAGAGTGTCGTCCAAATCAAAAGAGACCACAGCCACTGCTCGAGGGGTCCTAACAGTTGGAGATGGCTACGGCTACAAAGAAGTCACCTGAATCATACATAAACTCTCAGAAAGTAACTGTTGTGCCGTGACCCTTCTAAAATACTTCACCATCGATCTTCATGACAATGACAATGACTTCATCAACTCTCTCTCTACTTCATCAACTATATGTATAAATTGCATGTGTTTTCTGCAAGTCATGTAGGCCTGCAAGCTTACAGGCTCGTCTTCCTGGTTCCTGGAATAATTTTCCCAGCTCCAGATTCACTCAACAACTCTCAGTCCTCCATGTTCTGGGCGATTGGTTTGCTGCTTGCTGCCCGCAAAATAGCCAAACCTGAAGACTAGAATCCAATGACTTGATTGAATTTGATTGATGCAGGATGATGCAGGTATCACGCAATGGTCTAAAAGTTTCCATGCCAAAAAGGTTGCTAAGCACAAAAAGTGAATGCTTGTCTGACCTGAAAACATGGAAACCGGCATGAAATATGGCCTTCACACGCCTTCAGCCTGCGTCTGTGCGATCAATACGACCAGCTTGCTATCATCATCTATCAATGCGAAAGTTCTGGAACCCTAACCCCCCTACCAACATGAATCAACACATCAACCAACATGTGCACCAACATAAACTCTAACATACACTGACTACGACTAAATAGAACACCTCGCATTATACGTCTTTCAGGGGCCCGCTTAGGTCATGTCCGGTCCCAAACCAATCATTTCAATAGCCATGCCTTGGCGAACAGCAAACAGCCCAGGGCCAACAGCGTGCCATGGTGGCTTTTAACCATAGCTGCCGTGCGTGTGCCAGTCACAGCCGGGATGGTCTTTGGGATGGCTGAATGTCGGTGTGTTCGTGTGCCGGTCATCTTTCCCCAATGAAGGTTGCGGTCTGAAGAATCAATTGAGAATCGAATCACCAAGTTCAAAAAATAACCTCGAGTCTCACAAAAGGAAACAAACCTACAGCATGGCAATCTAGATGTGCAACTAGGCAAGGCTTGTTCAGCAACACTTTCCAACCTCTAAGCAGTCAATGAAATTTCGGAGAAGACGTGCATGACGTGCATGTCTTCCTTTTATCTACCAGATGGCTGCGGGGGGTTCAAGGGACACATTCACCTAACATCGCAGCAGCCATGTGCCAAAACAGCAGCTGACAGCTGACAGCTGACAGCTGACCGCCTTCAACCTCTGGAGCACGATAGCGTACTGAGGCGCAAGTCCAATGACTTCGACGTATTTGGACGCACTGATTTTCCAGAAACGCTTGTCACGGTTCAGAGGCTACGGATTTGTCTACCCACATGCGCCAATGAATTCTGGCAAAGAATGCCAAGAGGATCTGCAAATGATTCCCGGCACAAGTTTTCAAGTGCAAGAGCCATGAAGTGGCAGATCCCAGGTGCAGGCAAGCTAGGACAATGATTGGCAAATAATGCTCTGTGTCTTGCCTACCCGCACTTCTAAATCTTGAATTAAGCCAGTTGAAGCATGCTAAGCGTATGGTGCTTCAAGTCTGATATTGGAACCTGAGGCACAAGTGCCGGCCTATGTGATGCGGCGTCGAGTCATGCGAGCGGAGGCCAAATAGCCCGGTGTGAAGCGAGGCACAGTCACTGCTGGCTGCATCAAACGTTTGGGGCTGCCAGCGGTTGGCGCCATGGGCCGCGGCTGATTGAAGTGTCCCATGGGCACATCACAGCGTGGCGATGTTGGCATCCCACGTGGGGCTTCGAGATTGAAGGACTTGCCCGGCTCCGCTCGTTCCCCCGTGAAGATCGGAAGGGTTGGACCGGCTCTCGTCTGCAAACCTGGCGGACCGATTTCTGCTTCAGGCATGCCAAAAGCCAACATGATTCAGCCGCATGCTCTCACGATCTCTCACGGATTCCGTTGCAAACCCCGGCTTCAGCAATTTGACAATAAAAGGAAATGACAAGCTTGCAGTGACTTCATACTTCACCTCTTCGTCCCCATCCTGCTTCTAAATGCTTCTAAGTTCAAGCATTTGACTTGGCATTTGACCCCTTCTGGGCTACTCCTTTTGTCAAGATGCCTGGGATCGCGCGAAGGTTGCCCTCAAGCTCGCCGATCTGCCTTTGCACCAGCTGGCATCGCAGTTCTGCATCAGAACCTGAGGGCCCGGTCACGACCGGTGCTTGGAAAACGTCGGAAGTTCGGGCAAACGAAGGAAAGTTGGAATGGCCACACCAACTTTTCTTCAAGTGATGGTTAATTGACTACAGTAGGGGATTGCAACCATCTTGGGTGTACAAGTGGTCTTAAGCCATGTGGTTTGCTAGGTCAATGATGTCAATGAATTAAGTTTGGATGTGGTGTGATTGGTGTGGACTGTGATTCACCTGGTTTCAGTGTCATGACCACAGGAACCTACAAGAACAGTTTCTGCTCAGTGGCCCTGCTCCACACCAGCTGTCCGCAGCCAATTCCGGCGCCATGGGTCAACGTGCAATAGGAACTCAACAACGCAACCATCTACCACCTAGATCTACATACCATCAGGTCCATCATGAGTGATCGAACGTGGATAAACGGTGGATAACGGTGGACCTTGTTCCCGCATGGGTTTTGAAACCTGCTGGTTGAGCTCAGAGGCATTCCCTCTGCAATGCCTGCAATCGCTGCTGCGACCTGTTTCGCTCAGCCTCCAAAGCGTCGATCTTCTTTTGCAAAGCCAACTGCACCTCCTCCATCTGCTGACCTGATAGATTATCAAGCTGTCCCCACTGACCTTCATTACCCTTCTGCCAAGAACCTGTCACTAACAGTGTTGACAACTCTACATTGAGCAAGTCATCATTTGAATCACCATGAGCCTAGCCACACTTCAACTGATAAGTCTGCATTTGCTCTTCTGCTGACTTCGACATCTCCTCACAGCGCTTCTCCATCTGCAAGCAGCGCTCGTGGCGTTGCTCACATTCCAGCGCCTTCTGTCGAACCTGCCAATGGCTACTTGTCGGGAAAACTGCGAAAATTGAATTATACTGAATTTCAAGAAAATGAGGCCAGTCAAGTCACCCAGAATTCAATGTTTCGAGATGCAGACTCCATGATCTCCGAGGGAGTGAGACCTGCGCGGGGCATCGTGCCATTTGCCAGAACAAGTCTGGTGCTGATCACATCTGATCGGATGTGAGCACGTTCAAGCGCTTTGATGACAGCGAGACGCAGCAACAAAACATGCAAAAAGATCGGTGCACCCACGAGTTCTCATGGCAGAGAGGGTGATTTCTCACGGTTTCTCCGCCCCAAAGTGATTGCAGCTGATCATGCATGATATCTATGCCAATGCTTGGGAGGACAAGTTACAAGTAGCACATGGTACCATCCTTGTATGGGTTCGGACAGTGCTCAGGGTGTAACCGCGCCTGGTAAGAGGCCTTTCCTGGCTTGATCGCGGCCCTCCCTGGACACGCGCATGACCTTCACAGCTCCATAGCCACAAATGGGGCAAGAATCGCCATTGGCAAAGGCCCGCTTCGCATGGTCGTCACAGAGGACGTGCTGACACGACGTGATCCAACAAAGGGCATCAGTGGCGTTTTTGCAGTCACCATCCTTGGTGCAAAAGTGGCACTTTAAAGGTACAGTACCCAAGCATGCGCTGAGAATGGCGAAAGCTATGCACTACTTGGACTAGACTAGGGTGAGAAACACAATGGGGACCCGGGATCCTGATGTGTGGGAATCATCTTGCGATGCCAGCGTCTTTGCAGGTCCAATTGCACTTCAATACATTGAAGTCTTCTGGCATCATGGCATCCGACATAGCCATTCCAGGCATTGTTTCCACGGTGGAAGCTGCAGGAGTGCAAGCCCTATCACTACCGGAATCAACCCTGGGTCAAATCTGCGGTTCGCACAGCATTCACAAAATGAAAGAGGGAAAACGTCATCGCAGCCAGGACCAACATGCTATATTTTCTCTCTCTCTTTCTCTATATACTATTTATCTATCTATCTACTCTATCTATCTACTCTATCTATTTACTCTCTCCCTCTTAGGCAGTCTAATCACATGAAATTTCCAGCGGCAAACGCTGAGCCGTGAGCCCACAAGCTCGGTCGATCTCGGCAACTGCCTGGCTCTTGAAGGTTGTCGCTGCCTGATGCCTCCAGGGGGACAAACCAGTGCTGAAGCCATGTTCGACAAGCAACGATCATTGAAGCCATGTTGAAGCAATGGGTAAAAATAGTACCATGTTGATGATAGTTGGAAAATAAGAGTGGTGATAGTTGATGAAGCAACTAGTTGGTCATGATGATAGTTGGTGAAGGTTGAACGAGGGCGCGCCTGAACAAAATTGAACAAACCAATAGGAGGGCACCTGCTCTTCTGTCCAGGTGATATATGATGTCAACAATGGTGACTCCCAATTACTGCAATAACGATGATATGGATGCTTTTTGTGTATCCCCCCTCATGTTGAGTAATGATGAATTCTGCTTCATGCAGCGCATTGCAGTGGGAGAAAAAGGTCTCCTCTGGATGAGGGTTCCTCCTTGTACAAGTAGTAGTAGCAGCAGCAGCAGCAGCAGGAGTAGTAGTAGTAGTAGTAGTAGTAGTAGTAGTAGCAGTAGTAGTAGTAGTAGTAGTGGTAGTGGTAGTGGTAGTGGTAGTGGTAGTAGTAGTAGTAGTAATAGTAGCAGGCAGCACCAAGTACCAAATACCACAAAAATTCTGAAAAAATCAGCCTGCCCTAAATCTACAACCCCACACGGTCCCAGAAGTGGAAAGTGATCAAAGTCAAAAGCAGCAAGAAGCAAGTAGTAAGTAGCCAGAAAAAAGTAGTAGGAACGCATACAAAAGGAATGCTGAGAAAATTGTGGACAACTCAACAAGCATATTAGACAACCCACAGCACTCCACAACATCCCACAGAGCCCAAGTACAAAAATAAAAACAATCGCTACATCGTGCCACTTTGCAGAGGGAAACCTGTCCATGGTCGAGTTCCCTGAGGGTCCTTCCACTCCTCAAAAAATACAGTAGCTTCACTCGGTTGATGAAAAAGCAGTTACTTGAGCCTCTCGATCCCGAAAATTGAACTGCCACGTCGAGTGTGGTCGGTGGTCTCCCCAGGGCTCCGAATCCAAACGCCTTTTTACTCAGGGCCACAAATCCATCTAGCCCACAACGCTACCCTGAGGGCACATTAAAAGCTTTCAGCACGATTGGTTGCTTCCAATGTTCAGGAAGCCACGCTGAGATCGAAAGAAAAGAATCAATTTCAGTATCGGTCAATACAAAGATTTCCAAATAGCTGCTTAACAATTCATACAGTTACATCATTTTACATGCTGGTACTGACATCCGATAGGTAAGTGATTGAATCTTTCTGGTTCGAGACAGCGCTTGCTGACTGGCAAAGCCAAACAGAAAAGAATTGACATAAGTTCTTTCATGTCCTTTCGATGCGCGAGTGCCAAAAGCCAAGCTACAGTAGGAAACAACGTAATTCAAGCTTATAAGATCAAACAAACACAAATGTCCACATTTGCAAAAGAATGACAGCGAACATGGCTGCGCATCCACTGTATGGGCGCGAGTTTTCTTTAGCATCACTTGGAGGAGGCTATTGGGAAGACAACTGAGCCATGTTTGTGGCCAGGCATCATCGCGCATCTTAAAAAGTTGCGTGCGTCCAAACCACACGGCAGCATGTCTGCCGTAGTCTGCACCCCACAATACGAAATCTAGAACACTTTCTCGCCAAATCATGGCTAGATTTTCTCCTGCGAAGTGTCCACATTTTATTCACATTGCACACAGCATCACCCGGTATCTTCTAGCTCAAGAGTTTCAACATATCAAAAATCGCCAAAGAAATCAGCGGGCCATCCAAAGCAGCACATGGCACTTTGCCATGCAACTTGCCTATAAAGCATATACGGTCTTGGCAGCATGGCCACATCCACGAAAAAGTCAACGACCACGGTATCACTACCCTGGTCCGCAACTGCGGGCGAACGGTGGTCGCGCCCTGCGTTACTCATTTGGATGCGCCTTCTCGTACCGCTGGCGAATCTTCTCCAATCTTCCTGGCAAAACAGGGGCCAGTCACATCACTTAGGTCCCGAGGATGGTAACGAAATGTAACGAATACATCTTCAAGGCAGAGCGACCTTTCGACAGACTTGCTTTTTCCCATGATAAGCAACCGCCACCATATGTTGCAAGCCCGATGATTAGAGAAAGTCTTGAACTCCGAACAACCTTCCTATGGCTGTGCTTCTGGTGCCCGGCGCCTTTCACAAATCTTCGCCTGAGTTGTTCGGAAGTTCACCACTGCCGCCAGTTGCTCACTTACATATACCCAGCACACATATCACCCAAACATCCCAAGCCCTGTGTTGATTTGCGCTGAACAGAGCACGAACCACACGAGCAAAACAGCATCCCAGCTGAGCACCACACGGCAAACGACCACTGATCCAAGCGATGAGACGCGGCACCAAAGGCAAGTTCAAGACCCTGGCCATTCGGGGTGCATGGAGCAATGAAGTACAGCAATGCATCCATGAATCCATATGAATCCATGGTAGCATCCACTGAGCCCATACTCAAAGAATCCAGTAGCATCCATATGAATCCATGCTCAAAGAGCTCGTTTGGAGAAAACACCGGTCGATTAGAATTTCAACATCATCTCATGCGCCACTAAGAGAACAGATTTCAGCATCATCTCAATCCGGCACCTGCTTCATCTGGGTGCAGCACTGAGATGCTGATGCATCGAATTAATGGAACAGATTGGAAGATCATCCTTACCTTTGTGGAGCATTTCTGGGAGTTGGTTTTAGGCAAGAAAAATATCTAAGTAAGAAAATAATTCAACAATGTAGAATTTCTAAATAGCAAGTCGCCTATGGAAAATGCTGCGCGATGCTGTGCGGATCTCGCACCTTGGAATTAGGGGCACTCGAAGAAGCCAACCAAGATAGCCAACCAGGACGTCCGCATTTTTGGAAGCCTGCAGCCAACGCTTCAATGTGCTCCATCTCACTTGAAAATAATAACAGTGGATGCGTGCAATTCAGGAAAACATTGAGAACAAATCTGAGTCAATGAGAGGCAACTACCCCCCTGTCCTAAGACATACGATTTCACAGGAAGTCGTTGTGACAAGCACCCATGTCAAGAAACCTCTAAAAGCTTACCATTCCAAAACATCGGGAGCATTTTGGGTTCAAACCCCGGCAACGATGTGTCTCAGAATGCCCCAAAAAGAAGGCGACAATAAAAAAGAGAGAAAGTGATACTGAGCATGATGGGTGACACAGGGTCCATCAATTTCCATCAATGTCCAATCTACCAACACATCCAGTTGGATCAAACCATTCCACTAAGTGATACAGTCTGGCGAAAAGAGTGGCGGCAGGCCTGGGGGAAGCGCGTAAAACGCTTGATGTATGGAAGCAAGTCGTCCATGTACGGTAGGACATACGGGATATGCCTCAGACTCAATGCGGCAATGCAAACCCACGCAAGTCTACAGCAGCCGCCCCGAATGCGCTTGTCACACACACATCGGCATGTGGTAGGGCAAACCTTTCACATCTCTACATTGACTCCACTGCAGCGGGAATTTTGGATACATTTTGCACGTTGGCAAATGTTATTGCAAACAAGGGTCGGGTGAGCCAATGGCAAGTGAGGCGCAAGCTCATCCAGGTTGGGGACTAAAAAATCGACATATGGCAGCAGCTTTGGAAGATATGAGTTCTCCTCCATGCCAAGAGAATGACGTTTTCTGGGCAATGGTCGCACAATGGACATCCATCGGCATAGAAAGTATGATGAGGGTTACAGGTTACATTGAATGCAAAGATACACGGACTTAACAATTTGGCAGAAGCAAAAGTTGCGATGGATTGAAAGGCGTTCAGCGCGGCAAACATTTATAAGAATAAATGATGATAACATGCAAATTTGGATCATGTGCATGAATGATTTGCCAAAGCGAACGAGTCCTCCACTCTTGCAGCACCTGAGTCTTGCAAAGTGCAAAACGTATCCAAAGAAAACATGTGTGTGTTGCAAATTTGGTTCATTGCTATCGCTTCTTTCCAATTCTTCAGAGAAGGGAGCCCGACATGCCGCAGGAGCGCAAACTTACGCCAAGCAACCCTCCCAGCCATCTGACAAATTGTCCACCAAGCACGCCTGCAACAAAATCCGGGTGATTTCCTCCAGCATAGGAGGTCCTAGGTCCTAGCTAAAGAGTATGGCAGCTGTGAATGATATGAAGCAAAAAGCATCGTAAAGCAGCAAATGACTTGGTTGAGGGATGTGGTCGGAGGTACATCGGAGTACCTCGCGTTTCCAGCCTCCACTGCTTCGATTTGCGGCTCGTCGAAGCACTGATCCAGCTCTGGCTTTGACTCGCTGGCCGCTTTTCGGCCTAGGCTCAGCCATCGTGGCTGATGAACGTTGATGGTTGAAGAATGTTGATGGTTGAAGAATGTTGATGGTCGATGAATGTTTATGGTTGATGAATGTTGGTGAATGCTGATCATTGGTGATCAATGTTCATGGTTGATGATGGCTGATGGTTGTTTGTTTGTTGATGAATGTTGGTAATGGATAATGAATGCTGATGATGGTTTTGATGAATGGTGATGGACTGGGATGCCGAAGAATGGTGAGTACAATGCTTCTTGATGGATCCAGCAACAATCAACCTCTTAGCATGCAATGCTAGGATTGCTACAGGTGATGTGCCCGAGAAGAACAACCAAAAGGGAAAAGGTTCGACATGCTGAAATAGGTAGAACCATTCAGCTTGCTTCTGCAAACCTGCAAGTTCTGCAGAACTTTGGCAAATACAGGTAGTAGCAACATGTAGCAGCCAACGATCATCTTTCACAACATTTAGCCAACACACGCCAGAGCAGCAATGTACAGTCCAATCATTTACATTCATTTACATCATTATTACAATCTGTCATAGTGCGTCCTTCACGCTTTAGAAAAATGCAAACAGATCCACCGTGATACACCCGAAGCACCGAGATCCCCTTCAGAACCGGCTTAGCCGACCCCGGCCTAGCTCTGCATATGGCATCAGCAAATCGAAATGATCCAGCAAAGCGCCACAATGTTTGGCCAAAACATCCTCAAAGAACGCAGGAGCTCAGCTGCTTTTCCATGTAGATTGCAAAAGCTGGAGCTTGGCTTCTTGAAAAATGTAGTTGCTGGATCTCATGTGATTTTTTTCGCATGCTTAGCTTGCAAGTTGGGCACAACAGCATCCTGCTGGAACCCTTCATGCAATTAATTACAGCACCACTGCAAAGTTAAAACCGATCCGGTCTGGCGAGAACACTCGCATCCTGCAAACCCAAACCACTTGGAAATCATAACCGCTAATCACCTACCACAAAATCTAGGCAAAGCCCAGGTAACTAACAACAAACCCGCGCTGTGTGTTAGCAACAACCAAAACACATACCAAAACACTTTCTCGAACTGCGCAAGCATGCACAGCCTTGACATAGCCTGGCCAAGGCACCAAATGCAGCAGAATGTAGGGCAAGTGCGGCTCGATTTGGTCCATTCGCTCCATGATACGGTCAAGGTGTGGCTCAACGATGTCCAGGTACTGGTCCAAAATTCGCACGATGCCTGGAGCGTTGCAAATTGTGTTGGAGCGGTGGCTTGCTGTGGCAATAGGTGTCTCTGTGTTTGATCAATACGGATGGTAAGTTGGGAAGACAATTGTGCTCAGATGTTCCAATCATTCTAATCACATTGGAGCATCGCGCTTGGCAGTTTTTGGCTTTGGCATGTGTTCTTGATGTTTTATGATGTCACTACAAACACAGTCGCGATTATTTACTGTAACACGATTCACATTGACAGTGCAGTGACAATGTCGCAAAACGATATGAAAAGCACGGGCCACAACTGAAAAAGTCTAAGAGATCTAATTGATTCTAATTGTCTATAACATCTACTCATCCCACGAGAACAATCAATATGTGTTTCAGAATGTCGATAGTTTCAACGCCTGGGAAAAAATAAGTTAACCAGCCATTTGTCAACAAAAATGCTGGGTTAAAACGTGTTTACAACCACCAACTAGCTATAGAATAGCCATGAACAGCCGTTGACCACGAGTACATGGCCTCAAACATCGCCACGTCTTCTCCAAGGCACTTGGCACATGCGGCCCCAAGATGGACAGGCGCGTGTAGATGGACGGCAGGTGAGTCACGATGGATTTGGAGTGCCTCAGGCGATCCACAAGTGAGCTGATGATAAGTGGTTGGTGGTTGTCAGTTAACCACCATGATGGTCACTATTAATATGCGGAACCACCATGATCACCATGATAACTGATTTCTTAATTGGTGGTTACGGTGGTTACTCATGGTTTTTGATGGTTGATGGTTCGTAATGAACATACCTTTAGTGGTGGTTGAACCACCCCTTTGAAAAATATGCCCCAGTTTACCAGCCATCAGAAGGACAGTTGGGAAAATGCGCACGAAATGATGGAAACCAACCAGTGCATTTCCAACAGTGCTATGGGTTTGAAAGGAAATTTGACCACAATAACTTTCATGTTTTTAACCCTAACCACCATGGTTTAACCCCTAGAACCTCATCGTTATACCCTCTCCATCGCCATCTGGATGAGTTCAACTGCGGCTGAAGGCGAGTATAGGAATTTAATCTACAAACAGGGCTCAGCCAACTAAGGTGAGATCCCTACAAATGAACCACCATCAGTTTCGCCATAAATAGCGGTTTTTTCATACGGATCCACGATTTGGTGATGATAACCAGCTAGCGTATACAGCGGGAAATAATGGCCGACAATACAAGCGAAGAATCATAGGCATGGTTATCAATGAAAATGATGATAATGATGACAATGATGACGATGACGACGACGACGACGACGACGACGACGACGACGACGACGACGACGACGACGACGACGACGACGACGACGACGATGATATGATGGTGATGATGGTGGTGATGATAATGATGGTGATGATATGATTTGGCAACCCTATGGCCTTGCGCATGTTGTTCCCTATGAATCGAACGATCATCAAACTAACGTGGTTCCATGTGAAATGTCAAGAGAAAAGAAACGCCAGCTGTGATTCATTGGAACATCTTAAAATGGTAGTTTTCCATGACATCTTTTCAGCGTGCCACCTGTCTTTGTCCCAGCTGCGGCAAAATCTTCTTGGTCAAGGCAGGACGGAAGGCCTGATCTGTGCTGACGCTCCGAAGGGTCCACAAATAGCTTCCCTTCAAGCGGTTGGCCACCTGGAGGCCTAAAGATTTTCTGAAGGCCAACCTGAATCCATACCTTGATGGCAATAGCAATATAGGTCAATAGGTCATTTGTGCCAAATTGCTTAGCGAGACTTCGATGGTGCATATTTTTGGTGCAAGCAGCTCCAAAAACAGCAACACTGTCGCTCGAAAACCTCCACACTTGTACGCTGGCACGTCGCACTTCCAACATTCAATTCTGGTGGCTAGGATAAGGAAGCAAAAGGGACTCGTCCCAGCACGAAGGCACGGCTTTGGATGGGGTTCAGCTCCCAGGTGAAGTTACACTGGTGCCCTCCTGCTTTGGAAATAACAAATTACCACAGGGACCCGACCATAGTGATGACAAGGGTCATCATCATGATCACCATCACCATCACCATCACCATCACCATCACCATCACCATCACCATCACCATCACCATCATCATCATCATCATCATCATCATCATCATCATCATCATCATCATCATCATGCAGAACTTGGCATGAGCATGTTGCATGAACAGGGACCACACTACCGAATGGTAGGTGTTGATCCCTTTTTTCAGGTCCCAAAATCCATGAAATGGTCCGAGTTTACAAAGGGCTTGAGTCCCGGCATTCGTGGAGGAAATTTGCAGGAGGACAAAACATGTATATTATAAAACATGATATACTTTTTTTTTGCTACAAACTGCTACTATGTGTTTCATTGCACCGACATCAGATTCAATTGAAGGGGGGCTATGCAGTTGTGTTTAATGCCCATTTGAGAGAACGTTAAAATTGATGACCAAGAAATTTAAGTTGAGGTCACAGGGCCTCCTTGTTTTCTTTCTCTATCGCTTCCTTTCGTTCTTTTCTTTTCGCTTCTTTCGTTCTTTCTTTCCTTCGTTTTTCTTTCTTTTTCTTCCTTCTTTCTTTCTGTTTTCTCCCCTCTCTCTCTCTCTGTATTTCAACTACTAGGAGTATTATCTTGCATGTGCTTGGCATGCAAGTTTTTTGCCTTCGATCTACCGAAGCTTCGAAAGCAAGAAAGCCCAACAAAGGAAGAAGCTTGGCAAATTTTGGACTATACATCAATGCCTTTCATGGATTCATAAAATGAAGCTTTTCCAAACCCAGAACGCTGCTTACGGTAGCAGAGGGCCCCGGAATCATCAACAATGGTCCGATGAAATCAAGAACACGGCCCTTACTACCTCCAAATGTAAAGATTGTAAAGGACGTGCCAAGAAGTCTGCTAGTTGGGGGGAGGAGAGAGGATATCGATCCTGGCAGATATGCACACTGAACATGTGAACTTTTCACACTGAGACCAAGCCACGAGTTTTCCTCCGATGTTGAAGCCTGCCTTTGTCTGATCCGCCAAGTATGCCCAAGGATCCGAGGAATCCTGCAGTACTGAGAAAACTGCAGTTTCATGCGGGAAGTTCTGGATTGTGTTTGGGTTCCGGTTCGAGGTGTCCAATTACAAAACCACAAACACATGTGACCATATTAGTTCATCACCTTGCAAAAACCTCTTGAATGATTCAAGAGGTTTAGTCACCATAGGGAAATCGAGGACTATAGGGCCCCGGAGTGATTTATAGGTGTCCTGGGGTACAGAGTTAAAGTCAAGTTGGTACGTACTACACGAATCGTATGCGGTGACCAGTTTCAACGTCGACCGCCCAGGCAGCCAAAGGGCCGCAACACGCTGCAGTAGAACTCGAATGGATTCATTGGGCGCGCTGTCCTCCAACCAAATGCTGGAGAAATGCATGGTACAAAACTTTCACCCCGCCATTTTCAGCATAGCAATCCCAGAAACTAAGATAGGATCTAGATAGGATCAGGTCATGTGAGGTGAGGTGATGAAAATGTGAATCATCATCAACTTGCAGTGGCAAATCTCTCGGGCGCCTGAAGAGTGCGGAAGATGCGTCGTGTGGCATCGGTTGCGTCTCGTGCTGTATGGCCAGAAAGGACCAGATCTACGCATGGACGGAAGGCGGACAGCAGCTGCGCATACCTGGGCAACTTTGAAATTGGCAACTCTTGGAAGGCTTTGCTCATTTCGCTCTTGCTGACTGGCAGGGTGGAAATGGACATTGTGCAAAATAGATGGCCGAACATGAAGTAAGTCTTGGCAAAGTACACGAACGCATGAATCTAGAATTGCGAAAGCTTCAATATCATTCGAAGACTTGCAATTGTCTACAATCCGATAGCCTACGAAAACAACACTGATAATATCAATGACGATCAATGATCGTCCATAAACATATAAATGAAACGCATAAAAAATATCAGAATACTTGTAATATGTGCAATCTTAGATTCTGAATTAATCTGATTTAAATGTTGAAAAGCATCTCCCATGTTCTCCCCCTCTGGCGTCTGGCCACATTTCGATCTCTGCTAACTTGCCCTCGTTGTCACGGCCCTCCTCTTCGAGCACCTCGGATCGCCACTAAGCAAAAGGGGTTATCCAATGCTGGTACCTACTGCCACCATCCAGCTGTCGGCAACCACTACTGGGGAGATCACCAGTACCTGCTACACCGCTAGGACCACAATAGTTGTCCCAACCCCAAAAAGTCAACAATTCAGAGCAGGGACAACAATTGTTGTCCGGGACGTGAATTACCGTTCAAGCATTTTAGCGTGCAATATGGTCATATGCTATATTGCTAAATCATGGTAGAAGTGTATATGTGTATTTGGAGATGTGCATACCTAGAGAAAATATGTACATATTGTAGAAATAAACAAATAAATATATATATATGTGCCTATACGAATTCCTGGATACATCTTGATATACCCATACATACATGTACAAATAAACGTATTTATACACACACACATATACATATTTATTTTGTACATGTATGTGTATATCAGCTATAGTTGATAACATATTTGGATAGATATAAGTACAAAAGCAAGAATGCAAATACATAAACAAGTAAAAGAATATAAATAGATATATGTATATATATTTTTATTCACATATGTTCACCATCTACTCAAAGAAACGGCTGGACAACCCTCCGCATGGCTCACCATCAGGTTCTTTGGCAGCACTGGGCATGCTCCATCATTTTGGGTCTTGGCAATCGATCGCTGCGCGGCTCTGTGTTCAAGCCAGGGAACGCACGCATTTTGCGTGCAGTCTAGGGGGGCAATCTTTGCATGGTTTGAAATTCTGGAAGGCATCTTGAGTGTTAAAGGGGATAAGTTCATGTAGGGCAAAATCGAATAATCGATCAAACACATAGGCAAACTTTGCGGGTAGCGGGTAGCAAGCTTGCTTTGCCATGGTGCCATGCAAGCTATAACCAGCAGTGAGAGCACGCCTGCCCTGTTTGCAGCTGGGGAGGGATTTGCAGAGAGTTTTCGCAAATAAGTTGCTGGGTTGGAGATCACTTATAGGTTATCATTGTGTTGTATCAGTTCCTGCATGCTTACCAGTGGCATGCAAGTGCATGGATTGGTCGAACCAACACAGTCATGTATTCATATACATACATGTGTGTCGAATCTACATGACACGGATATCTTTCCATCCCTTGCATGCCGACACGCGATCTGCTCCATCAGAACTCGCAGTGTTCCTGCGCAGAACGTTTTCGGCTTCGGGACCTTTTTGGACTTGGGGTCATGGCTGATTCTACCCGTGCGGCCAGTGCCCATGGAGGTAGTCCTACTATGTCCCCCCGGAGTCTTGTGGGAAACTATGACATGGAGGGTATCCCCTTGCTTTGGGACAACGATCCAGGTGTCAGGGTTCGGATGCGCGACGGTGAAAACCTTTGCCTGGCGCTTGATGTGGAAACCCAGAAGCATGTGTCCAGCTTTGTAGATGCAACGGTGGACAATGTGAAGGTCAACGCTTGTGTGTTGAGGCCATTCCTCCCTTTGATGAAGGATCATGAACTCCATCTTCCTGCTATCAACCCCTTGACTGCTGTCATTGAAAAGTTCTTTGTGATGACCAAGCTCTCCCGCACCAATGAGCATTGCTACCATCAAGCATGGACCATCCGCAGATTGATTGGGAGATTGAAGAAATTCACATACCGGCCATACCCTCCTCAGGACACGTTTGTTGCAAACTCATGCTATCTTTTATAATTGGAAAAAACATCATAATGTACATGTATGCTATACAAACTTGATCAAAATAGCCTGACCTTTGAAAATAACCAACCCACATCGGATCAGGACCCAGTCATTCAAGACCTGCTTCGAGAGCTGGGCTACAGCATGGAGGAATGTTTGGGACTCTGGGGCTCGGGGGTGATGTGGTCTCCGGCACATGGTTGAAATTATATCGCACTTACATCAACATCCTGAACCAGAATCAAACTCAGGCTTCATACCACTCAAATACTGTCACATTTGCAAGGTGAATGTATCAGTCATCTAGGCTACCAAAGGATGCAGATTCATGTGTAAAAAATCTGAACATGGCACCAACGAAGATTGATCAACATCACTCACCGGAAGCCCGCAGGATTGGCAGCCCACATCTTCGAATCGTGACAGTCAAGAAGAAGGGGGAGATAGTCAGGCTGATGGATCTGGGCCTACCCCTCCTGATAGTCAACCAATCTTTGGTTCAATCGAGGAGGAGTTGGAATACAAGATGAATGTGTTGGAAGAAGACCTCCCTGTGGTCGAAACCCAGGGCCCAGACAGTCCTCAAAAGTTGTCTCCGAAGCCATCTTCCGATGTGGCACCTGCGGGACAAGATGGGAAGGATGTCTCCACCAAGCCAACCGCACCATTGCCTACCCCTTGCCGTGCTGACCCTCCACGGGAAATAAGCCCACCATTGAGGTCCAATGCAAGAGAGGACATATGGGTTAAAACATGGAAATGTTGCCATAGTACCCCATCCAATGTTTTGATGCATGTTTAAATTTATTTACATGTATAGACCACATCTATAGAGTATATATGCATACCATATGGTACATGTCATGATATGTGATCTTTGTGGCCCAAACCCCTCAGGACTTGGATGCTTTGGTAATTTCATCTGATGAGGAAGATGCCCCGATCACTTCTGAGCAAATCGATATTGGGAGGATCGTGGAAGCCCTTCGCATGTACCACGATCAGTGCTTTGCTTTTTATTCAACATAAGTTTTTTATTATGTGGTTGTTTTGTTCAATGACTTTGCAATCCAAGTTGATTTATGTTTTTTGTCCTTTGCCAACACCAATCAAGTTTTACAAGATGACCCGACATGAATACTTACGTGAAAATAGATCACTGCTTCGCTTCCAGGTTAAAAACACATGTGCCAGAAGATCAAGAGGCTTCGCCCAAGGACACCGCGGACAGTTTCTTGGATGGTTCGTAAAGTGGTTGTAAGTCTGTCAAACATCTTTTATGATTTTCCTTTGTGGAAAACCAACGATTTTCATGGATTACTTCTGTGACCAAATCAGGCTCTACCCCAATGGAAGAGCCCATTCACGTGCTGTCAGATACCCAGCTACCTCCGGTTGCAGCTACGGATTATGATGAAACCCTCCAGCTTTGCTCACCGAGTGAATTGCTGAACACGGATGCGGCACGCCAAACTTTGAGGGATGTAGATGATCATGATGCTGCCATGGAGAGCGAGGCATTTGGGGGCTAGAGAAAAACACATCATACGCGTGCCATGTCAAGCGCAACCATTATTTGCACCCGTCATCTTTACACGTTTACATGTTTGAATTAAGAAAAAACATAGGCAACCAACGCAAACAACATCATGCGCTTGGACGCCCTGACAGGCAATGAAGAATGACAATGAGATCCCTGAGCATGACGTGATCACCAGGCGACAGCAGTTCAGAGCCAAGAAGAACAAAGCGGAGGCAAAGAACCAAAAGAAACTTCAGAAACGAAAGGAAAAAGAAGAGAAGGTGGCACAGAAGGCTCAGAAGAAAGCTGAGAAACTCGCTGAGAAGAAAAGCAAAGCAGATCAGAAAGCAAACAAAAAAAAACATCCAAGAGCGATAAAGCCAGCAAGCAAGCAAAGAGCAAAGGTGGTCGAACCGCTGCCGAGAAAGCAAAGGAATGGAAAGCAACCAAGAAGAATGCAATCCAGGCGAGCAACCAGGTTGAAGATGATGATGCCGTGGATCATCATCCTGAAGTTTCCCCATCAGGCTTGTCGCCAGAGAAATCCCCCGTGAAGAGCCGACAGATGAAGAGATTGAGAAAAATGAAGAAAGCAAAGGGCAAGAAAGCAGAAAAGACTACAGAGCCAGCAGAATCCAACCTTGGGGAAGCAGACATGAGAGAAGATCAAGACCATGCAAACAAACAAGATATTGAGATGGAGCCAGCCGAAGAAATCAAGAAGAATGAGACACCGCAGAAAGAGAAGATTGAGACAGAGCAGACCGAGGAGAACCCAAACGAAGGGAAGAAGTGCGGAAAAAAGAAGAATGCCCAAACAGCATCTCCGAAGAAGAGAGCACTGACAGAGAGGAAGAGACAGCCAAGAGCCAAAGCTGAACCAAAAGCCAAAGGCAAAGGAAAGCCAAAAGCCAAAGCGGAGCCAAAAGCCAAAGCGGAGCCAAAATCCAAAGCGCAAACAAGATCAAGAAGAAAAAGAGAGACACAAGAGCCAGTTGCGGTGAATGACTTGGTGAAGGGCGTCATCACGGCCACGCTCAGGGAATGCCATGAAAGTCATTGCACACATCCATCCTTCGAGGTACCCTCACCTCCTGGTACAATCAAGGTGATGCCCTACTGGACCCGAAAATGTGTTGGGGTTTTGGTCGAACAGCGTTTGCTGAAGGAGCCTCCCAAGAAAAAGAGCAGCCAACCAAGGAAGACCAAGGTCTATGGTGAGCCAATGTCACAGATTGCCTACTTCGGCGGTCACACGCCATGCACGTACACAAACTATCTCCTTGCTGGAATGTTTGTTACTTGGTGAACCGTGGGGGGTTGAAGAAAAAGGGCTGTCATGAAACACGTGTAAAACATGCGTTATAAACCTTCTCTTTCAAATACAACATGGTTGATTAATAGTGGTTATAACGATCTTCATTTGGTGTCATGGTTCACTGCATGGACTGACTCGGTATCCCCAATGCAACCGGGTCCATCAACTGATTGGGTTTTCCTTTCAATTCCGGCCACTGCTCAGGCTGAAAAGTTGGCCGAAGAGCTGAAGACCGATGACCCTGACCCAAAGTCAGATGCCTTGATCTTGTACCGCAGGGAGCTCTGCGCCTCACATGCGGCAGCGGTGGCTGAGTGGTCTTCCCCTTCTGAGAAGCCAGAATCGTCTTGATGCCAACAGGGCATATCAACATCACCCTCGTAGAGCCAAGCGGCCCTTAGTGAATTGGGGACTGTTCACTATAACCTGCGTTTAACTGCTTTTGAAGCCATTTCTCTGTAAGCAATCAACAGTACACCTTTCATCACCATTCTTGCTTGGGTAGTTTGCCAATTTTATAACTTTGGGAAATTGTAATGTCCCCAGTTCATGCAATATTCCTGCGCATTGGATGGAGGTGTGAGTTGTTTCGGGGTTTTGTCTCCATGCTGACAACGCTGCCTCCTCATAAACCCCAGAAGGCTGAAATGATAGCGACCAGGTTCAAATGGTTTCTAGTCCTCGTGGTGATGTTGTTGATCCATTGTGCTTGGTGAATTGGTAAAGCAAACAACATCTATAGCAGAGAGAGAGAGAGAGAGAATGCTGAGTGAAACATGTTGGGGCAAAGGATGCAATTCGTTGTGCGCATGACATCCTAGGCTCGGTGTGCAGCTCAACAAGTGCAGCACTTTCAAGCCTATACAATTCTTACTTGGGGAAGCATTGATCATTTCGGGTCAGCGAGAAAAAACACGCAATCTTTGGCTTTTTCAATCATAGCTGTTGATTCCTATGTTGGCCATATGGTGTATAGAATATTTATATGTGTATATATATATATAGGTTGAAAAAACATAGATATGATATAGCCTGTCTATGTGCGGTGCCCATCCAGGAAATCGAGCGATGTATTTATTCATTGATATATTTCAAAATGTATGGTATATATAATCTATAAATATATATATATATATGTATATATGTATATTATATTTTTATGTATATATATCTATATATTCCCGTCATTTGCCCTTTCCATTCAGAATGGTTGTGGCCCCACACGTGGCCAGGTTCTGCCGCTTCAGCATGCCTCGGAAGGCAAGGCGCATCAAGAGGTGCATCAAGCATGCGCTGAAGCACAGGTCAGCCTGTGATGCTCCAAGAGGTCAGCCAGGCTCATTTTGAGATCAAGGATTCAAGGATACAACTGCATGATTGGGAACTGTCAGTCACGAACCATTTTCATATCGTGAATATGTGTGATGGGCCTGGTTCTCCAATTGTGCGTGAACGCCCTGGCTCAGAAGTTGGCAAGCCAAGGACATTGCAGCACACACACACATGACATAACATATTTATCAAAATTTGCCCCCCCACAAGTTCTAATTCTGGAGCACCGATGATATATACATAAGGGGCTTTCACTATCATGCCTGCAAACATGCAGGTGTGTTTTTCCGTGGTCGTTCAACCAAGTGAGTCTTGCAACCTCGCCCACCCTTTGCCATGGTGACTGGCCGAGACAAGATTGGGTTGGTGGTGAAGCGGATGGCTGCTATGGGTTGTCCAAAGGCTACTTGGTGGGATTTAAAATGCACCATGCAAGGGATAATTTCTTCAGCCCTGACAACTTCATCTACATTGAACCAAGGCCTGGATATATATGGTTATCTTGGTGGCCTTCGCTTCGAATTTTCCACGCTTTACGGAGGAGTTCATGTTGATGTGCATGCGTGTAATGTGAGTGCTAAATTTAAACCGGAGAATGATCTTTTTTTTCCAGTTGACACTGCGCCTACAAAGAAAAGGATGCCAACTCTCCCAATTTAGGGGAGGAGGCCAACCACAAATAAGAGGAAGCCCCTTTAGATATAGAATGGAAGAGGAGGCCAACTCGAAACATATAGCAAATGTAGGCCTGTTTTGCCAAGCTGCTGCTTGCCCTCTTCTTCCATCAGGAGCTTGATTTCCTGGAGTTCTTTGCCGGTCAAGGCCGAGTGTGGAGGTGTATGAGGGCGGACTCGAAGAGCAGCATTGGAGTGGACATAACATATGGAGAGGATCAGTTCGATGGAGGAAAACAAAACCCCTTCGATATCCTATCCAATGCTGGATTGGGGTGTGGTCCTGAGTTCTGATGTATGTACTCATATACATAAACATTTTTGATCTTGACAATGTTGAGCGATTCCATGCGCCATCTATATACACCATATATGATTCAAGTTCACTCGTGCTTGAGGCTATCTATCCACTTGATCCTCAGCGCATCCATGGACCAGTTCAGTTCAGTCTGGGCTATTGTCTGCTCCAGCTGGGTACGGATGAACGTGTTTACCAGTCAACGGTCGATCCTGAACCCAGAAGGAGACGGTGCAAAGGAATACATCAGACATGCGAACTGCATGATGTCCAGGATCCTTGTTTTTGCTTTGCGATCACTTTTTATATATATATATATATATATTGTTTATTTTTGGAATGACAGGCAACGGAATCCATGCAAACAAATGTATATCTATCTATCTATCTATCTCTATATATATATAATAGGATATACATCGATTACCGAGGTGTGTCCTTCTCCTATGCCTGACAGTCGCCTGTGGTGGGAGCTTCCTGCTGGAGCAACCAGCTTCCTCGGTGATGGGTGAGTATTTCCGCTTCCAGTGGTTCACACAAATTGTGAAGGTGACATGGCAATGTTGGGAAATACATGTTTCCGTTCACCCCTTTGCAAATTGCTGTATCGCCACAAACGTTTCATATATTGCCCTAAAAGCAACAAGCCCATAATTGTTGCAGAAATCATTTGAGTGTTAAATCAGCCTCTTTCACCAACTATGCAGCCCACCATGTTCCCACATCCATTGCCTGATCGTGTCCGCTTTGGTTGCTAAGACTTACATTTTCTCCTGGCACATGGGGCATTACGGTCATGACAGTCCCAAGCCGGAGAAGGGCTGGAGCAACAATCGATACTTCGCGAATCTTAACCAGGGCAAATGGCATCGCAACCAGCAGAAGAAGCAGGGGTCTTCTTCGAGTGCATCATCATCCAAAACAGTGATCAAGACGGTCAGTAAAACGGGGAAGACTTTCTACACAGGAACAAAGGCCCTCAAACAAACGCAGTGCCTAGCCTTCTATATAGAATTAAATGATTTGCGTTTAAATTTTGATCAAGACGCTTACATTGTTGAATGGCTGGCTTAACCAATCATCCGTGACTCGTTTGATGTTCAGGATATATCCTCAACCCTTTGCAGACAAGATCAAGGAAATGTATCCCTTCGTCAAGGGAGCTGAATGCGCTCCCAATCCCCAAGATGATCGATCGCCAGAAGTCATCTTCGAGGAGCTGAACTGGGAGACTTGGGATGAGGCTCGACTGATGCCTGCATTAAAATATCTTCGAGGAAATCGAAATTTGAATATTCCAGAGGAATGGCTTAAAGCCTTTCCAGTTCCCTTTGAAATCCTCAACCGTTTGGGGATCTGAGCAGGTCCACGAAATGGCCATGCCTAAACACCTCAGAGAATGCAATACAAAAATGATTGTCCCCCAAGCACCCTCAAAGCTTTCACATAACAGCCTTCAAAATCCCATCAATTACACAAAATTACACATCTTTGAAGGGACGTGAAAAACCGTTCTGGGGACGTGAATAACCATAAACCGTTCGGATTACGTTCGAATTACGTTCAAATTACGTTCAAAACCGTTCGAAACCGTTCGACTTGCGCAAAAATTATGTAAATATTACGTAAAATTTCAGAGTTTTTTCAGTGATTTTGGGATGCCATGTAAAATAAATAAATATTGACAAAATATTTTCATAAATTGCATAATCTGGGGTGTTGCGCCATCGAATCATTTCAAATTCGTGCTTCACCCTGTGGAATATTTTGCAGCTTCCGGGGAAAACGATGCATGATTGACAGGTGCCAGCAAGCTCTTTTGCTGATAGAGCAAGCGATTTCATGGAAAGGCTTGAGCACATGGAACACATTTTCAACATGGCCATGCAACGCATTCCATTTCAAGTATATCGATCCATTGAGAGCCACTACCTGCTGGAGAGGGTTTGTTAGGAGTAGAAAGCCAACCAGCATGTCCCGGGATTCCACTGTGACATCTTTGCCTGAAAGTGGCTGGAGCTGTGAAACCCTTGAGAAGGGGATAGCAGCTGCAGCCAAAATTGCTGGCTTGGACATCAAGAGCTTATCTATGGACCAGGCCGGGTAATCCACTTTGGACCTCAAACCTTTTCAATCAATTATATATAGGTGTCCTTTCGTTGCATCATCAAGTTTGCAAACGGTCAAGAACCCCCAGAACACAACGCTGGCCTTCATCGGTCAGGTCACCAAGGGCGTTTTGGAAGGCCTGAAGCGAACCAATAGCGTTGCTTGGCAGCAAGCAAGACCAAATCAAAGGTGGACATGCGATGCTGCTGACCCGCTTTGGTATCATTTAGAAGTACCCTGGACGTACCAGTTGGATCAACTTCCCATCCAAACAAGATTCTTAGGACTTGCAGCGCCAGCCAATCCCAACCAATCGCCCAGCTTGCATCTCAGGCTGCCTTCGGAAAAACTCATGTGAAGAAAGAGCCTGCGTCGCCAGCTTCCGCAACCAGGAAGGAACCGCAGGTGTCTGGGAGATAGATGTTATATCAAATATTTTGTCATTGTTCAGTTGGCTCATGTGGCCTCAACTCAAGACAGTCGAGCGCACCAGGCTGGTGGTACCCCTCATGGACATGCATCACCAAATGCTCCAACTATCCGTGCAGATCCCTGGTTATAAACTGGCAGCTGTTTCCAATTGGATGCATTGACCCTTTTAATTGTCCTTTGCAATCATGGGGGGTTCCTATAGCCTTGCGGCTGCTTAGGATGTGGAGACTGGATCTGCTGGCAGTGCTGAAGTATTTGGTTCTGCGCCAGTAACGCCATGTCCCAGCAATAGTTCTGATCAGGCTTTTCTGGGTTGACCAAACATTTTCAGGATTTTACGGTATGTGTACAAATGTGATACATATGATATATATTTTTTTCTACATATATTATCATTGATATATTGATTTATTTATATATATTTATATGTACTGATATCAGTGAAATATATTTATATTTGTTATAGCCCTGAAAGGTTGTACAAGCAGAACTGGCAGAGCAGAAGAAGCTGAATGATCAGATGTCGCAGCAGCTTCAGAGTTTGAAAGCGCAGCTGACGAGGTTGCAGACAGAGCAACGCTCAAAGTCTGAAAACACCAAACTAGAACAGCTTTTGACCACTGCTTTGACCCGTATGGATACTATGGAAACAAAAATGAACCAGATGGGAACCAACCAACATTCACCTCCTGAGAAGGATGCAGCCGTACTTGAGGGAAAGGCAGCAACATCAAAGGATGCACCCACGAAAAACTCAGAGGCTACCGGTGATGAAGGATCTGAAAGTGAAGAGGGTGACAATGATGATGATGATGCTGAAGACAAATGGGTTACCACTCCAGATGGTCGATCCGCCCTTTGATTGCATAGAGATACCATGGCAAAGCAACATATACATGGTATATCGGTATATCCCATTTAAAAAGCTAAAGCACCCATGCATCTGAGGTTGAAATTTCCCAAGACGCTCTCCGAATGCGATTACGGAGGTTATGCGAAAAGAAAACAAGTGGCCGGTACATGATCGACCAAAAAGTGGCAAAGCTTTACCAGGATCCAGCCGAACGCGAAATAATGGAGATGGCCTTACTTGATTGCATCGCGAAGCACGGTGTAGACCGTTCAGCATATAAGCGCATCAAGGTAGGGCCCTATCTCACTCAAGTCTTTCCCACCTTAAATGCTCAACATGTTGCATGATTATCGGTCCCTTGGGTCTTACTTTGCCATGCGCTCAGTCGGAGTTCACAACCAAGTGCGCCGTGATCAGAGAGAGGTTGGAAAGCCGGGAAAGCCAAAAGAAAGGACGATGGTACACAGAGGATGGCATGAAAAAGGCTGGTAAATGGACTGCTGCGAATATCCGCAGCATTACCTCGTACTGCCTGCGATTTCCTGACAGTCTCATCAGGCCACCATGCGTGAGCTATACGTTTCTTTTCAAGAATGCATTGCCGGTCGTATATACCGAAAAAGGAGTTTGTATCCAAGCCATTATCCCCTGCCCAGACCATGGAAGTACAACGAGAATGTGTCAGAGTACTTCGTCATAGATGACGATACGACATGTGAGAAAAGGGCTGACTCCACCCGCGAGCGGGAGGAAACCCAGCTACCCGATACTTGGTCCAAATAAAACATATATGCCATGGTCGGACATACCAGGAATGAAACATTTAACATTCAACAGGGCGCCCTGTCAACCTAGCGCTGCTCAGGACAAGTCTTCGAGCGCGCCTCCAGCGGGAGTGGAGGGTGTCACCATGCCAGATCCTGAACCAGTTGCGAAGGTTGTGGGATCACAGGCGGGTCATGGTTCAGACTTCAGCACTTCACCAATCAAACGTATATAGGCCAACTTCACCATCATATCTCAATGACGAGTCCTTAATTCAAAGGGTTGTTTATCCTTTCTGGCCAGCCCGTGGTGGACCTTGAGAGCTACATGACTCAGTTGGAGAAGAAGCAGCAAAATGTTGAAAAGATGCTGTCCAAGCTTGATGGGCATTCTTCGGATGACTGCAAAAAGTCTTTTGATAGCATCAAGGGACTCAAAGGAATCAATCATATATCATATATATATACAATATATCCATTGGGTTTTATACCATGATGGGATGACTTCTCTTTGCGGCTTTGGTTTCACTTAGGTTGCATGGTTTGATGAAACCCTTGGCCGAGCAAATGTCGCAGAGTTTCTCCCAATTCTCTGAGCACATCACGGAACTCAGAATGGACCACGAGGATGGCAAATTGGAAAGCGATCGGCTCCAGGTGTTTCTTGATCTTGGACTTTGATGTGTATAAATCATCATGGCCCTTTCTGAGTTCGAACATGCAACATACAAATGGTTTGTTTGAACAAAAGAACAGAACATATCTATGGTGGCTAAATCTGTCATAATCTATCATCATAGTGGCTGTGGGTATTGGCGCGTGCCCTCATCATCAAAAAAAGGCATGATATAACAACAGAACAATGGAATTGCCATTCGAAGACACCATGCTGTTCGCACATTCCAATTGCAATTCCTTCAACTCAAGATATAATATATATATATGTATGTATTGTTTTCACCATGGGTTTTCCTATATATGCGAGTGTGTAAAGAGTTTCAAGAAGTATATATATATATATAAATTGATACGCATATAACTAAATCGTTTATGGAACACCAATGGGCGCATTGGTCATGAGACTTTGTGCAATGTGCACACTCCGACCATGTTACCTTTATTTTTGATATTTTTGGACCCCCCCAAAAATGGTCCCTTTTAAGGGGGGTCCAAAATCTTTCAGTTTTTCGAGTCATCAGTTGATTGCTTCCAGTGTTTCCCCATCCCTGCTCGCTGCTACTCAGTCCTTGAAAACTGCAGCGAGCCCACCTCCACAACGTCACAGTGGTTGAGTTCTAAGCGGTGAGGTGTTAGCCTGTCTACTAGTCCTTGGGATGTCGGTTGAAAAACACATTTGGGATGTTGGCTGAACATGTGGTGTTTTTGAGCGCTATGACCATGTAAAGGTTGGGTTGACACATGTGTATCTAGAAAGAAGGGGATTTGTCAAAGCCTCTTCAGGGTCACTGTTGTGTTCTTCATTTTGGGAGTTTTTCTACATGATGAAAATCAAATAGTTGGGTTACTTTGTATAGGCTTGGGAAAAATCATGATCCTTTAAACGGTGGGAAAACCTTATTGCGTTTGATAATGCAGGCAGGGTAAGGTAGATGCAACCTCAACATGCCCACACTCACTGAGGCTGTTGAACGAAATTGCAAAGGAGAAGAACAACGTGAGGAAGCAGTGGCTTGACCCAACAAACACCATGCAGTTATTTGAGGGTCGGTCCCATGGAAATCAATGAAGCACAATGCATCCCAGTTACATCAGCCAATTACATTGCCTTCCAATCTTTGAGGTGCTCAAGCCTCATCCCTCTCGATGCACGCTACAGGCCATTTCTTCCAACATGCAGTGCAAGCATCTGTTCTTTGGTGTACGGTATAGGAATGCTAAATCTTTAACGCACTGGTATATTGTTTGCGTGATATTTTGCTATGGTTTTTTGTCTTTGAACTTTCTGCCCCCACCCACAGGCAGCTCAACAAAGACCTGAAACTGGACAGCGCAAAGGTTCCAAAGAACAAGAACAAAAAGGAGAAGAAGGACAAAAATAAGGGCAGGACTCCTCGTTCCAAGAGTTCGAAAACCCCCAAGGCTTCCAAGAAGTCTAAGGGTAAGAATGGGGACCTGGCCCATGAAAACCCTCCAGCGGAGCCTGCGGAGACCAAGCGCAGGAAGCGGGCCAAGAAAGCGGCCTAAGCATCCAAGCAAAAGACCATGCAGTGACACATGCAGTTTCCCATGCATTGTGCATTTCAAGATTCCTGATACAGATCTTTTTTTGTTTTGGAAGTTTGGTCCAATGCATGGATGCCTTTTCCGGGGCAATCCCACCATGTGGACAACCTCATGGTTCAATCTCTGATCGTCGATCGAAGCTCTGGGGAATATAGAGCTACGTAGACATGTTCCTACACCGTGTGGCTCACCACAGTGAACTTCGCCACATGTTGATTTGAAACCAACTGTCCGATGATGTGGCAGGAAGCGGCGAAAAAGAACATGAACGTTTAGCTGAAAGCTTGCATGTTCAAAGCTTTCTTTTGGCAACCCACCACTCAAGACACGCCAGGTCCATCGCAAAAGGCTAAGCACCTTGCTTTGAAGTACAGCCGGGGCGCCGCTTGCCATGGACCGGGGATGCGGAAAAAATGATGTAGATTGAGAACAATCCTTCAATGAAGTGTTTTTAGGTATGATGCTATAAAAGCAAAATATGTAAATCTGAAAATATAAAACATGTTTGCATGGAAAAGATTCCGAAGAACCTTCGATCCATCGCCATGTTCAGGAACAATGCACCGACATCATTGAGTTCGGAAAAGCGGAGATGCTGGATGTGGCTGCCAGCGGAAGCGGCCCTGTTTGCCCAGTGCTATCTGCATTGGCCAAAGCTGACCCCAAGAAGTCTGATCCCTGTGATGACTTAGATTCTGTTATATTTTTTTTGGTCATGATGGATTCCCTGATCAGCTGTATATGTTAACCTTTGCTTTTAAACCTGCTGCCCTTGGTGGACAACTATCCTTCCATCAAATTGTCATGGCCCAACATAGGAAGAAAGCGTGAGTGCAATCTTCAAGTTGCGCAATTTCTATTACCCTGTGGAGCTCACCACGGAAACAACGCCGCCATTGAATGGCTTTACATGGATCAAGCCAACAAACTTCCTTCAGACTTTGGGCCGGAACAACGACATGTCTAAAGTATTGGGTGGCCAAACGTTGGACGAAGCTCAAGGTATGCTGGAAAGTTTTTGGAGTAAGTTTCGTTGCTTGTTTCCGGACCATCAAATTTTTGCTGACCCAACAAAGCCATTGAAAAAATGCATCCCAATGATGCTGCATGGTGATGAGGGCGTTCATTACAAAAAGAATGGTCTGCTCGTTCTACACATGCAAGGGATCATCGGACATGGTTGTTCAAAGCGTGGGGCTGAGATGGACGGAATTCCTATGAACTTTCTACGGTCTGGTTTCCACACACGGCTGTTGATCTTGGTTTGCCCGAAGGACACTCTGGGGGTGATGTGCTCATGTTTCCAATCTAAATATTTTGCAACAAAACTTATAATGCTACCAATGGTTTACTCACTACCAATGGTCCACTAATTCTTATTTCCATCCATGCCCATCCTTCAAATGGACATCCATTTGGTGACTGCGAAAATTTACATAGATATACATTTGCGCACTTAGCTTGCCAAATCACGTGTATTGCCATCCCCTGTGCAGGAACTTTACCACGATGATAGGCGGATTTGGAACGCCTTGTTTGAGATTGCAATCCAGGACCTACGAGAAGCTGAAAGACACGGCATTTACATTGGTGGATCAGCGGGTACCATATTTCCCATTTTTCTGGCAAACAAAGGCGATTGGTCCTACTTAGCCTTTTGGCATATCTAAGTTTTTTTAACTTGTCGTATAAACTCAAGGGTATTTTGTTGCCAAAATTTATGGGGGTGCATTTTTTCAGCAACCAATGCATCAACAGCAAAGGTTAGCAGCGCAAACCTAGAAAGATCCTATCGCCGGGCACCAAAAGGTGCAAAAGACGGTGCAGGTGATGACGTGGATGGGGTAGGCCTGTGCCACCTTTGCATGTGCGGGGCCAACGTTCTTTGGGAAGACCTGACCCTTGCATCGTTGATTGTTTTTGAATTGATCTTGGCGCTGTGTTTGTTTCTGTTGTCGTTGTTGCTGTTTTTGTTATTGTTAAGTGTTGTTGTTGTTGTTGTTGTTGTTGTTGTTGTTGTTGTTGTTGTTGTGGTTGTTGTCGATTGGTGGTGCTGATGGGGTGTTTTCATTTGGGGGCAAGTGTTTGTGAGGTTTGTTAAACCGTTTCAGTTCTGAGGACAGCTGCAGAAGCTGCAATGAGCGAATCCTTTCTTGTTGATCTACCAACACCTTGGCAGCGTGAATCACCGATTACGAGGGAACTTCTGGTTGACTCTGCCCCCAATGGCAAATGCCGTTTCCATGTCATAGATGTGTGGCATTGTTTCCATCTCGGAGTTGCCAAAGTGTGGGCGGCCTGCGGCGTGATGATGATACAGCATACGATTGAAGAGAGTACAACAGATGCAAGGATCGCAATCATTGCCCGTGAGTACAAGCAGTTTTGTCGCAGATCCAAACTCGATGCTGTAATCCGGAAAATTGACATCCGAACCTTCAATTCCACCACTTCACCATGCGGTACATGGAGTAAAGCTGGGGTGTCTACCAACATGATGCTTTTCCTTGAGGATTGGTGTGATCAACACGTTGAACAGATCCAGGACGACCAGCGTTTGCGAAACTTTGTTTCTCGAATGCTGCATTTGGTTTTTTTACTAGAATTGTCTGAAAGATGGGAAGGGCAGATGCTTAAACCACGCAATGTTCCGGCCTTTTGCAGGTGGTGATTTTCTAATGACACAGACCAATATACCTTTAGTAGAACGGAATTTACTTTGCAACAATTCCACCAATCACGTTCTGCATGCATTCATGCATGAGGCTTTTGCCACGAAGTCGATCAACAAGTTCTTTCGCGGAATTTTCGCCCAAGACGTGTTCATCCCGAGCGCGGTTGGGGAAGAGTTGGCTGACAATTTGAAGTATTTTGTAAAATCCTATATACATGTATCAGGCTGCTGAAGCCAACAAGCTGGCGTTGGATTATTTTCAACTGATCCCAAAATTGCATTGGGTTCATCATATAGGCCATGAGATGGCTCGGCAATGCAATTTAGCTGGCCATTGCCTTAACCCGGCAATTCACAGCTGTAGTATGGATGAAGATTTTATTGGAAAAATGGCAGCACTAAGTCGCTGCGTCTCTCCCAGGCTTGTCAGCAAGCGTGTCATGGAGAGATACCTAGCCCATATCCAGCATAGCTGGCACAAGCGCTAGAGGGGTTGAGAAAAGACTTGAACGTGTGCGGGGGTTCCTGCTTGCTTCTGGGGGAGATATGTTGCTTTCTACCAAGTGGCTTTCCAAGGGTTTCCAGACTTAAGAAATATACATTTTTGATGGTATATAAGTTGACCATTTTCAACCAAGACCAGGGACGTGAATAACCGTTCAGGGACGTGAATAACCGTTCAGCTCTTGAAAAGGACGTGAATTACCGTTCAGGGACGTGAATTCATTCAAAATCACCCAAAAGTCAACAATTTGAAGGAAGGACAGGAATAGTTGTTCACCAGGGGCAGCAGGTATCAAATGAGACCGTCAAGAAATCATGAGAAACCCCCGTACAAAAAAAATCAAGTGACTGGTTTCAACGTTATCGTTTTTCCTATTCCTTTATCCTGTTACAGGCCAAAGCAAAAGCAACCCTGCATCAATACACGACTTTTTTTTCCAAAACAAGTGGGCAATCGTGATATGCAAGAAAAATATTGCTTAACAGCAGGGAAAACATGGGAAACCACTAGTAACTTGAGGGAACCACCACTTTAAACCCACTTATGGATAACGCCAAGGAAGAACTGGGAGCTCTGAGGCGTGCACCCGGTACAGGCGTCCAGCGTATAAGACATCAATCAGCGTGGATGCAGCCGGGTTCTTCGTTGCTGTTGCCTGGGCAATCATCAGTCGCACAAGTCATGAAAAAACCGGGACTTTTGTTGGTCAGCCTTCATTCCAAGATCTACACTGGTAGAAAATGGTAATTAAGGCAAATGCAAACATATGCACACAAAGACTCGGATACCTTCAAATTCTAGCCGCAGCACATATAGATAGGCTACGTCACAGCTACAGGGCTAACCAAAACCTGCAGATACCTGCAGCGTGAGTAGCATGAGTGAGTCGTTTCAGGTCATTTCCCCCACCTTTTAACCCAAGCCTTGCCTCCTTCATAGCTCCACCAACCAGCAAAGATGGACTGCGACCCACCAATTCCAATGCCTATCGTGGCTGCGCAGCCAGAATCATTGGAAGACTTGGAACAAAGAGCATCACCGAGGTGAAAAATGCATGCTTCGGCAAGGAGATAAACATCACAGGTGCTTTTCAGGCCCAAAACCTTGACAATGATATCAATAGTAATGTTAAACCCGGATTAACAAACTCCTGGTTGATTATCAATAGGGGGTATCCTCCAAAAGCCTTGGTTTCCCCTTGAAATGGTTTCCCCCTCAATTGATCAACCTATGACGGGAATTTCATCCGTGGTTAACATTATCAAGGACACAACGCCTGTTTGTGACCATGCACAGCAAATCGCTTTTGATCTCTGATATTGACACAGACCACAGGACATGCCGTTTTGATTAAAGCCGGGACCTCACATGACCTCCAAACATCTCTAACATGATAACTGCTCAAAAAAAAGCACATGAAAAAATCGTTTTTGTTTTAAATCCAAGCTGCTCAATCCTTGAGTTAGGCAGCACCCGTTGAAACATGCGTTGTTCCATCTCAATCAACGGTTATCTAAGTTATCTCCTTAGATGGATAGCCTTGCGTGCCGCATGATCCGCATGCCTTCTCTCTGGAGCTGATAGCAGCCAAGCGGGCAAGCACTTCGGAGACGGACTCCGACTCGACCTCAGCGATGGCAGTGGCCATCCCTGGCCTTCCATCCACTTCCCATGACCGGTTAAAGGGGTACATTCGCATGCCAGGGTAGCATGCACACTCGGCAGCGCGGACTATGCGCGGTGAAATGAAGTCCAATGATCCATTGCCACAAGAAAATGCAAATCATTGCAAAGCCAGCCGCTAAAAGAGGAGTTGCATCCATCTCGATGATCTTCAGTGCCTCCGACTGCTTTTTAGATGGTCAGTCAGTGAGCTTCCCCTGTGTACCCCCTATCAGAACTGGAAATCTACCATAAACATCCATACATGATCTAAATGATCTAACTCCTGCCGTGTGAAGCTGACAACATGTGGCATCTTAACAGAATGTGACCAAGAATGAAGGCTGTAGAACAGCCACCCCTGAATCGCATAGATGTTCCATCCGTGACTCCTGGAAACATTTCTTTTTGACGCTCTGCCCGGGTACAGCAGTGCTGGGCACACAGAAAAGGTGGAACGGTCGCAGCCTAGGACATGAGCCCTGATCAAAGAGCCCAGAAGCCGCTGAAGCGCGGATCTCGCTGGTAATGGTCCGGTTCATGCGAGAAGGGGCGGTGCAGGTTTAACCAACCATCGATCTCATGAGCCCGGCCAGCAAAAGCCAGTTGATCCCTGCGTTGGAGGAAGTTCAGCAACTTCGGCCGCAGATTTCGAAAATATTTGTAAGCCTCTTCTCTCCAAGCCTTTCGCACATTGATGGTTCTGGGCAGGTCTGATTTGAAGATGACAGGTATGAGCTCTTCCATCTGAGGTTCCAAGCTCTTCAGCAAATGCTTCACGGTCTCTTCCACCAAACCCAATGTGGCCGTGAAGTTTTCTCCAAAGCCAAAACGTCTGAGTGCCTTCAGACTTGACATGTCTTCAGCTTTGATGTCAGACATATCTTCCATTGCTGCGCTCAGCAGCACGTTCAGGACGCTGGCCAGCTCAGCAGGCAAGTAAGCCACAGCGAAGGCAGTGAAGTCTTTGACCGATCTCAACAAAGGCGATTCGGGCCTGAAATGATGCAAGACATTCAGAACTGTAATCTCTATATCTGCTTGCAGAGCTCGTTCATAGTCGATGTTTTCGCCCAGCTCCGCCAGCAAGGCCATTTCCAGCACCGCGACATTGAAATTGTCATCTCGTGGGAAGAACTTTTGGAAGCTATTGGGACTTTGCTTTCGGATGTTGAAATTATGCCACCACTCAAGCCACACCAACGTCAAAGGTTCATCCACCACATCATCTTCGGTCAACACGCGGCCATCAGCTCGAAGGAAGGTGGGCACAGTACTCGTGGGCCCAGGGCTGACCTTGCAATGCAACTCGCGCAGCGTTTGGCCGCGCTCCGCTTGAACGATCTCTTCGCCACTGGTCAAACAAACCTGGATGCCCATGATTGAACCGATTCTTCTCTGCAAGACATCTTGAGCCAAAAGCATCCAAAAGCAACGTTGCATAAAGGCTCTGGCTTCCTGGTACGCCGTATTTTCTGGTACACCATGGTACACCTCTTCATTCAGGATTCCCACAATGATCACAATGGATGAGGGTGCAGTCGCGCCAGATCGCAGTGCATCAGAAATCCAAAGAAATCCCCTTCCCTGCCTGATCCTCAGAGATACCAAGCGTTTGCACCAGCCGTGGCCAGCGCTGCTTGACCTGTTCCAAAGTAATGCCAAACACCACTAAGATTGGCTCCACACACATCGAACATTGCCTCCATCCCCATACTTCTCTGTACATATGACTGCCATGACTCAGCTCCCAGTCCCGAAAAAGCTGCGTTTACCATCGCTGCCGCCTGCTCGCATCCAAAGGGCCGACCCAAGAAGTTGGCTTCGAGCACCTCCGGGGCTTCGTAAATCCCAGCGGATGCCCAAAACACAGGAGCAGCACACCATGACAAAATCTCTGAGAATCCATGCTGGTTACAATCTTCATACAATCTTCACATCTGCCAATGTATCATGTGGCATGCCAAAGAAGCCCCAACTGTACAACCATTGGAAGATTTGAAGATTCATCAGCAAAACTGCTCGCGGCAGCTCGAGGGGAAAAAAACGTGGAGTAAATTTACCGCCATGGCGGTACCCCTTTTGGTTCCCAGATGAGAAACCAACGCTTAAATTTTGGTGGATCATGATGGTTAATGCATGTCAATACTAGCAGTTGAACATGATTATTGATAGCTCTAGTGATGGTGAATAAATTGATGCTCAATGATCAATGGTGGCTAATCAAATCATGAGTGATATGTAATAACTTGAACAAGCTTAAACCCATATAAAACCATATAATAAAATTGTCATATAAAAAAATATATAAAAACATCAAACCCACCATTTCCAACCCCTGCCACGTCCCACCGCCCCTCCACGCGTTTCAATCGGGTGACGGCTTCAGGATGCTGGCGCAGCACGGCACGCCAGGCTTGTTGCAGGTGAGCCAAGTGGGCATCCCTCGGCGAATCCCCCGGGACCAAACAGTAGGGGGTACTGGCTATAAGCTCTTGAATGATGGCGGATCCAAGTAAGCTGGTGAATGATAGATGGTGATAGATGGTGATAGCTGGTGAATGATAGATGGTGATCACCACTTCCATGTTGAATGATGGCTGATTACTGATGAGGGCAATGATGATGGTACTGGTTCATATATATATTTGTAGGGGGTACACTTCATGCCGACAAGCTGGTGAATGGTCACCATCAATCTATCATCACCCATGCTTGCATGAAAGCGGCTCTTCCATGGCTGCTTCCCACTCTGCCATTTGCTTCTTCGCAGCGCTCCTTTCGCACGTAAACAAATGTCATCAAATCCCGCCACGACATGAGAAGTGCTACTGCAATCAGTTCTGGCGCAGCAACTTGACTCAACAGTTTGCATCAAAAAAAATCCTAGCATATTCTTATATATTCTTGCTGATGCTGTGCTGGGCCAATCCCTTGCCAATTCTGAAACTCATCACATTGTGAGCCGTCCTTGCAGCGAAGCCTGCAATTGCAGCAACTGCGGATGCTGTAAGGACCTTAGTTCTGGGCATCCATGGGGTGAGCAAAACGTTCACAAACCTTCTGCCCAACCGGCCTAAAGCCTCCTTGTTTCATGTCAACCGAATTCCAAGCACTCATTTTCAGTTTAGAGTTCCAGGAGTGGCTTGGCCCAAAGGGCTTGGAGTCCCCGTGGCGTAAAACATTCCAACGGCCTCCTCTCTCAGCTTTCGCCAAGGAACTGTCTCTACCTCCAACCCCGCAAGCGTCACAGCAGCGGTCTCTGCAGTCGCAGCGATTGGGCCAGTGGCCTATTGCCAGGGTCCCAGGATGCCAGCGGAAGCGTCCCAAAGTTTGTTCCACAAAACCAACTCAAACAGTGACATAAATCTTCGGTCCCAACTACCTCTACCCTCAACATCCTCAACTGAAGGACTCAAGAGCCATCTCAGTGCCATCTCTAGGGTCCGAAGATCTCCTAAGCTCCCCGTCCTCCGCCATGGAGGCAGCCATACTGCCCAAAGCTCCCAGGGAGCTCTCGCCCGCCACGCCCAGCTCTGCTCGTTCCAGTAGGCGCATCTCAGCTCGTTGCAGGGCGTCAGCCACTGCCTCGGTCATCTCCCACATCTCGGCCTTGCTGCGGCAAGAGGGGCGGTTGATGGTAGCATCAGGTACCGCATCTGAGCGGTTGATGGTGGCATAGCATCCGAGCCAAAAGGAATATAAATTGATTCAACATTGACTTGAAACATCAAATAGTTCAGCAAATCTATTAAGAACAGATAGCTTCAAACATCGAACAGTTCAGGAAAAAATGTGGCAGAGTCTAATGTCGTCACTCCGTGTCCCTTTTCCGCTGCAAAGGCAGGTTTAAAGAAGTCTCCCTAGTCCTCCCCGTGTATATCATGGTGTGTTTGATCTTTAGAATCCCAGGTGATACACCACTGCAGGTGCATTCAGAGGGTGGAAGGGCATGGTGCAGTAGAGAATAGCAAGGCAAAGCACGATACATTTGACGAGAGCAAAGCAAAGGAGGTAGAACAGAGTAACGTAGGATGGAGTAAAAGAGTGAAGTAGAGCACAAGTAGAGTGCGACCATGTGTTTTTCATTTCTGAGGACTGTATCGCTTGGAACCGCTCCTTAATTCCAAGCAAAACATTCAGAACACATCAAGAGACAGCCTCCGTGAACAGCACCGCAAGGAAAAGCGGCAAACCTTTTAGAGCAGAAAACAAAAATCATCATCAGAATTTAACGTTGCATTTATCTTGCGATCAGCGCAAAGAAGACAGGTTTCATTTTTTCCCCAGAACGGCTGCACTGCAGCATGACCATGCACATACAAGAGTGTACAGCAACATCAACAATAAGTTGAAATACCCCTCATTCAAGCCAGGAAAACAAGCAACAAACAAAGCGGTACACCATGGTACACCACAACATGCCACAACCCAAATCCAACATAATCATTGACATCACCATAGTTCATCACACATAATTCAACTAATCTCTGTGTTCCAAGTTGCTGCACTTGCTTGGCGGACCGTTTGTGTCCTGGCACGAGGTTCAGCCATGCTAAGAAACAAGTTGGGCTCTATTTGGCGACCACCCCTAGGAACGTGTTAGGCCCCAGCCCGAGTTTACCCTCTTCGGAGAAAAGTTATGGCAAATTGCATATTGGAAATTGGAATCATCTTGGGCTACGGCTTGTGCTGAAGAGGGGTGCCTTGATGGTGCATCAGCTGGCTGCAAAGTGGAGAATTCTGACGAGTAGGTGTTCATGCTCACCACATCCCACGATGTCAATCTGTTTGCCTTGTGCTTCTCTTGGATCCCCGCATTGCTACAGATTGGCCTGTTGCTTGTGTCTTCCAATTTTTCCCATCACACGATATATTTGACACATTTTGACACTTTGTTTTGTTTAATTTTAAGTGAAATTTCAGGTCTCAAAAGTGTAAAACACGAACAGCCAATTGGCACCAAGTGATCACCCAGAATATCCCAGAAACATCCACCTTCGCCATCTTCGACATTGCATTGATCTTGTGCCAACCTGAGTTCCAGGAATAGCTTGGAAGAGCTGTACAGCTGTGAGACTGGCTTGCAGGGACATACATGCCTGCTGCCTGCTGCAGTGGCCTGCCCATTGCCCAAATCAAATGAAGCAAAGCCACGCTTTGGAATCGCTTGCAGCCTCTCGGTCTGGTCCTTATGTCCGGTTGCTGTCCAGCATCGAGTCAAGGCTCTCTGCCGACCACTATGACTAGCCTTGTGGCTTACGCAGTCATACCGTCATGGAGTGTCCGTTGGAGACCCTGGCTTCATGTTGGAACATATGGATTCACAAGGAAAGGATAAAAGTTGCTCACCCTGTGCCGCCCTTCTGTTCGAGCGGCTGCCGCATGCCCCAGGCCAGCAAAGCAGTTAAAGCAAAGAGCTGCCTGGGCAGTGCATGGCTGGCGGCTTACGGATGCTCACGGGTCATGCCCTCATGATCCCACTAGCTCGCCTGGAGCCTGAAGTGGCCGGAGTGTCCGGCCTTGGATGGCTGCACTGCGCTATGCAAATCCCTACAATCAAAGCATTCACCCTCAAATTCCCTGGGAGCCTCTCAGCTCCCCTGAGGCATTGGCCACTCAACCAATGGCCATGCCCTTGAGCACGATGCTCCAAGCTTCGACGCATGGCTCCTCGTGATTTTGAGCGAAGCTCTATCCTAGTCCTGAAGAATCAAATTATTCAAATTGGTTCCTGCTGTCATGCTTTTTACCATTGGCCAGACTGTCTATCAATGTCAAAAGAAGCCTACTTTCTTCGAGGTGCTGCACTTTCTGGGGATACAAAGGTTGGTGATTGCTGAATTTTCCAGGCGCTCACCCAATTCTTCCCAGCCCGTGCTCCTATCCAACAAGAATTGAGGCCTGGCAAAGAGCAGGCGAGTGCAGGTGGATGGTGATGGCATGGGCATCCCATACCACATCGTGTGCTTGGCCCCACTGAGATGGCCCCCAGAAACGTCGCCAACCCTCGCCTCTCAGCGCCTTGTTTCGGCAGCCCCAGCATGCTTGAACCAAACAGCAGGCAGGCAAAAGCAGCAGCCAAACTCAGTCGCTTGTATGGCTTGCGCGGTTAGTGTCATGGTGAGTTTCAGCATGACATGACATGTTCCAGTGCAGTCGAGGATTCGTAGTCAGCCCATGGGATGCCAAATCGATGAGTACGTAAAGCCTATACCAGCTGACAGCAAACATGAGAATAATTACAGTAGCCAGTCGCTGCTTAGACCATCAAAGCTGCCTCATCTTCTGGATCGTTCTGCAGTAAAGGATGGAGTCGGACCTCAATGCTGTGCTTTGTTGGTTCAATGATGCTTTTTCTACCGCTTGGTTGGGACACTCCTGATACCATTACTGTAGCTCCTTAGCTCCCCCTTCGCAGGGTTACACGGACGCCCCTGGCTCCTCAGACCCCTCCCAACCCAAAACCAAATTCTCATTGGAATGCCAGGACCTGGCTGCCAGCCGGGGGTTGAGGTTCCGAACACAACATCAAACAACATCATGAAGGGGAAAGACACCAGCAGAGCCAGGAAAGCCTCAGTTTGAAGTGGCACCCGACAAGCAGCTGCACAGTCTTGGCATCACCAAGTGGGTACTCAATCAACAATGCTGTGAGCCAAACAGCCCCTGCCAATAATCCTCAACTGGCATCAAATATGAGACGTTTTTGTGGGAAAATGGTGAACTCCTAGTCGGACATTGAGTCACAGACCCCAGCAAGGCACAGCAGCTCTGGCTGCTGAATATAGTCAGGACTGCGCATCAGCCGGTCACAGTCAAAACCCTCATCCCCGGTTGCCCATTGCACCGGCCAAGGGTTAAGGGAACCCTTGGAGCATTTTCAACAAACCCAAGGATCCCAAGGCATCCCGATGGTTTAGATCTAGGTGTGGATAGCCATGAGCAATGCCCTGAGACATTTGACCAAGCAATTTTTGACCCCGCACCAAATTCATTGCATCTCAGACCTCCCCAAGCGGAGCAATGACTATGACAGTAGCAATGTCAACAGTAGCAATGTCGTGCCCACCCTTCACCCCAGCCATCAACACGCTCCAGTCCTTCGGATGTTGTGTAGCCTATCCATGACCTGCAAAAAATCTGCAACAGGAACTTCTGAGTCAAACACTGAATCTCAATTGCGCATAATACGCCATGAACTCCGAATCGACTTTGCACTCAAGACATCTCTCATCTGTCCGGCCTGTATCTCAAAGCTCACCACCAAATGCCCGATTGAAGCAATGGAGGCTGCCACAGGCAAACGGGTCACTCATGGCAAGAGGAATGATGCTCAACCGACAACCACGCTATTGCAGTCTTGGAAGCCCTGCCCTCCCCAGGTGGAACTGCAGAAGTCACTGTGCAATGAGGAGAGCTGGCCTAAGCCAACCAGCTGGAAGAGCCAGGTAGCGCCGTTCAGCAGCGCCAGTGCCGAAGCCTTTGGCAGAAAATCCCAAGCGAAGTGGATTCAAATCTGCGCGTTTACAAGGAACCGTTTAATGCTACTGTATGTATCTGAAGTTTGGTCTCAAAAGCCATACCCACAGACGACTTGCACACAGCTCGTCAGAACCCAAAGAACCATGGTTGCATGCATCACGAGACTATGACTTCAAATCCGCGTAATTATCGTGAATGATTAGGGCCTTAATTTCTGGTCCGAACACTTTGTCCCACGTTTCCTTGCCCTCACTCCATGATAACCTCGTGCTCCATGGCAAGGATGTTCTTCACATGTTCTGCTGCCTGCGTGTCATCCGATGCTAGGCTGGGATCTGTGAGGCTTCTATCACCAATTGCGGGTGAGAGAGCCACACAGGGAAGTTAACAAAGATGTATTAACCGCGCGATTTTCACGCAATGCTGATGGTACTGGCTGGAAACAAAGCAGGGTCAAATGCTCCGGCCTCATCAAACGGAGTTGCCTGCAGGCTCACGTCCATGTAGGCATTCT
>VSDK01008309.1:601077-617075 GCA_009767595.1 Symbiodinium kawagutii
TGGCGCCATCTGTACTGCCGTGTTGCATGACTTGATCCATGCCATCCCTTCATCTCCAATGGATCTCCGCCTGTTCATCAGCATGAAGACCCTGGCCGCTTGCACTGGTGATTGGTGCCACTGCAACTCTAAGGGTCGAATTGCCACACCTAGTAGGAGGGTCTAAGGATGTAACTTCAGCGGGGAGGACTTCCCCAAGACTACTATCAGCAGCTACCATTTATGCGTCCTGAGCTCGATCACCATGGGTGCCTTTAAAGAGCATGTGCAACGCAAACTTCACTATTTGCAGGCACCAGAAGTGCTAACATCATCATATGTTCGGAACATTCAGGCAAACCCAGCCTAAATTTTGCAAGATAGGGGCCACTGCAAAGGGAGACAGTGGCAACTGTTCTTCTGCCTTCTTTTGGTTTTGTTGCACCAGGTGAGCCGCAAAAGAAATCCGCATTGGCATAAAAGAACATAAAAGAACCACCAATCTAGAACTACAGTAATCTTTACAGCTCACAACAAGCAGAAAGGTTTCTGCATTTACTTTGGTTCTCTTCAACCCCGTCTATATTTTACCCATCATATTACCCCTGTAGATCCATATCATATCCATATCCATATCATATACTGTTTAACCTATGTGTGAATCACTATTAACCAGCTGATCAATCAGGGCGGCAACTGCTCAAGCACGAACCGCCTCTTGTAGCATGAGAGGCAGCTATCGCAGCAGCCACCCACAACGTAGCCCACAGGGTTGTACTGCGGCGAGTGATTGCAGGCGATGGCAAGTGTAACTGCTTAATTAGCACTCACTTTCAGAGAGATTCAAACACTGAGTTGCCTAAGCTCCTATATGGCAAGACAACTTGCAATTCGAACACATGAAATATGCTTTCTGTATATGTGCGACCGTTCAGCATCCACACCTCATTGTGCGTTGCCGCGAGAATCCAACCAATGGTGAGCCGAAAGGGCATCGCCTCAGATTCAGTTTGTCCAGGTTTGTCCATGCCCCAAATGGCGCGTCTTCACAGATCAAATCGGTTGGAGAGTTGGAGGGCATCAATGGACATTGACATGAGACATGTATCATCGAACATCTGACCAGTGGCGAAGATTGGCCAAAATCGCCGAACAAGTACCGTAGGGTCACATAGGGCCAGTTGATCACTATATTTGGTGATCCATGACATCAGTATACCTTCATGCAGTTTGGGTGCAACCAAATGGCTGTGACGCGCCAACCAATCAGAAGGACAAAAGGGACCAATATGGACCAATCATGACAGCCTCCAGAATCATTAAGCAATGAGAACAGCAAAGGCTGTGTGTCCAGTGCCTTGTGAATTTCCATGTTGGTTCCTGCACATTCCGGCCTTGTATGGCCAATCATATTGTTTAAAAAAGCTATCTATCACAAAATCTTGGTCAAAACCCCTGGTTTACATTCCAAAAATGAACACAAATGACCAAACAAGTCCTACTGTTGGGATGTTCACCTGATTCACTATCGTCAACCATTGATTAACCAAGATCAAACATCAGCAAACAACAACCAAGAATTAGTTGGGATGTCCACCTACCCATTTCTTGGTTTAAGTTGTAACATGTTGTAACTTAAGTCATGACCCACATCCAGATCTCACTGCTGCACAGGCTGGGCTTCCCCAGCGATCATTAGCTTCAAGCCTCCACCAATCAGACCTCACAGGGCTGGGCTTCAACGACGGTCTCGTGGTCTCCCGTAACGCGGTCCAAGGTGCTGCCCAGGTGGTACCGCAAGCCCATCCAGCCAGCCCTGCCGTGTGGTTCACTGGCTTAAGGACATGGATCTGCCAGGATCTGCCAGGATCTGCTAGGATCAGCTTTAAAAAAAAGATGAAAAAAAAATGCCACAGCGGTTGAACGAACAATTACTGTATATACTGGCTGACAGTTCAGGAGCAACCAAGATCACCCCCAATTGTGCCAAAAAAAATGTAAGAAAAGGATGAAAATCTATCGGCACACTTGGGTCAATGACTTGCAGATCTATGCAAATCTGATGGTGCCAAGGGGATTAGGGGGAGGTCGCAGCCCCTTCCTCCACTGTAATGTTGGCTCTGGCTTTTGTTCCCGTCATTGTTGCCATTTGTTGCCTGAATCCTTTCATTCAGGTGGTATTTCAAGCTGTCTTGTGCTACTGCTGTTTCACGTCAATGGTCTTGGAAACAATTCGGGAAAAACTGTTTGATTTCCACAGCGCTAGGGGCAGTTTGAGTGCAAAAACCTCGCCTTCCGATGCCTTTGGAGCTCTCTCTCTCTTTGTTGTCTTTCCACCTGCTATTGTTCTTGTCATGTTTGTTCTTGTTCTGTTGTTCCTGTTCATGTTCTTTTTGTCAGAATCCCATTTTTGCACACGTTCTACCGCATTTCAGCCCTCTTGTCCAGTTGGCATGTTTTGGGAGCTTAGAGCCGGACTGTCCCACAGGCATCGTATTTGCACCATGTTGGACTCAAAATCTAACGCGCTTGGCACTTGCTACGTTTCGATTAGACGGTATCTGCTATTTTGAATCAAGATATGGCAGCCCGGTGTCTCATGCACATGGCACCTTGACACTCCTTTACAGCATTTGAAATTGAAGCTGTGTCGTGGCCATGCTCGCAGCAACACTTTGGAGCCAAACATGTTTCCTTCCTTTCCCCTGCTCCATTCACAGTTGGTTGAAGATCCAATCCCATGCCCTGATGAGTTTGACACTGTGACCTGTGGCGTGAAAGCTTCGGCCTGAAGACTGACAGCGCGGGAGCGGAGCCGGTGCCTCCTTGGTCTCAGGTTTCGTGGCCACTGAGAAAGGCCAAGCTCTGACTTTCCTCTATGAAATCTTGTATGGCTTATATACCCTCCCCCTCTAGAGCAATTTCTCTAGCATATGGTTTCAATCAAATTTAGCAAGACCTGATAAGACAAAGTCAGCTCAGCAAAAAGCAAAGAACATCCAAACAAAATGTGCGTTTAGCGGCGCACCGCTATGCTCCTCAACCCCCACGCCCCAATTTGTCCAAGCTCTGAATCAAGAACAAGGTGCGGATGCCACCAGAGAAGTACCACATTTGACCTGGCAAAACCGTACTGCGCCTTTTCTCAATCAATTGCTGTCACGAAGCCAAGATGCATGATCTGAAGTTCACTTCCAACCCACCAGTGGCGCAAAAAAAAATCTAGAGGTAGTGGGTTTCGCGCATCTCTTTGCAAATCACTCCCATTCTTTTCATTCCACGTTTTGCCCCAGCATTGGAGCCATCGCATCGTTTGCCCAGTTTACCCACTTCTGTCTGAGAACCTGCACTATACAGTTGGGAGTTTTGCCCCTTTCCCTGGGCTCCTGACTGGCATACAGCTGTGCAAAATGGGTCCAGGCGGTTATCACGCCTGAAGACGTTTTTGACGGCCATACGGGCCATCACACAAAATGACGCGATCCGTTCAAGAAGGAATCATGCAAATGGCAAATAGCATGTAAATAGCACGCCGCGCACCAAACCAACAACCGACAGCCAATCACTCTGAGAAACTCTGCCAAGCATACCAGCCTTGAACCCAAATACCCATGAAGATAGTGCCGAAAAGACACCTGCACTTGGCTGGAGTTCAATGCTCAGGCGTTGCTTCTCCGATTTGGTGGCACAAATCCATGAAAGCCATGGCATGGCCATGGCATCAGCAGGATTTGGCGGTACTATGCTGCGCTTCCTGGCACCATGGAACCATGGTGGCCCCCCCTCAGCCAAGGCACAACCATTCCACGGGAGAAAGATCTACGGCTTGTTCAGCCCAATGAGGTTCCTCACAGGGCGATCCTATGGGTTGAGGATCTGCCAAATCCAGGTCCAATGAACCAACCATGACCAAACCTTGAGGCACGGCACCAAGATTGGCTTTCTGAAGAGCCAACGCGCAAGTGGAGTCACTTTAACTTGAGATTGAAACTTGCAAGGCAAAATTCATTCCTCCAACTGACGGGTTTCCATCACATGCGGGCATTGAAAATGCAACCCCATCATAAAAACTCCAGGGCCCCTGGCCGATGCATAGCTGGAACGAGAAGATTGAGTAGCCCAATCGTACTTGGAAATGCCTTCAGCATGGGCAACGGGAACACACCGATCAGAAACCGCAAGAAGTTAGCAATGGCCACACTGCTCGCCTCGAGACGCCAACATGAAGGCCACCTCGGATGAAGCCATCGCAGCAGTTTCTTGAGATCAAAAATGATCAAAGTCGTTCTTGAAGAACTTTGATCCGATTGCCATCACATTGAAGAGCACTGGGAGAGTGTAGGATTGCTGTGGTCTAAAATATCTCTGAACAACCCAACTGTATCAAATCTTAAAGTTAAAGTAACGCATATGTTCTATGATGACTTTGCCTGCTGCTCAATTAAACTCCGAAGGGACCGCATCGCGGATCATCCAGCCATCAAGTACATCAATCCCATAATGACAAACAAACCTGTTCCTTGAAGAAGCATTCGTACCCCGCCCATCCGTGCACGAACGTGACAACAGCCCCGTTCCAAGTGCGTGACGTACAAGAATCCAGCAGCGCTCACGCCTCAAGCCAAGTGAAACAGAAGCGAGACATTATCCTCGTAACTTTGAGGGTGTGAAGCCGCATGACCTGACGGTCGAATAACAGTCTCCAGTACCCACATCCCACCAAACTCCCATCTCTATAGCAAATCTCTATAGCAATTGATTCATCCGGATTCCTTCATGCTTTTTGCACTGAATCTACATGACTCTACTGTTCCAATGTAGTCCATGGACATTTCGATTGCCTTACGGCCCGCATGCCCAGCAGTAATCCCCTCAGCCGTCACCTCGTAAGGCCAAAGTGATGGGAGGCAGCAAGCAAAGGCTGGGCGTAGCCAGGATGCATTTGCACGACCTTGGATGACTCAGGGACATCATCCCCTCAGGGGTTGATCATCTTGGGCAGTGTATAAGCATTAATCAACCATATCATGATGGCTCAATATGACGAATAATGCCCATCATTGACAATTATGATCTGATTATGGGTATAAACAAGCACAGAATTTGTAAACACCATAGGAATCCATAGGATACCATAGAGATACGGGAACTATCGGGAACTACATAGATCAATGAGTATGATGGCAGTAAAAGATTGGAACAAAACAGTGGTGACTCTTGAACAGCAAACAGCCGTCAAAACACGTTGAGAGCATTGAGCCAAGCGGTGAAACGACAACCCAACAACAGCATCCCGACATCCTCCCATGCTAATCATGCTATCCCATGCTAGCTGAGCTGGGCTCAGGACCAAGAGATGCACTTCACGGCCTCGGAACCAGAGCACCGCCAGAGCTCAACTCTGCACCCTCTCTGCCCAACGCTGCCCAAGCCATGACGATGACAAGCCGTGTCTGGGGCCCGAACGGTCTCCATCCATGCACTCATCTGACAACCCATCCAAAGGAAAACAAACCTAGGCATGGATGGTACTTCGGACGACATACAGACCTACAGCACCACCTCTCTCTGTCGATATCTTTGGCTTGCCAAGGTGTTCATCTCTGAAGCCCAATTTTTCCGCACAAAAGCAACGCTCAAAACAGCGATGCGACCAAGCCAGTGACCCCACAGCCATCATCACCCAGGCAGCAATCTGATCCTGGTTCCACGAGCAGATGGTCAGTGATGGTCAGTGTTCTGTTCTGTGCGCATCCGAGCTCTATTTTCAACGAGTCATTGCTTGGTTGCTGGTTTTCTCGGATGAGACTGCGTGAAAAGATCGATATTATCATATATTATACTTATTGTGAAAGTGTGCGAAATGTAGTATGTATTCTTTCAGTATCATCCACCTTTTCTTGAAGAAGAGAACAACAGGCAGACACGTGTAAGACGGAAGTGAATGGGCTGACCGCAAGTGTCTGAGGCTGGGAGATTGGTGAATAGGGATGAAAGATAGGGAGGATCAACTGCCAACAAGGAGGGAGGCAAACAAACATACGGACCAAAGGACCATAATCATCCTTTGCTGTGATGAACCGATACGGACGGTCATTTGTTTGGAAGTTGAAAGGTGCAGCGAGGAGGCAAAGGGGGAAGGAGAGCCGGGGGACTTGAAGGGGTGACAAGCAGTATTACAAAAACCACTTAGTGAATGCATGCAAGGACGACCCCCGCGCGGTAAAGTAATTACATTTACCCGAACTCATGCTACCTTTCGTGATTCCGTTGCTGACATTCTCCTTTGCTTGATGATGTCTTCCCTCTCCGAATGTGTTCCTGTGTTTTTTCTATTGTTTGCTGGCTTCCTTTCTCATTGACGCCAAATATATATAGTTCTTGTATGCTTTGGTAGAATGTCAGTCAGTCGCTTACCTTATATTATTGAAACACCAAATGGGTGTTTCTCAGAAAAAGGGGTACCCCCAAATCATCCAGTATATTAACCATCCTTGCTATAGTGCTAGAAAAATACTAATGAATACGAAGCCAACCATTTTGGGGTAATCTTTAAGCATGGTCACTAATAAATCATAAACCGACATTCTTTGAATTAATCAACCAACAAATAGGTGTTACTAATAAATTGGTCTTAAATTGAAAAGTAATTACTAATAAACCTGCCAACCATTTTTTGTCGGATCCCCTATTTTAAGAACCCGCCAAACGCATCTGCACTTTGCAAGTGTGTTCGCTGGGCCTCTCCGGAAGCCCCTTCGCTGGTGCCGCACAGATCGGTCCTCACACAGGGCGTGTAACAAACCATCATCATCATCATCATCATCATCATCATCATCATCATCAATCATCAATCATCATCAATCATCATCAAACATGCGTTTTACAGTTTTACATCATGAACTGAAAACATCTGAAAACTTCAACATCATCAACTCATACACTATGATGAATTGGATTTTCCATGATTTTCCTTTACTTTCGCCTCGCGTTTTCTCCAAGAAAGGCAAGGGAGTATGGACAAATGCTCTGAACAAGTTGTGCTGGAAGCCGTCCTTTGCGCGGTATTTCGCGAGCACCTGGGCCAGGCTACCCGAACCATCATCGGTTGGGACTGCGGTCGTGCCATCACAATGGTAGGCTCATTGACCATATGACCATTGACTTTCTCTCTCCAGGCTAGGGCTATTGACGCTAGTCTTCCGTGTGCAATGATCTGAACTAGTATGAGTGCATCAAAATAGCCACATGAATAATCTTCGATCGGCTACAAAATGCTACAAATAAATATAACCAGAACGATGTGCAACAAGCTATCCATGCTGCCATTGCTTACCGAAGCGTGTGCTGGCAGTTTAGAGTAGAATTGTGTGATGCAGCCCACCATGCTGCTATCCATGAACAAATCTTCTTTAGGAACGAACAATTCGTCCCTGGAGCCACTCTGCATATTCTTTCAAATCAATAATTTTGATCTGCAGCTATCATTTGGTTGCACCACTCCTGGTAGCTCAAACTGCTCCACTTTTAAAGGCTCTTAAAGAGCTATCGGGGATACCCCTGGCTCCAAATCGCTCCCAACCAAAAGAATGGTGGAAGGTCTGGGCCAAGACTCGTAAGGGGCCGTTGCTAAAGCCTTGTAATGACGTGGGGGATCGGCCTGAGGCTGCCACCAGAATAAGTACGCTGAGGTGGCGAACGATGCCGTCTGGCCAAAGTCGCACGTGTACACGAGATCAATGGTGTTTAGTGACCATGCAGCTAGCTCATATGGGATAACTTACTATGATAACTTGATGACAAGCAACCGTAGCATCAATGGCTTCCTCGCTTCCTTTTTTTCCCCACCTTTTAACTTTTGGTTGTGAGTTTGGTGACAATTCAGAGTTTTGAATTCGTGATCGCAAAGAACGATGCTGCAACATCAGAGCTATATCAAGCAAATTTTACAGATGCATGTGTGGCACGCATGTTCACAGATTGAGTCAGCACCGACAATATTCACTACCTCTCCATTGTTTTGACTGAGTCTGGCTGGTGATGCTGTGCTCCATTGACCCCACCAGAACCCTGCAGGTGTGAAGTCAAGTTTGCCAGGCTGACAATGACAATGAGGACGCCAGCCCTTGGTAGCATGAAGTGTTCACACGCACAAACACAATTGTGGCTCTTCAAGTCACTGTAGGGGCAACGTGGAGCAGCACCAGTTAACCATGAACCAACACAAGTGATTCGACCTTTCTGATCTGCAAGGGCGACCCAAAATGACCCACAATCCAAACTCAGGCAAGGCATTCTTTATGGACCTGCGCGAGCTCCAGCTTTGGGTTGCTTGCCATGGCGCCCACGGCTGTACAAGTTCTTTGCCCAAACAATTTTGAGTTGGCTGCTGCCCGATAGGAGAAACCGACCGGCCGCGATTCGGATGTTCCTTCTCGCTTGATCTCGCTTGATCCTTTGCGACATGCTGGTCTCCTCTGGAAAGTTCTTCGCAAAGCCATCACGCTCCCAGCAGCCTAGGATGGCCTAGGGCTCCTTAGCACCAACGGAAACAAGGCACCCATGGAGATCCCGGAAACGTCCCAAGATCGTGCTTAGGAGTCAGGCTATGTCAGGCTATGCCCTGGCTACAGTTTCCACGTTCAAGGGGGTGGCTCCACGGAGCTCCAGTGCGAAAATGCCAAGCAACATGGAAGGTCCAGGCTGTTTCATCCTCCTGCAGTTTTCGCACAATGCAAATGTGGCCAAAGCCGAGGTATGGCGTTTGCGCTTGGGAAAGCTCCCTGCCTTTTTACTTCCCATTTCACCCTGCTATACCATGCTTACAACAAACAAACATGTGCATTTCGTGCTACATCGATACGTCATCTGAACATCAGAAGACAGTCCAATAGTTTCGGTCCAAGATGCGACCGAAACGGGAAAGATCCACGGGACGGGCTCAAACAAGAAACTCAGGAACGGAAGATGAGCCTTAGCACAAAGCTCACCCCGTGCCTTGATGGACCTTGCATAATGCTGAAGCTCATTGGGTGATGAAAGTTGCGAGCTGTGAAGAAATATGAACAGTTCCGGTGAATGTCAGGTCCAGGTCCTTTGGAACTGATGCGTCGAGAAACAATCGTTGGCTTGTGGATGTCTTGTGAGACCTCAGCTGTCGAAAATGAAATGGTCTCAAGGAAGCACGACTTTGTCACCAAACAATTCTAATACATTCAAATCGACGCGGAAGGTGGCAGCGCAAATGGCCAAGAGCTATCGGCAACAAACCGGATTCCAAATCGCACATCGTGACCGAGTGCTACAGGAGATGGCCCAATATCCCAATGTGCAAATCCGAGGTGCCCAAGAGCCGTCGTCCAAATGCTTGCACTCCTCCAGGTAATACTTCGCAACGAAGAATGCAGTTACCGCCAGCAGGAAGAAGAGCCGTGCAGGTATGACGATTCCTGGAGAGAGCTGAGCTCAATCATCCGGAATCAATATAGTGATCGGCATAGCCGAATGTAAAATATGAAACATGAATGTGAACCTATAATAATGAATGAGTAGGTGCATGAGGCCGGTACCGGGTTCTCCAAAAAGAACAGCCATCCAAGACAAACCAGCGCCAAGACACTGGCAACCCCCCCGCACCACCATTTCAATGTTGATGAGTACAGCTGCCCAAAGCCAGGACATAAATGGCTGTTTTTTTGAAAGCCGGCAGAAGCCCCAAAACTCCATCAACATTGAAGAAGGGGGCCTGGGGGCCTTGACAACTTCCACCGGTTGTTTTTTCAGGATGGTTGTTTTTTTGAAGAGCCCAGTATGTCATGTTGTAGCTCACAAGTTCAAACAAGGGTCCATATAGACTTGGCGATAGGAAGTTCCTCAGGCACGGCCGTGGTGCAGCACAGCTCGCTGACAGGTTGGAGTTTCATGATAAGAAGCCTGCAGTGTATTTGAAGGATTTTGAAGATAAATTTGATCAAGCCCTCTCCGGGAAAATTGTTTCCTGCTACCTTATATCAGCATCCCCGTGATCATCTCATCATCTGGACTGCAGGGTTCTATGCCCCATTGTGTCAGCCAAAGCGCCACCGCTTGTCTTGCTGGTGCAAAAGGCCCTCCTTGGCAAACGCAGTCAAAATATAATTCGAACAAAAACATCCCAGAACAAGAGAGGCACGATGAGCCATCCATGACACGTATGTTATATTGCCTTCTATCAACTGAAAACAGGAACGCTGTCACATCATTGTCATTGTTGTCAATTGTGTCTGTGCGACCAGGTGGGGACAAGCCAAACACCCCAGTGAGTCATCCAGCCAAGGTGCAAAAACTGAACTGCTCAAAGTCAGGAAACAAATGATGAAGTAACAAATTGGATGAAGAAAAACAAATAAAACCCACGTGACGAGAGCATGGAGCGCTTTGATCAGAAAAGGTCCCATGGATTCTTCTTAGTGCTCTTCGTGTGCCTTAGCGAAGAATTTCACTCACCTCAGGTGAGATATGGTGAGATTCTTGAAGCCCGAGGTGACCCACATAGAACAACAATGCTGAAGCTACTTGGCAAAGCTAAGTAGGAGAGCTCGCCTTTCTAAGGGTCAGGTTTCGTCTTGGAATGGTGACATGCACAATACTAAGTTCTTCAACAAACGCTTTGCTGATGTAGATCTCACCTGTGCTTGCACAATTCAAGCAGCCACAAAAACAATCACAATCATAATAATCAAATATAACAACAACATGTAACAACTACTTATAAGCACTTGTCACTTTTAATAGATTACTGATGATTACTGTATACTAGCATGATCTAGAATGTAGGAACCACCAATGCAGCAACCACCACAACCGCAATGAACGACGGCAATGTGGGAGTGACGCAGCCACAGCAGTAGCAACTGCAGCAACTGCTGACTTCACCAGGTTGCTCTCTGCAAGCCCCAGAGCGGTCTCTGTGCTATCTCAATGAGATGGGTCACAGGGTAACTGGGGCATTGACAGGTCAAACCACAGCTTCTTAGTCGAATCGTGTGGTGTTCAACCTTCGTCCAGTCATTCAAGGGTTCAGATTGTTTTTTCAAAAACAATAACAGCAGTTGGCAACACACATATCAACCACTTAAAAGTTACTGTAAAGAAACGCCCAAACCATCCCAAACGAACGCTAAAAACAGTATCCTCCTCCAATGTCAATCGTCTCCTCCGAGAGCTAATTTGACCACCTTCGATCATTTCCTAGGTGCATAGGTGATCTGAAGGCGACACATAGCTACTGCACCGCACAGCACCGCATCAAAACAAAACTCATGAGCTCAACAGGTCCTTGTGCTGTGCCCTTGCTGAACGAGCTGGTTTGATGCGGTTTGCCAGTAGAACATGGCTACAGAATTTATACAAACAAAACTAAGATCATTGTGATGATATGTGATGATGCTTTTTGCCGTTGGGTGCCTCTCACATCCTCTCACCACCATCTCAGAATGGGAATGGCTCGGATGTTCGTAGCACGTCTGTTGCAAGCAAGTGTCAAGCAAGCTCCTTGTCTTGCTTGGGAGCATGGTCATCCTGTGAAGTGAAGAGAATGGCCAACAAGACAACAAACAAAAAGAGAGGCATACGACGGGCAACCCAGAAGTAGGACCAGTTGTGAAGCTGTTTCCTATCCCTCCAGCATTGCTGCCAAATACTGCCAAGCATCGTAAGTTCGTCGATACTCAAAATAAATGCCAAAGCAACACAATTGATGATCATGTCCTGCAAGAAAAGCATGCACAGCGTCGTGCTTCTTCCAATGAGGGAGGCGTCTCTTCCTCTCCCTCTGTCCAATAAATCATATATCACCCATTTTTCAACAAAACACCAAGTTCAGCATCTGCAGAACTATGATGAACCCTGCGCTCCTCAATCTGGGAGGTTTCCATGAGAAAAACAATGCCAACATCGACAGTCAGTAACCAAATGTACCTGCCAGCGCTGCCCTGGGCATTCAAATCAAACCACACCATGGGCTGAAAAAAGGCCTACCAAGCAGCAAATCAATGCAAATGAGATTGAATAATATTGTACAGAAGGGTAAGTCACCAAAATCCACCAAAGCATCGCCAAGCAACATCTTGGGGATAAAAATCAGGAGAAAGTCGATAATCTTCCTCAGCTGCAGCCATGCAGTCGCACATATATTGCCAACCTGTCAAAGCTGACTCTGGCGACACCAAGGTGAGATCAAGCATAATCAGTTGCAAGAATCCAGCGCATTGGCATGCCAGCGACTCCTCAGTTGCAAGCCGAATCACTTCTCTCTACTTCGAAAGCCCAAAATCTTCCACTTTATTGCAACAGCGTCGGTCATTCATGATCATCCTCATGCCGAGCAATCATGTGTCTGAAGGTCTGACCTGAAGCATGGCTTGGCCTGATGATCTATGTCGCTGTGCCTGATCAACCTCGAGATTGTCAAAAATGGCCGAGAGTCGAAAGCCCACAAACTCCAAGCCGAGATCATCGGTTCCTGCTTGTTTTTCCACAATCTCCTGGATGAGCACAAACGATGGCAGAGTCACAATTGACTGAGCCCATGGTTCGTATATCCGTCAGCGTTGTTTCATGCAGCCTCAGCAGGTCCTTCCACCCAGGCTTTGGCACAATCCATGGCTCTGCTTCAGTAGGCACATTTGCCAACAGAGATAAGACATCCTGAGCTGGACGTTGGGACAGCATGAGGGGCCGAGTCACAGGATATCCAGAAATTGCGTGCTTACCCAGACTTGGTCGCACCCCTGGAGGAGTCGGCTGGCCATCGCCACTAGCCGAGACAGACAGCCACGTCTGAAGGCTTTGGCCTTGGCCAACGCAAATCCTTAGAAGCCAATCCAATTCAGGAGACATGGAGGCAATGTGCCAGGTAGATCCAGCTAGTAGAAAGAAATGTTGGTGTGGATCTATATATACATTGACGGCCCCAGCTGCAACATCATCCCAGTGGCAGTGTCGTAGAAATAAATGTTGGTGTGGATCTATATAGTGTCAGAGCATTTCCATCTATACTATACTTATCACAATATGTATAGTCAGAATATTTCAGACTATAGTCAGCTGTATGTAGTTTTTCAGCCAGATCGACCAGCATTAATCGCTTGTTGCGTTTGTTGCACGTGCAAAAGTGTGGGAAACATGTCATGTCTTCCGCGTTTTTTTTGCATCCGCTGCGAAGAACCGCCCGAGGAGACGAAGCAGTCGGGCCATCAAAACATCTCACTGCTACCATGCCTACACCAATGGACCAACATGGACCAAGACCGTTCATCAAACTGCCAAAATTAGTGACAGCACATGGGGGAAAACCCTGAACCTGCTTCGGAAACAGCACCTGGCTGCTCTACCACTGCTGGCCTTAGGCCGAGCCATCATGGCTTGTCTTCAAACTCGCAACCTTCAGAGGTCAGGCCAGTTACGCCTTATGCGCCCAGGAGTCTTGCGGTTTCTTCCTTGTCAGATCCTGGTGGCAGCACAGTTTGGCACGGTGAGGGGCTTCACACTGCAGTGCCAGTCTCACTTTTGTTTCAGGAACCTACTGAAGTAGAACAAACATGAACGGACTGAAAACATGTGATTGTGAAAGCGGGACAAACTCATCTCAATTCTACAAAATTGCACTGCACAGAATAATATCGGATGGAGTAGAAAGAAACAGTACCTTACATCCAATGGGCAACACTTCTGTCAGGGTTTTCCATTGTTGTTCGCCCCGTTCTTGTCCTTGGGATTCGCACGATCACGCGACAATTTCTGCACGTCCGCGCTCGCGGAATCTTGCATCATTGCCTGTGCCACACGAAGAGGACTGGCGAGCGCAACGGACCCATGAGGATGGACACATTCGCACCTTGAATTCTTGGAAATCGAGGGTGCCATCACCGTCCTTGTCAGAAGCCAAGACCTGAAGCAGTTCATACAATGAGGCAGCAGCTACTAGTTGCTTCTGTTAGCTTGCCAGATCGAAGCCGGAACCTATCAGAGTTTACAAACAGAAAATGCTGAGTTTGCCTTGCCTCTTCAATTGCGGGAAAAAGACTGAAATCCAGATCCTGCAAGAAGAGCAGCAAAGTGACACAGGGTCCAGCTTTTCTACAGTAGATAATCTCAATAACACAGCAAATGCCACAAGTCCACGGAAAACTCTTGATCTCAGAAGTCAGCTGTGTTCATCTGTAGCAATCTCGCCCGTGCCTTAAAGGATTCCGTTTTCAGTGCTTCCTGTAATTCATTCCGATTGATGTGGCCATCGCCATTTCTGTCGAAGGTTTTGAACACTGCCTCACACATATGTGACGCAGAGTCACCATGAGTCACCCTCCCTGCTCGGAAATGCGTACTGCTCCCCGCTGGCAAACATGGAAGCTAAAAAATCACCATCCTTTATCGCTATATTAGAAACATGTGCAGCATGCCCCATTCGCGTTCCAATGGGCCAGGCAGGTGCTCTCCGTGGTGTAGTGCTTTCGGTCCTAAGTTGGCAAACGTCAGCAGCGCACTAAGCTGAGCATTACGAGGGAAAACTCATCTGTCAAAGCTGCAGGTGCAGCACTCAACCAACATGAGTTGACCATCAGCTGTGGCACAGGCACCCTAGACTTAAACATACCACATACACCTCCATAGGCCATGCTGCACCAAGAAATTACAAGACACGCAGAAGGGACACTGAGTCGTGCGCAGTCATTGCTGCAATGAACTCTGGATATGAGATAGTCGCACTGCCATCGACATCGAGAACTTCCATCAACCTGTGCCAAACAAAACGTGACTTCAAAATGGAGCTCGCAAGACCCTGCCTTTCGCATGCAGCTTCATGAGCATCGATACTGTATGGGACAAATCACACACACAACACACGTCCCCCAACATCCCACTTGCCAGAAATTGCACAATATCTCCTTGCATGCCCAGTAATTTGACTCGACTCTACAGTTTATGTTAATCGGATGGTTTGAGATTTTAGGGTTTCGTGATTCAAGATGTTTCAAAGATTTTCAAGGTTTCGTGTTTGGGAAACTGAGCAAACATTGCCCTGCGCCGGAATTTGAGTTTTGCACAGCTTTGCAATTCGCCGGGCAGAACATGGGAATCGGCGGGGCAGTAAATGGGTCAATGCAGAGCATGAAATGCACAGTGTGGTGAGGGGTTCTTTCCAAAGTGACCAGGACCACACAAGATACACAAACATCACAAGGGATGATAGCTTTGAGAATGGTGCAATTGAGACATATTGAGGCTGCTGATGCCCACATATCCAGCAAATGAGGCTATGAAACACCACTGTAAAGGATCAGATCAGAGTAACTTCTCGACATCCTCGGGGATTGCTGCCCGCGCACGGTAGCCACCGCTCGTCATCCTTTCAGGGAAAGGGTCACAGGCCCCATCTTACAGCGGCATCAGAACACAAGAAGTATGAGGGCCATTGGAAGTTGAAAACGACGGCTATTGGATGAATCCATGCTCAATATGATCAATATATGTCAATACCGCATGGCTAGTGGGAGACCTCGCATGCTACTGGATAAGAACTGCCGTCTTATTGAACTCACCAGCGCAAAGCATAGATAGCAACATGCTGACTATGTGTGGTTGGGTTGATCACAAGTCAATCAATGGCTGATAATGATTATGTGCACATGATGAACCATGGGATCACCGAGCAGGCACATTGTGATTTCGAATCACTGTCATTACTATTGCAGTCTATGAATCATTAGCACTAGCATCAATTCATTCTTGTGCACTTGGGGCGGACACACCCATGGGACCCCATATTGATCAAGGAGAATGCATCCTTCTCCGGCCGCATTTATGGTTGCCAACCCTCATCAACCACGATGCACCATCATACCCCTCCAAAACCTGCCGCAAGGGCCATCAATTTTGGCAGTTCGGGACCAACAGAGACAACAGCAACATGCAACAACTATAACAAACACAAATGATTACAGTACTTTTTTTATGAATCTCTCTCCATCGCCGTCCCT
>VSDK01008309.1:617173-643431 GCA_009767595.1 Symbiodinium kawagutii
AGGGCTGAGGGCGAGTTGAGATCTAAACAATTGTTCTCAAAAAATACGTCACATTTGTTGTGATAATGTTTCATCATTCATGATATTACATATTTTTCAAAAATGACAGGAACAAGTGTTCTTGGCAACAACGCATCAAAGGAGGGCAAAAAAACACTTATAGAATTATATTTGCACTCAGGAGAAATTGCATGAACCAGGACGGCGGCTGGGATGACAGCAACGACAACATACAGCGAACAGCACCGAACATAATGATCACATCAATTCAAATCAATCATATCAGACCAACTTTGGAAAACGACAAGCCCAAAACAGTCCAAGCATCAACTCGGTCATCGCTTTCTTGAGTTCTGCCAAGGACACCTGCAAAAACATTCAGATGGGATGCCACTCTTGGCCCTTGTCAACCCGATTCCAATTTCAATTTCCCAAAGGACGGTAGTTGTCTGCAAAGGCTGGTTTCCAGTTTGAACTTGAACACCCTGCCCGCTGCACATTGCAAGCAAGCCACGTGTCCACTCCGGTCCTTGTCAATCAATTCGAACATCTCCTTGGTAAGCAAAGCAGTGCCCAGAACGGTCTTATGAGAAAATTGACTCCAATTTCAAAGCCTCTGGTTCGCATAAAGAATTTCAATGTTCAATATTCACCATCGTCCACATCTTGGTGAAAACCTTTCGTCTTCGAGATTTTGTAGCCAGTGGGTTTGGTTGGATTTCAAAAAAATACCTTGATGAGAATGCGCGGGGGTTCTTGCAGGATCCTGGCGGTGCCTGCAAGATTTGGAAATTTTACCAGCCAAAACGATCTTTGAGCGCGCGTGTTTTTACCGGCACATGCCGCTTTTGATTCCCACACGTATGGTTTCATATTGTTTTGCTGGGGCGTGCAACGGTTTGCCCTCAACAGTTCAAAGCAAAGCAATGGATCGAACAACATTGAGATAGGATACGCAAAACAAGAAATTGGAAAAATTGTCAACATCAGCTAGTCATTCTAGCCTTGTACAAACAATTTGCGTGGCCAATGTCGATCGATGAAGCCGTTGGAGTTTGCTGCCAGGAAAGTCATATCCTGCGGATGACATGTCCCAACTGGTATACATCCAAAGGCACCAAAAACGACGGCATTGTGCCAGAGCTTGTGTCCATAATGACGTCCTCGTTTCGGTCTGACCCCGTTGTGGGGTTGGATTGTGACCGCCGAAGGCATTGAGAAGGAACTCTCGCTGCAAGTTTTGAGTGTTCTCCTGGAGCTGGTTGATGGTGATAACCTGGTCTTGTTGCTCTTGCATTTTCACGCAATGTCTCAAGCATTCCGTCACGGCGTTGCTCTTCACGGGTGTCACAAAAACGCGCAAGCGCTTGTTGAAATTGCGTGAAAACCTTTACACGCTCAGACTCTGTCATCAGCCTATATCTGCCAAGGGGCCTGCGGAGGTTTAATTGAACCAACTCATCCAAACAGAAAGGGAAGGCCTTTGGTGGCACTTGAGCCAAAGCATTATCTAAATAACACTGGACTTCAACCAAGCCTTGCCTACCCGGCGCACGAAATTAGTTTTTTTGTTCGGAAGATACCATGGCACAAGCAAACAAAGGCTGCAGCAATTGCACTCGAAGCTGCTCCACTAGGGCCTCATAACCAAATGGCTTGAGCTTATACACATATGGACATACATGTACGATCATTCACGTGTAAACGTGTACATTACAGCCACCTGTTTCTTTGCACTCCTGGGCATGGCAACGAGATCTTGCTATATATTTATATAGCCAAGTAAGGCAGGTAGGCCTACACATGGCTACAGTGTCGGGCGAGAATCTTTCATCTTCAGAACTTCTGGAGCACTTAAATGTGAAGCTGAGATATGGATTGCCAGCTTCTTCAGCTTGTTGGACTTGCAGAACCGTTGCCTAAGTGGGGAATGACTCAGCTTCACTGTCTTGACTGTCTTGGTGGAAAGGAATTGGCCGCTTGAAGCAGGGGCGGGGGATCTCTTTCTCTTGTCCACCTCAAACAGCCATCCCTTGCCAACTGGCTCTACTCAGCGAAGTCATACGAGTCTTGGCACTTGTGACCTGCCTTCTGGCTGAGCCCTAGGTATCTGCAGGAGTAGTTGGAACCTGCGCATGACATTTTCCCACAGCTACTGCATGCCGCGGCACATGTTCTCCAAGTTTTGCGCTGAGATCTCCTCGCACAGCTAGCGTTTCGGACGATATGCCAACGGCTTAAAATGACTTGACTTGTGACTTGAATTGATTCGTCTGATCATTGCTGTGGATCAAGTTGAACTACCCTCCATTGAGTTCTGTCCATTGTGGTCATTGGTGGCTGCATGCGGAAGGTGGATGGAGGCTGGTCCCACCATGGCCTTGCCACGCGCGATGTCTTCCATGGTGCTGAACCAGCAATCGGCCAAGCACTCGCTGACGCTGGGCCGATGTTGGTCCGCTGAGGTCATCCTGGGGATGCTCAGCAGTGGTGCCAGTGGGCTCAATGTCTCCAACACTGATCATAACAAGTGGAGTTAATGGTCATGTCATCCATAACAGGTGTGAAAATCCCGGTTTTTCATCCCATTGACACCACTTATTGTGTTTATCATGGTGATGAGGTGTGATAAGTAACCTTCTGCAACAGTTGGATCTTGGAGCATCAGCCTTTGCCCCAAAGGCGGCCCCCCACCTGAGGATAAGAGACTTCTCTGCACTCATGTTCTTCTTCCAATTCACCGAGTCGGGACTGGGATCTCCAAAAAGCAGTGCACAAAGGATGGCTCCGCCTTGGGGCAAACTCGGCAGAGGCAGCCGGTCAAACGGTTGCCATGGGGCCTGCCTCACTTTGTTCCACCCCCGGCAATCCACTATAAGACATCCGCTGCGAAGGAGCCAACCAGCTGAAACTTTCCGTGGCCAAGGTGCAGGAAAAAATGTCACAAGCGTTGGTGTAAGGAGCTTTGTCCTGAAACTCCTTAGTGACAGAGTCCAGTGAAGGTGATGGTGGATGAGGGTTCTGCCCGTTGTGGCAACTTGATTGCTGCACCACTAGGCCCTAGATACTATAACTATGAATTATGAATACCAATGATAATGAACCGAAGCTGCTGGTATCGCAAACAACTTAGCCATTGCAAAGCCACTCCAACCATTCACACATTTCCATACGGAAGCCGTACTAAATTTCACAGCCAAGCATCAGGAGGGCTGAAACCTGCAGTCTGCTGGGTTTTGTCGCAACTGAACACAAACGAACATTGTCGCCGCAGTGCAATTGAATGCGCAGTATATCATGTCTTTGGTGTGCGTGGGTGGGTGCAAGTGTGCGCGAACAAATCTGTATTTGCCCCCAGCTGCCAACAATACTCTCAAGGCAAAGACCCAAGCCAGGCAACCTTTCTTGCTTTCGACTGTCTCCGTCATTTTCTGCCCTTTTGTAAAGCGACAGGCACGATCAAAATCGTTGATGACGATTTGCCACTTCTTCACTGTGTTCTCCTTCATCTGCGCATGTTGTCAATTCGGCTTACACATTACCAAGACAACTCCACGGAAGTTTCTTGATCATCGAAAAAAGGAGAAATACTTGCCAAACGTGGCCGTTGGCCGGTTGTCGTTGCTCCCTTTGTTCATGACGCTTACCATCAAACCAGAAGCAAACAAGCAGCGAGACAAAGCAAGGCACAAAAGCCAAGAAGAGGAAAAGCAGAAGAGCAAAAACATTTCAATGAAACGTTAAAAAACACCAAAAACCCTACCATCAACAAACAGAAGAGCCAAAAAGAATAGAGGCAGAAGAGGCAAAGAAGCGGTTCCAGGAACAACAACGCAAAGAAAAAATGAAAGGCTAAAAATGCGAGGGAAAATCAAAAGTCCAGAACAGATTGAATTTGTTCCAACACACTTGACTGAATGTTCTCGAAGCAGGGGCCAAAACCTTTGGCATCTTGCATGACGTTTTCTTTTATCGACATGAACAACTCTCACGCCCTCCGATGGAGCTTCGCGCTTCTGACAAGACAATGACCGCATCATACCACCTTCACCAAAGAGTTTGTGCAACACCAGGAATCACTCTTCCACCCGGTGCCAGGCACCCAGTGACACCCAGCTCACTCCTTGCCATGAAGCACCACTGCGTCCGTGCTCAGGTTTCGATGGCAAATTTCTTTCTGATGCATATACTCCACTGCTTTCAGGATCTGAAACGTCGCGAAGGTGCAGGCCTCGGCTGGCCACAAATCTGCTGCCACTCAAGGGACAAGGGGTGGGCGGGATGGGCCCCACCACGGCCCGAGATCCAAGTGGCATACACGCAGTGCTCCCAGTCTGTGGCGTAGCGATTCTCAATCGCTTCCAGCAGGGTTCCGCCAGTGCAGAGTTCGAATGCCAAATAGTAGGATGCTTCGTCTTCACAAGCCTGTGTATTCATCACAAGCTGCCCAGTAGAATGACATGCCTTCACCCAATCAAGTCAGTCTGCGTATTGTGATAAGTGTATTTAGCCTATTCCATTCCCTTTAGAAATCGGGGTGTAGAAACCCCAAGGGGGGGTACAAGTATCAAATATGTTGAGGATTCATGCATCACCCACTGAATGTTTCGGCCCTGCTTTGCTGGAGGGAAAATCAGAACTCCGTGATCAATATCTTGTGGAATATGGCATTCCATTCCTGTAATGCATCGTCTCAGGACACCGTGCACTAAAGACATATAGCCATTCACTAAAAAAAGGGAGAAACATGAAAAAGCTTCAGTGGCTGTTGCAATTCAAATCCTTGTTCATATTTTGATGACCACCCCCATGCAACCATGGAAGATCTCATGATGGACCAAGAATCGACAGTTCAGATTTCAGATCCAATGGTATCTATCAAATTTTATAATAGAGGCCCTGTCCGGAACCATTTGCACCGTTTCGCGCCATCCCTTCTGCCTCTCTTAGCTTTGCGATGTTGGGATGGCCCAGGCTCCTGCGCAAACAAACCTGCCTGAAGCTGCCAAACATGCGGGGATGTGCTTTCAGGGAATGAAATGGCGAATGCCTCGTTGAAAAAGAGGATCTGACATAGCACTGGAGTTTGCCACACAGGCAAGGTCACAGATTATATCAATGCTGCTTTCACCAAACCTTTATACAGCTGATTAATAATGCTTGTCACAGTTATTTAATTAGCTTCTGATTTGGCATCGTTTATTTCTGTGATCCTGCCATGAATGTCAGCAACAGAGCCACCAGGCATCTCCAGGCCCAGCTCCTCAAAATGGATATTTGGTTGTCGACTTTCGCCTGGAAAAACGATTGAAAGCAGTCACTGGTTGAAGCAAAACAAACCACAACAAAACACTGCAAATGCTTCATGGCTTCAGTCCAAGCATCGCGTGACGTTGTTGACTTAGAAAGAGGCCTTAGAAAAAATGAGAAGAAATACAGAAAATTGCAGAAATGATAAAAACGTCCACCGAAATTGTCGCATGGGGCCGTCCATTTGGGAGATCAAGCATCAAGAGTCATCAAGTCAGCTCTGATGCTTAGCAAAACCCCTTTCCATCATTTCAATCCATTTCACGTGCCCTTCCCCTAGAAAGTTTGCAGGCCAGCACGGCTCAGGCTGGCAGGGACCCATGATGCAGCTGAAGGTCTGGACTGCAGCATTTTGCTCCGTTAAGCGATGACGTGCAACGATGTAGCGGCCAAAGTCTCCATGCTTCGAGCCTGAGTCAAGGCATAGCAAGGAAATGCAAGGCCCAGTTCAATGGTGGAGGATGGTGGAGGACAGTGGAGGACTCCAAAGGGGTGCAAAGACAATGAGATCTTCGGCCCTGTCCCAAACAAAAATACAAACACTCTGAGGAAATTCCCTCATACTAAGTAGTTTGCACATGGTGCGATACAAGCAAATATAAGCAGCAATGGGCCAATGAGATCCAAATGGGAGGCAACAGGGGGGATATATGCAAACACCGGCAGAGCTTGAGTACTGAGACTTGAAAACGCAAAAGTCCAAGGTCCAAACTAAGTGCCTCATCTGGCTCATAGTATGTGAGGAACTCGCCCTCACCTCCAGTTCCCATAAGTGTCCATAAGTGTCTGCCACTCAGTAAGTCAGTAAGTGCACCATTGGAGGGTGCAGACTCCATCACTTCAAATAGACATGTCCCAATCATGCCAGGCTCTCTGACAACTGTGGAACTTTGGCATTTCCCTATCATTTCATGTCGTTTCATGATATCCTGTGATTACATCTCATAATGTCATTTTCTGTTGTTTCATGTCGTTTCATGTCTGAGATTCGCACCCAGATGGTTTTCCACAAAGTACCCTGAATGAAGCGCATGGATCTTGTGCTCCTCTTTGGGGGCCTCGTACTTGCCTGCCACTCTCCACTGTGACAGACTATCTACAGGATCTGGGCCATTCCGAGTACTCATCAGAGGAGCACTAGTTTTACAATGTAAAGCGACTTCAGTTCTGACAAATCGCAGGCTTATGGCCCATATCTTGGCAATACCAGGGACAATTGCATGTGCAACAGTTATCCCGCTTTCTGGCGGCGGAGAAGAAAGGCGAGATGATGTTTGCCGAGCGAAAGCCAAATAATTGTTCAGAAGTTGCGAAAAAAGAGAGATGACTGAGAAATACTGAGACCCTGATGCAACTTACTGACATGCCTTCAAAATGTCCCACCATCTTACCCTTTAATGACTAGGTCGCTGCTCTTTGGGATGGCAGCGGGAACCACATCCCTCACCTGCGTTGGCAGAGGCCCCACATCCCATGCTTCCAGATGGCTCTCCAGCCACAAGTGACTGGATTGAACTGGGACTTCTTCGCTTACCCTGGTACCTCTCCTATGGATCTATATGGAACGCATACTCATTGGAAAAGACTGAAATGAATTGAAACCAGAAAAAAGAACGTGCGTGATGGGGCAACTTACAACATATCATGGACTGCTCTGTGCATTAAAGGCCAGCTGCACGTGAAAACATAACCTACTGTGCTTTCACAGGTTACAATCTGTCGATTTGTTTCAGTCCTATTCTTTGAGCCACGCGGCTGCAAGAGGATATGCTTTAAAAATGCTTCGTGAGGACCAGCTGCATGAACCAATTGTCACGTGGAGTCATGTCGTATCCCAACCCATGGCAACTGCTTGCAAGCGAGCTTCAACTTGGCGCAGGTCGTCGCTCCAAGATGCTGAGAATAACCCCCAGTGGCCAGCCCTTAATCTCTGGCAGCTCCATGGCCAAGGTTCCCAGGATCCCGCCAAATCAGGCCAAAGGCCAATGACATACAGAAAGCAGCATACGATTCGAACATAGTAACCTTGGACTGGCTATACAAATACCTGATAACCTTGGACACTTCTGATACATCTTGACACATCTCAACACATCTGGATTGAACTCGAGTTGAAGTGGAGATGATCATGACTGCCATGATACTTGACACTTGGACCAATCCTTAACAACATTGGTAGGGATAAAGATGTTTGAAGATCACCATGGTATTACCATAGTGGGATTCCGAATTAAGCAGTGGTCGGGCTAGCGATCGACCGCTTTCGGTGAGAGATGGCTCACACACATCTGGACCACTCTTTGACCATCTGTGAGTTTCAAAAGCGTTGAAAGCAAAAGCTACACTGACATACACTGACCATCTGGGTGCGGAAGCTTGACCCGTCTACACGCATTGTGTCCTGACAAGTAACTCTCGACACCGTATTCTCCGGGATCGATTTTTGCCTCGCACAAACCCAGCATAGGTCCCCAGTAAACAGGCTTGGAAAATGCCCAACATCTCAGTATATCTCAGTGCCAGCCTCGATTTCATCTGCACGGTCCTGATCATGAACCAATGGCAAATCAAGTCGCATCGTGTGACATCAAACTTTCCACTCTGAAGAGCCTCCTCAAACCTGGCCAAGGGGCTGGAAAAATAGATTTGAAGGAATCACGGATGAAAACGCGTGTAGTCCACACGCCCCAGTTGTACAGCCTATCCTGAGCAGTTCTTCAAAGCCATGCTCCAGAAACACTTTAGTGTGCCCAGTCTCAAGCATCCTTTAGTCACTCAAAATCTAAAGGGATCAGAAAGTTGGACCCCAAATAGGATGGTCCAAGAAAACGTCCATGGCCGTCATGTGGTTCAAACATGTTCAAGCCACACCCACATTGGAGGTTTAAGTTTGCTCCGAGAGTTGCATTGGCGATGCTGCCAAGTGGCGGGCGTATAAACGGTTCCACCTGGTCCCAAGCAGTTGGCGCGACCCGGGCAGTCATTAATCTCAGCACCTCAGGGGCAGACGAACGGTTGGGACTCATGTCCCTCTGGTATCCTCTGGTCATATACTATTCAATTGTGCAACTCCTGATCCTAATTAATTTGGTTCGTCTCTCCATCCAAAACACCTCAAAACGGAAAACAATAATTCTTGAGGTGTTGGTCTCAAATTCATGGAGGATGTCATTCAATTTGTTGAGCGGCGGTTTGCTTCAAAATAGAGGCACCGACACAGTTGGCATTGACAACTACAACCTGTGACTCTCCCTTAGATTTCTGCGCGAGGCACCAAAATCACACAGATGCGGCTGCCCTGAGAATTTGGCCTTCCAAAGCAGGCAAGGTAAACAAGTACATGGGTCTCCCTAGGGCACGGAAAACCTCCTTTGAAGGGAAAAAACCTGCACGAAATGATGAGCTCGAGTGCCTATTGCAGGGCTTGAAATTCTTCCACAATCGCATCACCCACGACTTCCCGCCACATCAAAACAATTGATCCAACTTGTTTGTTTTCAACCTACTGTAATCGGTTTTTCAAATTGCTACTAATTAATTGTAGAGCCACTATGAGAGGCAGCTGGGGTGGTGGTGATTCTGGCGATCATTACATTAGCGGGTCAGCGCTGTCAGTCGAAAAACCTGTGCGAGGGTCCGCTACAGTCAACTCCAATATACGCAAAGCTTCCATCGTTCGCTCTTCCACACTCAGCATGTAGAGAAGGAACCCTTGCAAAAAAAGGTTGGTCATCAGAAACATCATACCTTGGAAGGGTTCGCACGGCAATCAATTCGCACCAAACACAACAAGATCTTCCAGACTACTTCTGAAGGATAACTATCTGAACGATCCTTCCAACCGCTCATAGCATGTCCTGCCCAAGCCCTCCCACATCAAGCCAAAAGGCTATGGCATGCCAAGGTGGTATATTCTAAACTCCATCCAGCAGTGCGTGCTATCTGCGGCAGGGCCAAAGCTGCACCATACACAGAGTCACTCCTTGGCTGTTCCACGCAGTTGCCTCAAACCATCCAAACCCCCACACCATTACACCGTTGTTGTTTCATTTCTCAACCAGTTCGACTGCTTTCTAGCGAATCGCTCATGTAAAACACCAAGCGACTCCACTGTGATCATCAACCTGCGCAGCTAGCAAAACATGTAAGACCGATGGCTCATGCATGTTTATACCCAATGATTGTCTTTCTTTGGGTCTGCTCAAGTCCAAACCATGATTGTTGAACATGGCAAATATCTATCTCTCTCTCTCTCTCTGGTTTATACCTGCACCCAATCATGGCGATGCATTGTCTGTAGGCTCTCTAGCTATGGGTGCGCCGCAAAGCCATACTGTGTTTTTCTCCCAAACCTTCCAAGCTTCCACGAGGATTCTTAGGCACAGCATTTTGCTTAGCCGTACTGCTCAACCATGTGTTGATCAACCCATCAGCCGTAGATGGTAAACATGCATGGCCACGCCCTTAAAGAGTGTTACTAACCATCATCAGCCATTGTTGTTGGTTACTATCCCCTATGATTAGCTATCATCGACTCTGACCACTACTAGAAGTAACCATTTCCAAACTGGCCGATTTATCAACCTGTTCTGTTGCTTATTATGATCCCATATCATCAAAACCTAGTATATAGTGAGCAATATGCTGGTTCACTATTTACTAGTTGACTATATAACTATTGTAGTTACTAGCCAACTACTAAGTATCCATTATCATCGCTTTACATCATCATCATCATCAATTATTATCAATCATTGTTATCCCCTAGTAAACAATTGATCCGAACTGGTTTTGACCATCATATTAACCAGGGTTAAAGTACAATGTGTATTAATTTAAAACATTATCATCAATCATTTTCAAGCATTATCATCCCCTAGATCCCCCTAGCAAACCATTGCGAAGCTAATTGATTGATTGCGCTCGGTTCTCCATTGTCCACCGCACTGCGGGCCTCGATCGATCGTTCAAGGTACGCATAGCTCTGCCAGCCAAGATTTGGACCTGGGAACGATTTGCGAGGCTAGTGGGGAATCACTGTGTTGACAGCGGTTAAGAATGTTTAATAGTGACCAACAATGGTTAATATAGTGGTTAATCGATATAATAGCGGTTGATCAATTATGGCAGTAGTGGCATTTTCCTGCTCCTGGTTGCCACAGTGTGCTGTACAAATGATTCCGGCGTGGCTCAATATGGATAAACAATGGTTAATGATAGATAGTTGCTTATGGCTAACTATTGGGTGATTAATCATGTTTGATCATGCTTTATCAATCTTCATCATGCTTGCGCCTGTATGTCTGCACGTCTGCTTGCGAGTAAAATTTTTGAACTAACCACCAATATGTCCTACTCTGAGTGCCGCAGCGATGATATGATGCTAAACCAAATCACGAGACAACACAAAAAAAAGGAAATAAGTCAAGAGGAGGCACCCTGGGCTCAGAAGCAAAAAGGAGCCAAAGGGTCCGAGAACATCTGGACGACGACAATCCTCTCTCTTCCTCACTCCTCTCGTCAACATTTTCCATTCTCTTGCTCTCTTTCCTCTTTTCGATTCTTTTTCTCTTCCCTATCACCCGGAGAAGCTTCACACCAAAGTGATAGTGATCCCGCGGTGGTCTTCGACTGCCCTGCTACAAGTGTCTTGCAAGTGCTTGCTATGTTTACTTCTGCCTGTCTGGCTGCGCTTTACCATGGTCCAAATGTGTCACCGTTTCGAAGGTGCTTAGCTGCTGGGAGGTTGCACGACGATCAAACCTCTACATGGCAGAAACATGCTTCAGGCCTTCCGTGAGTTCACCCAAAAAAAAAGTCTTGACAGATCACAGTCTTAAAACAACAAGTGCTCAAACAATGAAGCCTGAACAAATATATGCACAGCAGCATCTTATACACATATTTGCACAGCAGCATCTTATATGGCCAAGCCTTCTAAACACAACTTGAGGTTGCACAGGGGGAAATTCAACACGAAACCGCCTTCTTGTTTTCATGGTGCCTGATCAGCCAAGCAACGACCTGCTCCTCTGAGCTCATCTCTTGCCATTCCTTCAGTCATTTGACAATCAAATCCTAATCTGCCATTCCATGGTCAACGGCCCAAAGACATGGTCAAAAGGGCTGGCTCATCTATATTGATCAATGATCGTTTGAAAGGATTGACGAACCAGAAGTAAACCATTGGCGGTTTATGATCAATACTGCTGGATACTGCTGGCGAATGGTGGTTCATAATGCTCAGTACCTATCTCAATATGAGTAAAGGATGGCATACAGTGCCGGTAAATCGATGCTAATGATTAATGCGTAGATGAATGATCATGGTCATGGTTAAAATGATCAATGACCAACGATGGTCGATGTCAAAGATTACTGCTTAATGCTGCCTGACTAGCATTTGGTTAGGACACTCCTGGTAGCTCCAACTGGCTTTAAAAGGGTCATAAGGATACAGTACCCCCAACATCCCCCAACTCCAAATCGCTCCCTCCCAACCACCAGCATCCACCAGCCACAGGTCTTCGTGCATGGTCGAGGGTCTGCTTTTAGGTTTAGATCCACCGCCTCTTCCATGTGCACCTCCACACCATCACCATCACAAGAACCTCACTGGCGCACACAAGCACGTTGCGGTGGACCTTGTAGGACACACTCGCTTGATCTCGCTTGGAGTTTACGAATTCCGCAAACTAGAGATGAAACTAGAGTGTACTGTACATGTAGGCTGTACCTATAGCGACTGTTCTTATGATCTGTTCTGGTCCTTGGGGGAGATTTCTGTCCGAGTAAAATCGAAGGAATACCGTTTCTGCATCCGCGTCTCATGTTCGCCCAACAAAAGTGGGTTTTGCCACCGGGGCCTCCCAGCTGCGCCAAGTGTCTGCTTTGGTTCTTCGGATGTTCCTCTGGCGCGCCGAAATCCGTGGCCATCAACTGTTGCAACGGCAGAACTTGGTTTTCAACTTACAAGTTGATCCTGATCAGCTCAGTCTACAGAACGGGTTCTGTCTGACTACCCACTGAGGGTTTCAATGCGGTTTCCCAATGTGAATAACATGATCATTCTGGAGGACACCACACCAGCCCACTGATACAACTTCCGCTCCAAAGCTCCGCTTCAGGATCTCTGTCAGGATCTCGGTCGGGAACGGGCTTGTAGCCAAACTGCCTGGGCAGCCAACACTTCTTGGACAAAGGGAGGTCCTGGGAGGTTCGTATCATGTGAACCGAACTCAACCTGTCTGCAAAAGCATGGGCATAGACATAGACTCTTGGACGTCATAACCTGTGAGCATGGTTGCAGTTCAAGCTCTGGCTCCGTCTGCACATTCACATTCTGATTGCAATCAGGATTCTGCGGGCCAGGCATTCCCTTCACCGAAGCTTCTGGATCTTTTCATGGCGCATGGCGCAAAATGGCGCACCCACAAGGGATTGTCGGCATTGCTTCAGCGAGGCATGAGCTGGTTGGAAGAATCCCTGGATGCAAAGTGATGAAAACAGTTCCTTTGATAGTTCCGTGCCATGTTACTGGACTTAAAACGAACAAATCTTACGAAATACAAAACAGTTGCACATCAATACAATTTGATACAATTCGGTGCTTGCTCAAACGCCAGAATCGATGCCGAATGAACCGACTTATGACACGCTGGGGAGCAAATGGAAGCGGACGATTCAGATCCATGTCCCGAGCCAATGTCGAGATGCAAACGTTGGAATGGCTGAAGGCGTGTTGCACCGGCGCGAGAGCACCGAGGATGGCACAAGACCAGGCAAGGAGCGCAAAAGCTTAGAGCTGCCTCAGGAACGAGGGGCGCCGAGATTTTATATACCATTTGCTGAACTATTTAAGCAGCGATTTGGCAGTTTGCAGTAGTCACCCAGGGGGTAAATGAATTTGAGTTTCCACTTTCCACCTGTGAAGATCTCAATTGCCAATTTGAGCTCAACGACATTGTGGTTATGATGAAATGGGATGAGTGGATAGGAGCGAAATAGAAAGCAATGATGGAAAGACCCTGACCAACCCAGTAGCTTGCCATTGACAAGTTTAACTTGGCAGGCGAGTGCTGGCTGTTGTGTAGTTAACCCAGTGGCGTGACAGACTATGACGAAATGAGTTTTGCTTTTTCTGCACATCTGCGTGTTTCCGGGTGCTTTGTCTAAACATCGACTGGGCCAGAACCACTGAGAGGTAGCGCCCTGTTGCTGGGCTCGCGACGATGAACAAGTAAGAGAAAACCAGCGCAACAAAGGCCTGAGTGGCAGCTGGACCTGGAAAGAACCATGGCATTTTGGGGACTCCTACCGCCATCCGCGAAAAGTTGTTTGGGGTTATGCTTTTCTGCTTTTTTTGCAATACCGAAGGCTTGATTCTGAAACCGGAGGACGAAAGCCAGCGACTGCAAAAGAGGTCTATTCTATGTCGTTTATGCCATCAGCAATTGAGTCATTGCTTCGGTGTGAAATGGTGTGAAGGGTTGCCTCGCTGAGGATGGTAGAACCTCCACACAATCAATCCAGAAATGAAGTGAAATGTCCCTTACGTCCCCCAAAACTAAAATGCCCCCACAACCTCTAAGGAATCTTCAATCCTAGACTTCTCTTCCCATGTGTTACAACCTTTGTCACCCGAACTTAACCAACTCTGTGGGTTTTTCATTGCAGGTTGAGAAAAACTCATTATATACTTTCCTACTTTGAGACTGCATTCAGAACCGTAGAAAACCCGTGCTCCCTTCCACTCCGGAAGCTTCTACAGAGCTGCCTCTCTACAGACCTGGCAAACACACAAACAAAAACACCACAAAAACCGAGGCTAGATGGCAGTGGAGTTGAAGTTCCTTCCAGCCAGGGAGAAGAAGAGACAAGGAAGCTGGTGTGCCAAAATGTCGTTATGTCTTAAAGTGCAGTGTATAGTTTAGCACCTTTGGTGAGTAAGCACCAGTTGTGTGAAAGGTTCCAAGGTCTGACAAGGTAGCCAAGATCTACTTTTTGATTGACGTTCAGTGTTCTGCTTACATTTATTTAGTGGGGGATATCTCCGAAAACTAGCGTCTTGATGGGTCTGTTCAAAAACTGCTGAGGGATACACATGGGCTATGGGCCAAACATACTGAACAAAGGGTGAAGGAGGAGGAAGGTAGCACCACGCAGAGCGTTGAATGGACCAAAGGAGGGAGGTGACAGAAAAATAAGGAATGGTATAGAGAAGAAAATGAGGAGAAAGTGAGCGAGGCGATCAGGTCGGCGTAAAGTCTGAACCATCATTCCATATAGGGCCTCGAATGTTGGAACATTACTGGCCTACGAGCTGAAGCTCCCTCTCATATTCTCTAAGATTTTTCCCTCCCTGGCTCTATGCACTTTTCCTCTCCAGTAAACATCTCAATAATTCATGCAACCGTACTGCCTGGACTAGGGCTTTGAGGGAAAATTTACCGGACCAGGGATATTCATGCACAATGACAGACAGACTTCGGCCGCTTTTCATAAGAGCAAATATTTCTTGCCACCGTGTCCTATGGTTTGCCGGCCACTAGTGCATAATAGTTACGCCGCCTCTCACAAAACAGCCGGCCCACCGAGATAACGCGTTGAACTTGATCGGATTTGTTCAAGCATATTATGCAATTTCAAGCATATTCGAGCCATTCTCATCCATTCTCTTCAACCCTCACCTCTGAGAAGCAAGGCAATCAGCTCGCCCTCTGACCCTGCCGCGCCGCAGCGCCATTTCCCGCTCAGCGCCAGGTCATCACAACAGCAGTGAGATTGTCCCCGGAGCCTGCTGCGAATGCATGCTTTACCTCAGCTGCGAAGGGGATAGGAGGCCCAGCCCCAGGAGCTTGGCCCTGAGGATTGTGCCACAAAAGCGCACTGTTTCACAAGGGATGGTGGCTATGTCGGTTAAAACCATCTTACTAAAAAAGGTTATGGCGATATAGTATTCTATATTGTTGATGAACTTTTTTCAGAGACTTTCCTGATTGCACTTGCTGGAATGTTGGACCGCATTGCTCCGTTGCTGCGAGAATCTGATCAAACATCCATAATTCTCACAACTTTCAGAGCGCACCAGCAATGGGAGATTCAGCAGTTTATAACCTCCCTTCTTCTCTTGCAGTTGATATATCCCCCTTATAGTTGATGGGAAATGACCCGCCACTGAGCTGGTTCAACCATGTTGAGCCAAGTGTGGTCTAATGAGATGAGAGCTGGACCTATGCAGCTCCAGGCGCCAGGGAATGTGCAGCGAGCTCAACACCACATTGCCCTGCGCACACTGCTCCAGCATCTTGATCCTGCCCAGGATCCGCACAGGATAATTTCGAAATCATGACCTCGAAACCAAGCAGCTGCTGGCAACGCTGGCAATTCAAGACTCCACAGCTTTCTGACTCACTGGGCTTGGCTAGACTTCAAAAACTTCAAAGCCCTTCATATGTGAAAACCCGGTGGCAAAATCCCAGAGATCAAACACCAGGTGCACAGCACCATGGTTTCCCGGCAGCCAAGTCCTGCAGCACATCCCAAATGCCATCGCACGCTAAGACCACGAAGCGATCCAGGGACGGGTCCAATTCCACCAGGCGCAGCTCGGGCTCAGCAGAAACCAGCTGCCCTGGCAACACCTGCCATCGACTCGGCTGATTTCTGATGTCACAAGTCATATGATAACAACACAGCATCCAGCAGCATCCAAGTATCCAATGATAACAAATGTACACATTGAATGTGTGTAAATCATTAGTGAAAATCATTGAAGGCTTAGCACAGCACAAGTTAAACAGTAGAAAAGAAGGACACATGCATGTGTAAAAGTAAATGTATAGAATCATCCTCCACTTAACCTACAATGCTAGAGCATGGGAGTAAGCACCGGTGGTTGGCCAGCAAGTTGACAATCCACACCAGAGTAAGACTCCAACACATGAATGTCATTACCGGGGGATCCATAGTCATAAGTATCTCAGGGATGGATATAGATGGTAAATCACCAGCTATTCCCGTAAAAACTGGGGTCATTGATCATTTGATATGATCTCCCCTTCCTGGGCAGTGTTGGCATGTTGTTGGCATTTTGCTGGCAAGAAAACCCAATTGTTGGCCATTCCGCAGACTTATGAGTCATTCACCATCATCATCACTGGTGTACCTAAATTAATTATATCTTGCCGTTGCTTAGTAATGGTTCGTGTCTAGAATTCCTCACCATTCATAGCACTAGCGAACCACAAAAAAGCATACCAAACCAAAACAATAGACTAATCAATCATCAAGGACACTATATAAACATAAACCACCATCAAATGTATAATAGACTTAAAAACAAACCAAAATAAAAATATATAGAAACATATTATCTAAACTGTATCAACCTTAATAAATTGAATAAAATCATTGAACCACCACATCTCCCTAGATGCGCAGCTGTGTGCCTTGGTGCAGCCGTAGTTCCGCGGCTCTTTCAACAGCAGGTCCCCGAAGGACCTTGACACCGCCAAGCCCCAGCGGGAGATGCTTCGGCCTGGCAGGTCCACCATCAACATGTCAACATGCAGCACTCATTGTGCAATGCCCTTCCAATTTATAGACTTGACGTGAAGATCGTATAGAGCGTTTGAATGACTGAATTTCATTGAATTTGATCGTACTACATAGCTCATCTGATCTCATCCATTTGTCTTAAACGACTTTCCTGTGCCACCTTCGACCCGCTGCGCTGGGCGCTCACCTCCGAAGACCACGGGCTCGGGGCAAATCACGCGCCACACGCCGTGCAGGTCCACGGTGCCGCCCAAAGCTTCGATCCGCTGCCGTTCGTCGTCGCGGTTGGGCTTGTGGTCCTGCAGGTGAGCCTCCCCGGGTCCGGTTGGCTAAGTGGGTTGATAACTAGAGGGCAACTAGCAATTATTTATATGCAATTATGGTAGATTATTTTTCAAAAAATATTTACACAGTTGCCATACCCATAGTTGAATGGCGAATCTTGAGTTAAAACAAGTTAAAACTAACTAGGGGGTCCCACCTTCTGGAGTCAGAGCTCATGTTGTTCTCCGGCCTCCGAAGTCGGATGAAAATGGGTGAAGTTCCAGGTAAAGGCCGTGTGGATTCCACACTGGAGCGTGGACATGTAAATACATTATGTAATAAAAACATGAAAAAACTTCTGAAAGGAAACCAGGGAAAAAAAAACAAAAAAAAATAAACAAACAATAAAAGACTGCCAAAGCAGGCACCATCACTGCAGCCCATCAGAAACGGACCATACCCAACAATAGCTAAACACGATGCTGTGGCCACATGACACACGGCCCTCGAGGTCCTCAGAGAGTCGAAAGACTTGAAGCCCTTGGCGTCCCGAAGATTCTGCTGCAGGGTTTGCTCTGCATATGATGCCACGGGAGTCACCAACGTTGGCGACCAGGAGCCTCCCAGGAATGGAGGAAGAAGTTGTGTCAACCGAGTACCTTGTATTGACGGGCTCTCGGAGTTAGCTGGTGAAACGGCAGCTAGTGAGCTGGTTAAACTAGTGGGGTCGGCTCCTGTGGATCTGGCGTTTTTCTGGTACTGCTCAAGCATGGTAGAGTATGAGAATGCGAAGGCGACATTTTGAAACTGTCTGAGCGCACATCCAAGACACGTCTGAGCATCAGCACCAGCTTCTACCTATCCTGGTCATCATGGTCATGTCATCGTCATCATCATCATCATCATCATCATCATCATCATCATCATCATCATCATCATCATCCATGCCATCATCATGATCACTCGCTACTGTCAAAAGGCAAATCTTTTCACAAGAATCAAGCGGGTTTGAATCCATTGGACTTAATCATCGGTTCAATACCATCACCACCTGCGCTGAGCCTGGTCTTCCCGGGTTGGTTTGCAGTCTCATAGATCAGCGCGAGTAGCAGGGTGGATCCATCCATGGCCTCTTGTTGCCTGGCCCAGGCCAAAAACCTTGGATGCGACGAGGCTTAACCAAGACTTGAATGACCCCTGGCAACTGCCATCATGGCCCATCATGAGCCCCCATCAGGCCCTCCTTGATATGGCAAGATGACAGCTGGTCACAGCTTGCAATGAGCATTGTCAGTCGCAGCTGCTTGCCATGCAACTCTTCATCCACCATGGCACAGGCTTCAACCACAGCCTCTCTGAGAAATTCATCCGATAGTAACGGTTTCGCGGCGACACGCGCCTGAAGTATTGCTGGAAGCCTGGGTGGAGTGACACAGGCTTGGCAACTTGACACCAAACTTGTTGATTTGTGACTCTGTTGCAGGGCTCCAAAAAAATCAAAGATCTCGCAGCAGTGTATATAGCAATGTCTGCTTGTAGCCGTTGTTGTTGAAAATTCAGGCTTGTCAAATTATGTCAAATCCGTATCTATGGCGCTTGCTGCTGGCTAGTGCGAGAGAGATGTTTGACAGCATGGAGAAAACTGCGATCTCACAACACTCAACCGGCCTGTCCACCAAATGATCTACACAGCGGGAGCCAGAATGGCCATCCAGTACCATGATGCCCGGCACGGACAGTCCATCAGAAGATAGCAGCTCCTTGGAGGGCAAAGTGGCAAGTCAACGGTTTCCATGGCAGAAAGACATGAAATGAAATGAAAGGAAATGAAATGAACTAGCAGGACATCTCACGACATCTCAGGACATCTTAGGAGTACTGCACCACTCCTAAGTCGGAAATGACGCAGGAAGTCATTGGAACCAGCGGTTCCAAGACCTCGACACTCGCCACCGACGTTGAGAGATGACCCAGGTCCCAAATGACACAACGAACCGACCGAGGTGTGACCCGACCAAAGGCAAACCCCGGAGAGATAACAGAGCCGGGGCGACGCCGGACATACGACAGGGGTCAATTTGTGCGATGTGCCACGTGTATTCGTCACGTGGTGAAGGGCGATGAATGGTGTCACCATGTGTCACCTAGCAACTTCGCAAATTAATACTTGGAGACCTAAGACTGGTAGCACACACACACCATCCGTGCTATTGCTGCATTACCATCTGGTAACCAAACAAAGCAATATAAAATTGACATTATTGCAAAACATCTAAAAATTATGATTAACAACTATGCTAGGTTATCCTGCTGTCTTATTTGTTTGTGGGTGTTCGCGCCTCACACACACTTAGGAGGCCCGTTTCCTCAGTCTTTTCAAACTACCCTTCATCGCCATCCCGGGGATTCAGCCAAACTGAAGACCAGCAGGCCCAACAGAAAGCAAAAGGCAATATCAATCGTGGGAAGAATGATCAATGATTTAAAATGATTTAGATTCATGATTCATTTAAATTAACAAAAGGTATCTAGCTGCCGTCGCTCTTTCTCTCTTTGTCTTTTTTTTCCTCTCTCTCTCTCTCCCCTATACCCCCTCCCTCGTCCCTCCTCCCTCCTTCCTCTCTTGCAGCACTGCCATGCCGTACCGCATAAAACTGAAACAGGTCTTCTAAATGCAGGGTCCTTCCAACAATAGTGGTGTATGTTGAATGTGTAGGTGTGAAGTGGCCAAATCTTCGTCAATGTGTCGTTCCTCCTGCTTGTCATGTTGGCCATTTGCTTCTTGGGTTGGTTCTTCTGCAAACGAAAATGTCGCAGGAATCGCAATCAGGCCCTAGTAGCTGGCGAGTCAAAGGATGAAAATCATCACATTCAACCGTCCAAATGGCTAGCGAGATTCATTGCACTAGTGATTCTTGTCCGGCACCTGTTCAAAACATAATTCTTGACCCATACCCAACTTGCAACCATGCATCGATATCTAGCACGAAGCGGTCTTCGTTCATTTCTTTTGAGCCTTGCCAGCACGCCTTGGACGAACCAAACACAAGTTCCATGTCCACAAGCTGTTCTTTCTGGGTGTCCCATTTCAACGCCCCCCCCCGCAACCAAAAAGCTTAAATTGCACTGGTGGGTCCATAGAGATCCATGTCGCTAAATCAGCCGAAATCCTGGCTCATTGAAAATCCAAACAGAAGCTGCGCATAGCTGCGCCATGAGAGGGTTCTCTGTCAACCTCTGCAACCAAGTTGCTGCGCCCACCTCAAACTGCAAACGGCCACAGCGCATCTCATGCCATGTGGGCCGAGCAGTGCCAGCCTCGGCGCTGTGCTGTGGGCAACGAGAACCGAAAGCTCAAGGGATCATTCACTGGCACCAAATTGACAATTTGTGTGTCGCGACTGTGTGTCTTTGTGCACATACATTATTTGCATTCTGTGGATCAGGTGTTGTACGTGAAGCCCCGATCTCATTCGTATCTCCCAGGGAGCTGCCAGCATGTGCCAAGGGACCTGTGCATTCCGAATCTGCTTCGCTGGGTCAGCACCAGCGCGACGGTATTCGATTGCCTCCTGAGCCTGTGACAGCACAACATTGACTATAGCGAAACTGTTAGTAGCAGATTGTCTTTATCACCAACTGCTATTTTCAACTAATATCTCTGAATTTAAAGTATCATTAGCTGCTATTTATCAACTATCATCATCACCAACTACTGTTATCAACTGGCCATTACTTGCCACTGTGATTGATCATTTTCAACGATTCATCAGCTTTGGCCATAGTAAGAAATGATTAACTAATTATTTTCACCCTTGACCATCATCAACCTTTTTCACTGTAAGCAACGGTGGCCCTAATTTCCCATCCTTTACCATCATGAAACACTATTGGATATGGTTCACCATTGCTAGCTAGACTAGTAACATGAATGGCTGTTACTATCGCTTTTACCAACCCATGCATATTCACCATTGTGGACTAAACAGGCCATTACCAGGCATTGCCAACAGAAATTGGGCCATTAACTGTTACCAAGCATCATCAACCAGGACGAGCCGTTGCTAGCTATGTTTAACTATAATTAATGCTAATAGTGAACCATTATTCAGCATTATCATCAATCGTTACCAACCCTCATGATGCATGATACCGACTGATGTAAACCATTACTGGCTATTGCCTGTCATTAAATGTTGCATATCCTTGGCATGACCATGCTGATCATAATGATGACCATGGATTGCTAATAGTACTATTGATTACCAACCATTATCAATCGTTGTCACCCAACCATTCACCAATGTTAACTCCGTTACCAACTGCCTACCGGTGTAGCCACCAGCTAACATGGGCAGTTGTTCACCATATTTTTTCCATAGCATGAGTGAGCATCAACAAAAACTACCGCCACTATCCGCCACTAACCATTATGCATATAAATACCCTTGCTACTGAATGTTATACCAATAGTTTACCATGCCTACCATGGGTTCACATACCAATACAACTATAATATTACCATATCAACATCACTCCACCAATGCTATTACCATTCACCTAACCATAGTTTCACCCGAGTTTTACCAGGAATTAACAGATTTAACAGCCTCCAGCAACTATTCCCCTGAGAGTTTCACCATGTTTACCAGGAGTCAACATACCAACATGTACCAACCCCATGTACCAACCATTCCCCCATGCTATCCCACCACTTGGCCTGGCTAAACTCCCCCAGCTGTTGCCGCAGTTGAGTCTCGATGGCACCAGCTCGGCTGCTGGTGACCTTGGGGATGCGACAACGATCGGCGCATGTACGGCCGCCGTAAGGGTCATGGCTACTGGTGGTTGGATGTGTTGATGGCTGGTTAAGTTACTGGTGGCTGGTTAAGTTACTGGTGGCTGGTTAAGTTATTGGTGGTTGGTTGCTGGTGGTTGGTTAAGTTACTGGTGGTTGGCAAGGATTCATTTAAGCAGCTGATATTCGAACAATGAGTGGCTGGGAATAAGTTGAGAATGGCTGATACTGTAATGGCCCCTGATTGGGGTTGATAATGACTACTAATATCTATGAAGAATTGAGTATGTAAGAATGGCTCATGACCTGATAATGGCTCAATGGTGCTTAGCAACGATACTTAATAACGGCTGAAACTAACCCTGATAGTTAATAAGGCTGATCATAGCTGCTATATGATCTGACAGTGGTTGACGACGGCGACTCATATAGGGAACAGCAGTTGGCTGCGGCTAGTGGCAGTCAATGCGTCAATACTGGTTGATAATAGCTACGAGATGCCACCAGTACTGATACAACCAACCATGGTTCACCATGGCCGCTAGTAGTTGGAACTATTTGATACTAGCCACAAATGGTTGACTGTCAATCATTCGTATTATATTGATTAATTGATCATATGGGCTTTTCTCACGAGAAGAATACCCCCCAATCATCCACTGTTTGCCATTTATAGTCCAGAACCAACCATTTTGTGGGTCCCCTATTGAGAAACCACCGTATATATCCGTATATTATATTGATTAATTAGTTCGTATGGATTTCCCCCCTGTGGCAATCCCAGTGCGCCCATGGCAAGCCTGAGCCCCCGCACAGGGTTGGAAGAAGCCACGGCATCATGCAGTTGCTGCCTGAGGCGGTTCACGCTGGCGACGACCTCCTCTTTGTGCCTGAGCTGAGCAGCATCGCCGAGTAAATCTGCCGCGTGTGGCTTCATATATGTCTTAGATCATCTTAGCATATTTGCTTCCATGATGTCAGTAATTGTCAGCATGTCTGTGATGTGTTTTTTTTAAATCTATTGACACATGGTGTGTACTATCATGTCATTGATCCAGCATTATATCTTACATGAGCTTCCTGGTTCATGTTTCACCGGCCGGGGAATCGCAGCTCTGAGATTCACCCACGCGCTGCCGAGCATCTGTCTGATGACCTCATCTCGGCGGTCCAGATTCTGCTGGTGCAATTGTGAGTATTGCTCCTTAGTGCTCCTCCCAGGTGCTGAGCACTACAAGTAGAGCTGTGAGGCATGGAAACAGCCATGGAATCAGCCATGGAAACAATTTCAATGAAGCCGTGGAACGGCTGCATGATGATGCATGATGTATTTGAGTGCTTGAACGCGAATTGTTGCTGCCATGATGGTGTCAGAAACATGCCACTCCGGGTAAATCCAGTGTATGACCCCGAATGAATTTCAAACTGAGTCACATGGATCTTCAGAGCTGCAGCATCAGTGAATTTTCGGGTGCAAAGAAAGCAAATATGCTGCGGCACTACTGCTGCCATGGCAACCAGTCTTGCCGCATCCAAACGACATGTGGAAGGCGTTGGGCAAAAGGGCAGTTGGCTGCAACTGTGGGCTCTGAAATAATGAACCTGGATGATGTGCGTAACTCATTCGATTGATTGGTTACAGTAATTAGTTCAATCGGATTGACAATGTCATGCCACCAATCTTTCCAGCGTGTGAAAGTCAAATCGTCTGAATCTAAAACCGTGTCTCATCGCAGGCCAGCTGAGTGTCTTTCATGTGCCCTGCATTTTTGAATACTACAAGGTCTTGAGCTTCGCGGCACAATGCGGCACACGCATTTGAGAAATCAGCTGCTCGAGTTTGACACCCAAACAACGGTCACAAGAATCCTTAGCGACAGGTACTAGTTCGACCAGAATGAAATGCCCAAGTGCAGTGGCCGCAGCCGCACCATCACCATGGGTGGGTCCATATGTCTGAGGGTGGGTCCTCACATTCGAAGTTGCAAACATCCACCAACAGACCCACCAGGAGCCGGACTACCCACACCAGAGTCTGCCAAGCCTGAGGACATCGATGACGATGGGCATCCCCCACAAGGCCCTGCATTTTTTCAATCCAAAATCCTCCACCTGTGATAGCAATCTTGAAGACTGGGGACTATCAAATTTGGGGCGACTTGTGGATTCACTGATTTTTGGACCTTCTGGAGCGTGGCTGACAGCGAACCAGTCATTCCTGGCAATCAAGTGAAATAGGAGGCCCTGGTCCATCCTAGTTCTATGATTTTGGGAGATCGCCAGGTACCACGTGGTACCACCCTTCGTGCCGAATGCATGTCGTTTGGGCTGCGCGCTTTGATGATCATCGAGAAACTCGCCTCAATGTGCAAACAGTGAGCTGTGACATGCCGCCCAAGTTCAAAGACTTCAGTAACTTATCTTCTTTGGGCTCTTTGGGGATCTTTGGCGACAGGGAGGTACGAAATGATAAATTGTGATTGCAAAAAGCCGTTCTGTCCCATTCCAAAACATGAGAAAAACACATCTTGTGTCATCTTGTGCTCTGTGGCTACGATCCAATGCTGGGCCCTCTGCTACTGGTGGCGCCGTCTGGACGAAGCGCATGAACTGCGGCCAAGTCAAGCATCAGTGATGCATGATCTCGATCATAAAACAGTGGTTGACATGGCTAAATGGTACAGTATGGGGGACAATACTCCTCAATGACTAAGTATCCCAGGAATGGAGGAAGAAGTTGTGTGAATTGAGTACCTTGTATTGACGGGCTCTCGGAGTTAGCTGGTGAAACGGCAGCTAGTGAGCTGGTTAAACTAGTGGGGTCGACTCCTGTGGATCTGGCGTTTTTCTGGTACTGCTCAAGCATGGTAGAGTATGAGAATGCGAAGACGACATTTTGAAACTGTCTGAGCGCACATCTAAGACGCATCGGAGCATCAGCACCGGTTTCTTTTTATTGTGGCATCATCCATCATCATCATCATCATCATCATCATCATCATCATCCTCATCATCAGCATCAATCGTCATCATCACCATCGTCGTCTTCATCTTCATCTTCCTTACATTTCCTCATGCGGAGGAGAACTGAAATCATGATCACGGAGAGGGTAGTGATCATGATGAAACAATCAGCACAGTGATTCTGAAGCCGCATTGATGGCGGGCACATGTGCTTGCCGCAGTAGGACCAACAATTTGAAGTCACAATTTTGCAAACTTATCATAGACAAGCCCAGCCCAGGCTCAATGCTGAATTTTGTAGAGCATGATCTTTGCTCGGCCACCCATGATTGCCTTTCTGTTCGCTTCTCAAAAATTGGTATCCAAGGCACTGTATGGATCTGAATAACGCCATCCCTCTCTCTCTTATCACCTTACCTTGGGAACTGACCTCCGACATGTTACACTGCTGCTGCGCAAAATCAGTTCCACCCTCTGGCTCAAACACAGGCACCCAGAAACACACACACACACACAGGTCTAAATATTGCTAACATTAAGGGATGCGAAATTTATGAGAACCCACACATGTATATATTTAGAGCATACAGAACAATTTGTGTATGTCTGCGCTCAATGCACTGCATGCATATATGGAACCATATATATGTATATACTGTATATATGTGTGTGTGTGTGCGTGTGTGTGTGTGTGCTTGTGTGTGTGTGTTCTTTGTTTATCTGCAGCCTCTCGCATGCTCGTCTCTTGCCATCGTATCATGTAATCATAGGAGTTATATATATATATATGCATCATTTAATGGGTGCATGTGTAATGCATGTGGTACGTCATCCTTATCACCATCACAATCAATGTCTGGAGGCTGCAGTGGCACGATGGCACCGAACATAGAGATAATAAATGAATCAAATATCGTTCCATAATGAATATATGCGAAAAGTATCGAAAAGATACGATGAAAACCCACTCCACATCAAAGAGACCATTTTCTTGCTCACTGGATGGTTTCACCGCAAGCATCTGCAAGCTGGGATTTCTTGGGCTCAACCACAAGGAACCCCCCCCATTCCACAGCAACTGCACGTCCAGAGATGCCGGGACGGCAAACGCACCCTCCTCTCTCTTGGCTCTCTTGGTGGATTTGTGTGACGCACGTCTTTGTGGGGGACGCTGCCGTAGCCTATGGCATCCCTAGACATCTATAGACGCTGCAGGCTGCTCCTCATTGGTGCGACAAGCATTTCTTAATATTTCTTAGATCTGCACAGCCAGATGTGCTTTAGGACCCTTGTCTCAAATATCCTGTACACAAGAATTGTTTGGCTGGGGGTTTCATCGGCTGCCCCCTACTTAGGGGCGCAT
>VSDK01008309.1:650513-677074 GCA_009767595.1 Symbiodinium kawagutii
CTAGTTATGGTTGTTTAATGTTATTTATGGTTGTTTATGTTGTTTAATGTTATTTGGAATGCATATCTTTGCATCTCACCACCACCGCCGCGAAACAGGCATGGTGACGGGGCCAGCAATCATACACAGTTTGGAATTTGTTCGTTTTGTTAATATATCATATAACATGAATCAAAACCACTCAACCTGAGCAAAATTACTGGACCCAGCGAGTACTTGGCGGCAAGTTTAGTTTAACATGAGCAGTGACCGTGGGTCTCTGGCTTCCGCAACTCCAAAAGTGACCAGTGATGCCCAGTAACTCTGTGATCCAATCGGCGTCGAACACAGTCTGGCATCCTCAGGTGCCCCCAAGCAAATGAGAAATGGCAGTAACGCAGTGTTTCCTTCTCAAGGCAAAACCGTCGAAGTTGCAGAAACCTTTCTTTCCAAAAATCCCTGAGCAAACATCATGTGTTTACGTTACCCTTATTGATGGAAGTAGTCAATCCAAATTCAAGTTGTTTTGGTCAACCAGGCACATTGTCGGCGGCGCTTGCAGAGGCCAAATGATCTCGCGCAAGACCAAATAGACAGCTCCTTGGATGATTTGTTTGAACATGTTCAAGGATGAGTCAGCCATCTGCTCGATCTTTATGGTCAAGCAAGTTGGAAAATGTTGTGCAACTTTTGTTCTTGATATCTATATAAATATATATCACTTGAAGCACTCTGCTGGATCCTGCACGAAGTGAACAGGTGATATGAACATGCACTTATTCCACTTTGTCGGTTCATTCCTCATCGGATTACAAGGTCCAACTGTTTGAAAGCCTGCCCCGTCAACATAAGCTACTGATAATGATAATGGATTAGAACATGTATGGACTAAATTCGGCTTTAGCCCGTGCGAGGAGTGCTTAGCACACAAACAATAAAAGGCTTAAACTTAAAATCGAATTTACATAAATCCTATTAAATCTGTCTTCCAAACCTTTTCGAGATCGCATTAAGTTCAGCAGCTCGTATTTGCCAGGGATCAAAAAACATAAAAAAAACAATGATCAACTAGAAATCCGATGATCGATGTAAAGTCTATATATTTAGCAAATATGTGTTTCATTTTTTTTCTATAATTATTGCCTATAAAACCGCCACGTGCATGACAATCCACCAACCTTTGTCGTCACAATGACTGAGACCTCGTGTTTGAATGCTCCACTGGTCCAAGCACCGTCAGTGACAAATGGTAACCATTGAAAGCCAATGGATCATTGTACTTCGTGCGCTGGTTGATGCCTGCCACCAGGCATCGTGCGAGGAGAAAGAAGAAATTCACGGCCGCTGGGATGTAGAAGACTGGGGACCAGCTTGCAGGCACTGCATTGTTCGTCATAATGAGCCTCAAATCAATGCTGACATGACGAACATAGGTTTGACCAAACTAGCAATGTTCATGAGGATGGGCCCCTCTAGAATCACCCAAATTGCTCTTCAACATATCTAAATTGGAGTGCTTTGTTATCGTCACTATTTCATAAGATGATTTCTCTACTTCAGAGGGCACCGCTGTGCCACTTCATCGTAGTCTAGCGACGTCAGAGGTGTAGATATTCTGAAAGTGGGCAGCTTTCTAAAACATGCTAAAACCAACTCCCAGTAGGTAATGACCATAAGATTCTAATGCTTACAGCCAGCTCTTAATTAATGGCCATAGGTCCAACATCTTGCTTTAGCAGCGTCTCTTGCGCAACGATTTTTGCCTTCCAAACTTGTCTAAGTTGAGCATTCACTGGACCACTCACCCGAACTCGAATGTGTACATAGTGGTTTCCTGGTTCACCCACGAATTGTATCTTGTAACAATTTGAAGGCCTAATAAACCCCCCAGATTTGCTGGTGAATCACAAGCTAGCCATAATAGAACTGACGCTGGTGTATTGCTGGATCTACTGGTCCAGCATACAAGTAGTCGAATTGCTGCATCTTGTTACTTGCAAATTTAGGCACCCTCTCGTGATCATTGGACCCGTGCACAGCCAATGATCAAGGCAGTCCAACTGCCACTCTTTCTGCCACTGCAGAAGAAGGCTTGGACTTGCTTACTGAGGCATACTGAGGCTGCATCATTTGATATCAATCGAAAATAAACAAACCATTCAGCATCATTCGGAACGGTTGCTGAACCTTCTCAAAATTCGGATCCTTTGGGCAAGCAAGATGTCACTAGCTGTTACCACGAAAGCAACCCACTGCCCACGCTTCCGAGTTACATGGTGCGGAACAGCCTGCCCAGCAGAATCCAGGTGAAGGTAGCCAGGGATTGAAATTGCAGGCGGTCCACTCCCATGTAGGCACGATTATCATATGGCAAGTCTCCTGAGCTGGAAGTGTCGGCGCATGTCTGCCCGCACGGAGTGAAATGCCCAAGTCATGTAATTCCAATGCAATTTACAATCAAATTCAAATATATTCAAATGGAATTTTCATGAATTTTCATGAATTTCCATTCTCTATGATTGCAAGATCTGTAACATTTCCATCTCTGCGCAGATTTGCAGGCCAGTGACTCAGATGCATGTAGCGGAAATAGATCACCAGGGTCAGTAGCACCACGGTTCGGGTTTCAGGACTTAACCACATGAGGTTCGCGACAATCAAAATGTAAGTCTTCCGCCTTGGATGCAAAATTGTCGGTAGCCGTCTCATTAGACCAGTCTGACAAGGCCAGGTATGTTCACAAGTTGTGAATTTTGATGGCTACTGCATCACGCGGGCCCAACCAAACTGCACAGCTGCCTTTAAGCAAACCAAGCAGCAGCATCATGAAGGACTCGTAGTACCAAAAGTCGGGCTCAAACCCTGAAGTGTTAGAGGTTGTGGCACGAAGGCCGGTCACCAAACTGCATGGAGTGAGCTTTGTGATCCTTTTTGCATGGAATGGCTTTTCTGGACACTTTGGCATCACGTGCTCTGCCCTGTCACCAAAATTATGCCTTCGCTTGTGAAATGCATCAAAAAAGGGGTGCCAAGAGTCCGTCATAGAGGAAGCCAAAAACGCTCCACATCTCTTTGCTTTGCAGTGTATACGATGTCCACTTCAGAATCCTGGGCATTTGTGGGCATTTCTATAGGCTGTATTGGCAACCGTTGGTATCCTGTTTGTCTCGCCCATTGCTGGGGCAATGGAGTGCTTGCTTATGCTTGCTTGCTGCCAAGTGACGCCCATGGAATGAGGTACCTCAATGCCACGAAACTAGTTTCCTTAAGCCTCTTAGTCTGTTGACTGCTGTTTTTCGAAAGGAAAAAGGTTGTTTTCCCAGGCTGTTGAAACAGAACCCCCTTTCAAGCGACGAATTTGCGCATCTATGATGGCATGTTGAAACATACTGGGCTTTGTGATGTGCTTCCCGGTAAGGAGGTTGTATTGTCAAGAACTTACAGCAACCTATGCTGGAATATGTGAGACCGGTCAACCGACCAGAGCACAGAGTCTGCTCCAAGGCACAAGACCAAGGGAATTCCAAAGGACCAAATCAACAGACCCACCGAAGTCACAAGCTGCCAGCGCTGGTGGACCGCGCTGTTGCAGTCCACACCTGAGTTGCACGGGTTCTGGCACAGGTTCTGCCTCCTGCCAGAGGAAAATCGAGTTCAAAGGGATGAAAAGGTCCAAATTCGCACAAGAGTTCGGCCTATTTTCCCGCCACATGGGCTGGGCCGGGCTGGGCCAAGTCAACTAAGATCCGAGTTCTTACACCATAGAAGCGCCTCTTGCGATGTCGGCAAATCCACAAAAGCTACTGGGAGCCCCCACTTAGATCCAGATTCCAGCGAGGTGTGTCCAGTAAGTTCCCTCCTGCACAGGTCCACCTTCACTGAAAACCTCTTTACCTAATCAAATGCAGCAGGAGCACCTCTGAGCACCTTCGATTTTCGAATTCTGAAAAGCTATCAGTGCGGATTGATGGCAACCCATGCACATCTGTCTAATCATATTAATCTTGGTGCAGTATGACATATGACATAGTATGACCAAGCATGACTATTCCGTTTGCCCGTGCGTTGTGACACACAGACACACATCAGGGCTGCATCTTACACAATGGCTGCTTGGCTCATCTTGGCTCCTGGATCTGTCTCACGGCAGTTGTAGACCGCAAGCAACTGTGAGGTCACCATTGGCTGGAGGAAGTACAATGCCAAAACTGCAATGGAAGAGAAGGACAGCAAAACACCTCAGCTGGAGCCACTGGATGTCTAAAAACCTTGTCCTGCAAATCCAGTACCCGGTCCACTACTTGGGCGGCAAAACATGCGACATCAAATGATATTAGAGTATTAGAGAAGCAAATAGACCAATATATTCCTGCATACTGTGTGTGTGTGGGTTTATGTGCGTATGCGTATGTGGTCATTTAATATAATTATCGAATGTCATCTGCCTGTATGATCCTATATGCATGTGCGCATAAAGGTAGGCCAGGTAGGCAGTTGCGCACTGCGCAACGCATCTATACGTCGTTGATTGGCGTGATTTGTCTACACATTCTGGTGCACATAGCACGTTCACAAGAAACCGTTTGACATTGTTTGACAAACAGCCAAATACCAGTGTGCATGTTTTTGCCTGAAAAATCTGAAAACAAACTATACGCCGTATGCTCGTGGTATGTGTGTGTGTGCGAACCTTGGCGTGAACATCAGCATAGTACATATACGTTCTATTGATGCTGCAGCTAGCCGAATGGGGAATAGGAGAAAAAATGGTTCATGGTGACATTGTCAGTCTGCCTTCTACCTATGTAGCGAAAATGCAAACTTACTTCTGATGTCTCAAATTGCTGCGTGGCATGCTTCTAACCTCAAAAAACTCAACGGTGTCCCACATGTGAAGGCAGCAACTTGCACTTGTTTGGTTAAAACTCTGTATTGGGAAAACACTACAGAAACAAGATGATCATGATAAAATCTCCAGCACGGCCCATCCACAACAACTTCCGTGCTTCTTCGCCAAAGCGCGAAAGGAGAGGGATTTCCGGCCCCAGCGCTGATGACGTTTGCAACACCGGGCCCAGATCCAAGTGCACAAAGCCACGGACACCAAATTCAGGAGCAGCACGCCGGGCAAGAAAAACAAGGCACCTCAAAGGCGAAGGCGCAGCAGTGCGCAGCATGTTGGATTTTTGACAAGAAATATCTTAATTCCACACAGCAATGCTCACCATGGGACACCCGGGTCTATGTTTAACCTTTGCGTACTTCCAGGCACCTAGGACTTTCAGGTAGTGGCTCTCCTCCACTGAGCTGCCATTCGTCATCATCAAGCATTCCTCAGCGCAAATTCAAGTGCTGACCACCGCTGTGGCACACGATCGGCTTATGCTACTGAAGTGTTATCCTACATTTCCTTACTAAGTGAAGTATCCTCGATTGAAAATTGGCAGTGGGTCTCCGACTACCCAGCAGGTGCTGTGTACACTGGAAAGCTGTGCAGTAGTGGGCCGGTGTTTCTTTGCCAACCTACAAACAACCTACGATGGTTAATTACAAGTGATTCCTAGCGGCAAACGCTGAGAACGCCACAAACACTCTGACAAACATGCTACATCAGCATCAAACAAGGTTGAGGCTAGGCGGCTAGATTGAGCACAAATTCTGACCAAACCTACCACCTAAGTCCGCCTAAAAGTTCAGCCTGGTTATCAAGTTCCATCTGCATTGCAGCAACTCAGAAACGTCTCTTCAGCCATGACAATCCGACATGAGACCATTCGACAGGTTCGACCTGCACTGCCGAGCATCCAGAGAGAAAATAGAGGTGGAAGGGTTTTCCAGAACGTCTCCGATACCTCAGCGCGACAAAAAAGCGGCGATAATATCAGCCCAAAAACAAGTTGATCGGAGCGGAGGTCAAATCTCAGGTTTTTTCATTAGCCATACTTAAGTCTCCAATTCATTCGAAGTATTTCGAGGTCATAGCTCTTAAATTCATCTGCCATACCTGCAGCATCCTGCAGCTCAGCGGCCCAACGACATCGCAATCGGAGATGTGAGAACCGACTGGCTGAAGGTGTCTTTCCCATCCAAATCCTGTCACAGAATGATTCAAGGGCTTTCTTTTCAGATCGGATTCAGCCCCGGTTCGTCAAGGCAAATCTTTTCCGCTCATCATTTCATATCATTTCCATCAGTTCTGCATGAAATGACTCTGCATGAGAGTCATCAATTCATTCATGTGAATGTATCAGTGACATAAAATGACTCTGAGAATCATCCATCACATATCATGACATGCTGATTTCATGCCCAACTAAAGCCCCGAACTTCACTCGTCTCCCGGTGTCTCTCCTTGATGAGGCCCGCCAAGTCCGTCACCTGACAGTGGCACAGTTGCACGCTTTTAATCGCTTCCAAGCAAGATTTGGCCAATGCGTGAGAGCCTTAAACGCAGCCAAGAAGAAAATCACAGATGAGATTCGGTGAGACAGCTATTGCACCAAAACGGTATCGAACATCAAACATATCAAAAAGGTCCCATGACGTATATGATTCACAGTGTCACTGCATGGCATGCACAGCTCATAGCCTGCCTGACCGACTGCTTTCAATTGAACAAAGAAGTTGCACAGAATCTTCAGCACAATCGAGTACACTCCTAAGACCGCCATTACGCTCAGCCATTGGAAATGGAATGTTCCGCACAAAGATCTGTTAAAGTATGCTGTCTGAATGTGTGGCCTTCAGGGTCTTCTAGCATTTCTGACACAACGACACCTCAACCATATACATTCTCGCAAGCCTTTCATTCTAGATTTTGCCCTTGCACATGTGATATGTGCATGAAAGTTATCTTTCTTACTCATCTTCGTCCAACGCACGGGTACGCCAGGCAAACACACACGCACACCCACACACGCACACACGCACACACGCACACCCACACACGCACACACGCACACACGCACACACGCACACACGCCACGCACACGCACACGCACACGCACACGCACACGCACACGCACACGCACACGCACACGCACACGCACACGCACACGCACACACACACACAGCGCCACGCACAAAAAGAAATCAGTTGTGATGTCTCATCGTCTGCGTCAGTCAATTGTCTATGGGGCTGGTGATGGCTGGTGTGTTCAAAGAAGGTTGGCAAGGCATGCCCCTCAATAGTACTTGTGACCCTGGGACTCCCATTTTGATATGTCTGATGGCTGATAGTCCAGGAACTGCTGGAAATGGCAAGTGGCACTTGCACTGCCACCAAGATTCCACGAAGGTTTCCCATGCTTGCTTCCTCCACAACAAAACACTCAAGATTTTGAAATGAGTGGAAACATCGATGCATAAATGCTAAAGTCACACTACAAATCATACAAACTCCATGTGCAGCTATCCTGTGCGTTTATGACATTTTTATGACCGCAAAGCAAGCAAATGCAACGGTTGAGAAACACTCAGTATCAGCCAGGTCCTGCGACCAGGACAGGATGCACAAACCGATGATTCCACCAATGGTCACCACAGAAATCACGGAGATGGTGAGCCAATTCGGTGGGCAGCGGCTGCTTGGCTCATCTGGGGTGCTGCGCTGGAAACCTCAAATCTTCAACTGCAAAGGTTGGAAGAGTGCCCAGTGAGTCCACTGAGTTCACAGCTTGGTGCGACTTTCAGCAGTTCAGCTGCTGCACTCTGATCACTCTGCACTTGGTCGCTGAGCCGAGGCCAAGAAGCCCATGGTGCAACTTCCACATAGTGGACCAGCCATAGCGGATTCGCCCTCTATCTCCAGGCAGCTGTTGTTGCCAAGGCATGCGGAGCCCACAGGACATCTGAACGGACCGAGGCTCTCAAAAGGATCGTCCCTGCGCCAGCAATCCGCACAGGTCCTCAGTGGCAATAGATGTGGCAAGCGCGGGGCTCACAGCCTGCATGTCAGGACTAGCTCCGTTCATAGGTGACATTCTCAGTTGCGATTCTTCTCTTTAGCATGCAAATTCAGGACTTCTTGTGATTCTTGTGTCTTTTTGCTCCAAGGTTGCCCCATCTTGCTCTCAAAGGCTGCGACAACCTCAGTTGCAACCGAGCAAATCCAAATCCAAAAGTCTTCCTATCGATTGCTTAACAAAGTCAAGCAGTTCGAACTCGCTGGTTCACAGCATCCGAAGTACATATCTTTCTCTGCCAATTGCAAAGGAAAACTATGCAAATCTATACAGAGCAAAATGATATGTACACGTCGGGACTTGGATGTGTTTACATGTTTGCATGTATTTGGATGTGTTTGAATGTATCTGGAACGATCCTGAATCACCAGCAGAATTCCATTTTGCGCAGTGGGCAAGGAAAAAGGCAGCAGTAAAAGGCATAAACCATCATAAACCGTTCTAAACCGTTCGCATCCGTTCGCTTTGAAAATTTGTCTTCTGCACCATCCAGTTGAGTTTTCCAGCGTGGCCTGCTTGAACAGTGGACAATATCCTTCACGGCCATGAAGTAAATTCATCGTTGGCTACGATATACTACGATCAAATCACAAGCAAAATATACTATTCTTGAAACAATCCTAGGTCATAGTCCCACACAATGTCATTGACCAATCGTTGGCCATCACTCGCTGAAAACTAATCCTGCTGCTCATTGCGAGTTGCATCGGAATCATCTCCAAGCAGGAAAAATCCTGGCTTGGCGACAAAGGAAGTTGCCCCGGTGCCGTTGAAGCCGCCGTAGCAACTCAGATCGTTGCCGGAAATCAGAGACGTCTTATTGCTGGCAGACACTGCAGGCAATCTTAGGCAGCTGCACCACACAAGTCATGGATGTCAAGGGATGCCGAGGGGCTGTGCTCCGAAGGGGCAAACGGCACAACGGGACTGCCTTTGCAAAGGATTATACTCCCCTTGAGGACATGCCTGCACCAGAATTCACACGAAGAAAACAACAAAATGTGGCAGAAAGCCTTCCATACGATTACACATTCACATGTGTGTGTGTGTGTCTATATCTCTCTGTCTTGAGCTTCATTCAAGCCTCCGTCTATTGTGCACAGTTGTGTTGCGATTGGTCCAGTCGCTGGACATCGGACAAAAATCGCAACACAATGCTCACGGAGTAGTTCCATCCAATAAACAATTGGTTCAATGCTCAGTTGAAGTGATGGAAACAAAACCCACTGATTTGGGGCTCAATGCAGCTAACCTTAGAAGTAACAGCTTTTGAAACTCAAAAGCTGCCATGCAGCCTGGCACTGTGGCGTTGCAGCTTCTGGGGCATAGCGTCCTTCTGGGCAAGCCTCCGCAAGCGCGAAATTCTGCTATGCATTGAACCATTGTGATTAGTGAGCAGTGTTCACACTGAGCACACGAAGACTCTTGGCAACTCATCGAGAGTCCAACCGAAACACTCAGAGCAGCTGAGTGCTGAAAATGGATCGGCTGAGCCCATGCCATCCGCATGGCTACCTGCCTGACACTTCGCTCCATCACTGTCCGGCTCCGTACCAGCTGGGCATGGCATGCAGGACATCTGGTCTTCTGCAGGAACCGTGCCAGCATTTTCCTGCGACACAAAGAAACCTATGCAAGCCGAATGTAGGAAATATTCTTTGCATAAAGCTCACTTATAACACATTTTTGGGCATGTTTTAATCGTTTCAAACCTACCTTGCAACGTTTCAATACGTTTCATGCCTACCGCGTGGGCTCCAGGACACATCTAACACCGCATATATTAGCGTGTAAGTTATACTGTTATGCATGTGTCTCACATAATATGCATGTAAAAATGTGTGCCCATGTGCCATGCAAAAAAACCCTGCTGGCTCCGGTGGTTTAGTAGGCAATCTAACCTGATCAGGCATGCAAATGCTGCTTGGCTGTGGGGCCAAGTGGCTGGGGAGAAGGCACTACTTTGGTGCCCTACGGTGCCCCCGATCTCCAATCTCCTGCTTGCACTCGCGGCAACGAATCAGGCCGGCATCACTGTCATAGATGAGGACCTGGCTCCTCATCGCGTGGGTCTTTGTCGCTCCAAGGGAGGAATCTGGACAAATTGGCTTGACAATGACCATGGATGATTGTAATCTGATTGTATCCATTGTGTGTTCATGGGCAGCCTATGATACATCATGGTACTGTCCACAGTGGCAGAGCATCATTGTGTTTGGCAAGTACCTGCAAGGCAAAGAAATGTGAAGCCAAGACACGGAGGACAAAAGAGCTTCTGACACGAAAGCTCCGCTGCATTCCAAACCTCAGGTTCTCCATCGGTGGTCCCCAACACTCCCCCTGTGATAGTTCATGGTCACGCTGGGCAGCCCAAGCTCTCTCCTCACATGTGTGTCTAGTGCCCACTGATGCTTAAGAAGCTAATCCCAAGAGTAGGCCTGAGGCCTCCCAGGGTCCTTCTGAAGATGACCCTGCGAAAGTCTACATAAATGTTTGCGTGTGACATGCCATCACCGGTCAAATCTCAGATGGACAGTTGAAGAATCAAAGGCAGGCACCAAAAATGCAAGCAGGACTTGAAACAACCCAAAATTGGTGTTCCGCAGCATTGGCCCAAAAAAAGACCTGCGCCTAGGTGCCACATCGCCAATCTTTGGGTTTGGGATCGGATCTGTGATGCACTTCGGCACTGCTTTCAGCACAACATCCGGCCTAAGACAATCAGGCAGTCAAAGAGGATTTCAAGTACACAAAAAAATTGCCAAATGCCCCAATAGTATCCAATAGTGCCATCAAATGCCCCAATAGCGCCATCAAATGCCCCAATAGTGCCCCAATAATTTACATTTGAGATGATTGACGTATCCGTTCGATCCAAAATGTCGCAATGATTGACTTTGAGATCACTCCTGTTGGTCTCTTTGGTGCTGGGAGCCAAAAAAATTCGATGGGAACACTAGCCACAAAGCATATAGGACATTGATGGACATGCCGGATGCTCAAAGGAGCAAGCACAGCATCTCAAAAATTCCTGCCATTGACAGTCCCAGTTGCTGCTGCTTCAAAAATTCGCAGGCGGTATCCTCAGTGGAGAGGTTGCCATTCCCTCCTTCATGCATCTCCAGCATCTGCTCCACCTCTCAGCCGAAAGGATCTACAGTCACAATCATGGAAGTGGTGGTTTCTTCAAAATGGGGGTACCCCCAGGTATCCCGAAATCATCCAAACTTATTGTAACCATTTATAGAAATCCCTTCCTATTGCCAAAAGTCCCCCAAATAATCAAAATAAGCCATTAGCATTTAGTATAAGGGGGAGGGGATTAGTGAACCAGCCGTTTTTAGGGCCCCTATTTTGAGAAACCACCAAATGGCCAATGGCAATGCAGGACTGCCAGCATGCCACAGCTGACCGCTGCATACCATCGTGCTTCTCATCAAGCACCAAATCCATAATGACTTGGAATTACCCCACAACAAGCGCCCGCAGTGTTGATATTAAAAACGAATCAAAATGGGAGTTGCTCAGAATAGGCTACCCCTGAACCATCCTTTATTAGTCATTCTAGTAGTAAAAACATCAAAAAACCAACCAGTTGCCCTGCCTGTTTCACCAAGTGCCCTGCCTGCTCTGGAGTTATTTGCAAATTGTCCACGAGATACGCAGCTTCAGGCGCCTTCGCCTGAGGTGGGTCTCATTGGGGCGCGACGTGAGGCAGCGGTGGCAGGATCCTTCCGACCGCACGGGCCCTCAGACAGTCGGTGTCAAACCTGAACTCGAATAGGAACTCCTCACAGCTTTAGGGGAAGGGATCACTTTCTGCTTCCCACTGGCATCGGCTTCTTGCTCCTTCCAACTTCCTACTTGTTCCATCCTGGTCCTATTTCCTACTTTCTGCTTCCCACTTCTCCCTTACTACTTCAGTATATACTACTGAAGACATTCTAAGACTACACAACGAGCTCACCCTCTCGACGACATTTGCTTTTTCAACGCAACATATCAACTCTTTACTGGTTGATGCCGTTGACATATATGTTAAATTATGTCGATATCAAAGAAAGCACGGGCTTTCACCAAGATCAACAGTTAACATCATATCAGTTCATCGACCTTGAATAGTTCCAACATTCTGTAGCCCACCATTGCATACCATTGCAATGTAGGCCAAGACACTGCCAAATCTTGACGACGAATCTTGTAGATGACTGTCGGGGGTAGATCACCTCGAGACAACTCTGCGCTACAAATTTTCTGGAGGGCGCGCGTGCCTGACAAGTGCTGATAGTATGAACATGTAGCACGTGCTTGAGCAATCTTGAACATACAAATCCCATGATGTGCATTTTTTGCTCTAATCATCTATATAAATTGCAATTCTCCCCATGAATTCCTGTCCGGATGTGCAGACACAAGTTTGATTTCGCAAGCGATCGATCTCCGTGTCTCATCCCTCCATCCAAGTGACAGGTGCGAGGACCTGTTGGCGTCTGGGCAGTGACGCTTGCGCACCCGACCTTGAAATCTGGAAATGAGATACGCCCCATGCTCTGCCTCAGATCGCGGCCATGTCCATGAAGTTGGACAACCACGACTACAGCCTTATACAGCCTTGTACCATCTTCTAACTCTTTCCATTTGTATCAAAAAATGGGATAAACATGGATAAACTAGGATAGCATCCAAGACATTCAAGTCGATGAAGGGGCAGTTGGGATCTTGACATGTACAGGGCAGTTGTGACTCCGGACGATCTCCGGTGCAGCCGAAAATACGAAATTCCCAACTTGGAAGCAAACTCCGAAGGGAGGTATCCTTGACAACATGGCGATGGATATGGCCACATTCAAGGGCTGCAATGAATCTGCAGCCCCAGTTCGATTGCACAGAATCCTCCCATGAAAGCAGCCCAAACAGGTGCAGAATGGGTCAAAAGTGCTACACAGCTGCACCACACAAAGATCAGCCATGCATCCGTAGAAAACAGCATTGGTCCCACGATCTTCGAGGCTATTCAATATCTGCAGCTGCTTCATTCCTCCGTAGTATGAAAAGGCAATACCTCGGCAGAAGGCAAATCAGCTGGTGCTTTGGCTCACCCCTTGGCGTACCTACCATCCATCCGACAATTCGAGATCCATTTTAAGATGATGAAATCTACATCAACTGAGGTTCCATCACCGGCTCCGACATCGCATCCAACACCATTGATCCGAGGCACTCAAATTGAGGTTGGCTGCAAGTTGCTCGAAGGTGCCTGACAGGGCGCCTCTCTGATTTCCAACGACATGCCAATCAAGTTTTGGAGCACAGTGGAGATTTTGGGATGGAGCCAATCCATCAAGTTAACCCGGCAATTTTGGGAAGCATCCATTTGGATGGGGAACTGTCAAGGGATGTCGACCTGCTTTTTGTTCATCAAAATGTTTGCACAGCGTACCCCGCTTCAATCTGCATCCGTTCTTTCTGATTGGGACACTTCAGTGCTTTGATGTGGAACCTTGTGGAACCATAGGACGATATGAAACAGGTATACCTCTAGGTTTCATCGTGCTATATCCACCTGTTTCATATCGTCCTATGGTTGTGGAATCTTGTGGCACCGATAGGTTTCATCATGCTTCATCCACTCAGAGGTTGCAGGCTGAAAGGTCCTGCAATGTCCTGCATCTTGGCCTGCCTTGAGCCCACAAAGGACTTCCCATCACAGCTTCGATGCAAGGTGAAGTGCCACAAATTGCAGGGTGCCAACTGCTGCTGAAGCTTCCTTTCGGCCAAGGGAGACACTGTTGCTCACAAGTGCCGTGAGGCCTTTACAGAAAGGCACTTTTTAAGAATCGATGCTTGATATGGATTGATATTGCTTGGTCATTATTTTGAGCATGTGCAGTACACCTATCTTAAGGCTGTTCAGTGGTGAACGGAATGATGCTCTCTGAGGCTGGCATTCTCTCTCTCTCTCTCTCTCTGTTCCCTTCTCACCCAGCATCGAAGCACTTGGCGGCCCACATGGATGCCCTTAATCCATGTTCTGTTTGCCGGTGCCAATGGCCAATGAAATACGAGAGGTTGAGGCACCATGAACACAAATAATCATAAACTCAGAAGCCACTGCCAACCCCACGTTGCGCCTTCACACCAAGGCGGCAGGGGTTCCACTGGGTCGAGACCGGTGCAATATGAAGAGCCATTCATCAACCGGAGGGCTTCCTTCAGTGAAAATGGCGAGAATGGCAGAAAAAAGTAGCAAAGGCAGCTCAAACCCAAAACAACACCTTCCGAGCATATGCCCATACATGCCCATACACATTATATGCTCTTTGCTTCTTAGATCACACGTCTCTGTGGAAGCCTTTTCTGAGGCAATGCTGCAAACGAGAGAGAGAGAGAGTGGGAGGGAGGGAGACAGAGAGTGTTTTACAGAGTTCTAATTTCTGCCATCGCCTGTTTATTATATTTTATTATACTAAATGATGTAGCCTTATGACAGATAACATGTTCTGCTGGTTTTGGACGTCCAACTCCCTCAGATCCCTCACCCTGAGAGGCTTCTCCAAGGTTCCGTTTGATTGTAAACCATGAAGTTCTGCAGCCTGGCTTCTGGACCTTCCTTGGCACCAATGCACAAAGGGCGTTGGTCCAAGTGACTGGCATGCACCCGTGCATGCGAACCCATGGCGATCCATGGCGTATGTTTATGTGTGTCTGCAATGTGGGTTGATGTTCTTTGACATGGGTCGACATGAAAGAGAGTGCGCTTGAGCGGAGTGCGCATGCAATCGCATGTCCATACGTGTGAGGGTGGATAGTGTGCCGGGCGCATGAGTTGCCCAGTCAGGCTCGGCCCTGTGCTGCCAGGAAGGGAGATCATTCCAACATATTCGTTGTATGTGGGTAAGGAAGCCTCTCAAACCCATCTATGCCTGGGGGTATCAGGGGAGATAGCTTTGCTAGATGTTGATCAAAGATTGTGGTACATGCAAAGGCAAGCTAATATAGCCAAAAAAGAAAGGTGTCTTATGTTTTCTTGGGTCGGTTAAGTTGGTTGATGGGAAAGTTTACCAGCAGCCCTGGCTATGCCCTGGGGCCCTGGTCTTCAGAACCAGCTCTTGGGGGTTCTTGAGCACATCAACCATTCCTGTGAATGGTTCTATCTGGGAGGTTTTTTCCCTTTAGAACTCCACACGGCACACGCAAAAAGCTGAGTCTTTTTGCGCAAAGGCATCGGCTTTGGGGTGCGCACCACTAATGAAAACCGATTCCAAAAACACCCATCACCACGGCTTTGCCAATATCTCGACCTGGGAAAAATCAATTTGACGATTCATGACGATTCGGATGCATTTTCAGCTGTGTTGAAGCAGGGGGCAAGGCACTAATGCACAAGAGCCAAGTCCGAGCTGGGTAATCGTGACAACCACTGTTGCCTGGTCGAGTTTATATAACACCCCAATGTGAAGTCTTGCCATGTTTTATGCAGTATTTTCGATCTTGTGAATATATGTAAAGTAGGACTCCATCCTGCCAAAATTCCTTGGGGATACATAGTCAATTGTTGGATACACACCAGGTTGCTTCAACCTGAAGCCTTCCAAATCGATCCAGCTCGTAAAGTACATTTTCGATCATTCCAAGGCTTGACCAGCTCATGGTCAGATATGTTACGCGTTGAACGGGCCAAGATGGGCCAAGTATTCGCGATGGAAAACAATCAAGGCACAGGGAGCCTGCGCAAGCATCGGCTATAGTCATCCTCACAGCCACCGAGGCACGTAGAACTTGTAGAAATCGACTGCCCACCTGATATCTTCCGCCACCAGTCCCGGAACGAAAAAAAGGCCTTCTCGACCAACCCACCCAATTTCCGTGGGATTGGCGATTACGCCATTTCCGGCCAGCGATGACCTCAGATGAAACATGGCCTTCTCTGCCTTGGAATAAAGAGGCGTGGTCTACTGGCACCAAACGGGACTGTGGCTGCATGCCGAGGCCCCTTTCTCCCAGGGCATGTGGGGAAGAACATTTATACATATTTAGTATTTGTAATGAATGTCTGATTTGTGTGTTCTCCAAGCTGCACATCGTTGTAGATGTCCACTTGCCAACTTTCCATCTCTGCATCCATCACGTTGCTCTCAAGAATTCGAATCCATTCCTGCCACCCCGTCAGGGCCAAGGAAAAAACATGGTTGTGGAGCCAGCAACTCTTCAAAAACACTTTATTTATCTTTATTTGAATCATTTTGAATCTATATTCGGCAGGTGGGACAAAATGGGAGAAGTCCGATTCAAACAGAAGCACCCAAGGCAAGCACCACGCTGCGGCGTTCCTTCGCACTGATGGTGCTCAGATCGACGCTTCGGACAGAGTAACCGAGCTTTTCCTCTAGAAGGATGCTAGCAACGGTACGCATCAAGTCGTGTGAAATCCAATCGCGCTTTCCCAGTCGTATCACTTTCTTGGAGTTGTCGAGCGGTACCTCATCGGAGAAGCATCTTTTTCGTTTGGTGTTTTGGGCGCACGAACCTGTGGTCTGGTCGAAAACCTTAGACAGAAATGCGTGCGAAGCAATTTGCAGAGTTCCCTTCATGTCTCTCTTGAATGCTGGCCGTCTATATCATTCATCCTGCAGTGCCACATTTTGACCTAACAACAAAACATGCTGCGAGATTGAGAGGCAATGCGTGGTCCTCAAAGCACACCTAGAACTGGCAAGTGGACGCGTCTGCATCCAAGAAGCAGCAGTGTCAGAAGCATTTCGAGTGCATGATGGTGCCCACGACTCAATTCCTGAGACATCCCAGCGCGATGGTGACGCCAACATGTGCATCATGGATTCTCCTGATGGTTAGGTTGGAGATTTAGTCCATTGCCTTTACAAACAGAGTACCCTGAGTGTCTTTACAGAAAGTGAATGGGAGTGATACGTTATTCCCGGCATCTCACTACGGCATGATGTTTAGCTGTAGGATGCTGTAGGATGCTGTAGGTGCCGCATCGTCAAATCAGAGTCTATGAGCGATTCAGAGCTAGTTGCAGTATGTTGCAGTGGGTCAGACATTGGTTTTTAGGAGCCACCTGCCGTGACCGCTGCAAAAGATTTCAAAAATAGAAACAAATAATAGGAACAGTACTGAGTGAAAATCAGACTTTCAAGTCCAAAAGATTGAATCAACTGAGCGGCGACTTATGTGAACGGAAGGATGGGAGACCCTCTTGCGTCGTCTTTACATGTTGCAGTTGAAAGGATTGTCATGTCGCTGCTGGTGCGGAACCCAAATAGTATCGCAACAGAGCGAAAGAAATCGAAAAGGGATATCTGGGACAAGCAGTAAAAAGTTTCAGACAGGCATATCTTTTGGTCGACGTTAAACGTTTTTGGACGTCGGTTTTTTCGCCTACTTTTAGAAAATAGAAAGTATAGGTAACCAAATGAAGAAGAAACATATAAAGAAACTAGAATCGTTTTTGGAGTCCCCCTACGTCCTTCTGCGGCTAACTATGCATGCACCTCCAAACCCTCCGCCTGCCAAAGAATACTTTCAATTCACCTAAATAAATGCAGCTGCATCAGCTGCTCAACTGTGGTCAAATCATGTGAAATCTACTAAGTGATGTCAAGAATCTCTCCCGCTTGGATTTCAGCCATTGGCAGGCGGCATCCATTCGTTCCTGGACGCTTCTTGTGCCAGTTTGGCCCAGGAGCTCATAAAGTTCGCTGGGAGAGATCTTGAAGTTGTTGAGCAGCCAATAAGCTTCGGGTGCTCGGGGGAACAAGGTCTTCGCCAGCAACTTCAGGAGCACAACATCCGGATAGTCCACCGCCAAGGATCCGTTGGGGTTGGGCGTGTAGCCCTGGACCACGGAAGAGCTCGCAGGATCCGGCAGGGAGATGCGAACACCGCCGTAGAAGTCAGCACCCCAGTTGGATGACCATGAGTACCACACCACCTCCAAAGGAAAGACATGGAAAGACATGCATCATTTGATGCGTCTCTTGATGCGTTCTTGATGCATCTTGGTGAGACGACGTATTACTATATACGGGAAGCGTGACACAATAAAAAACTGAAGGAAGAACATGAGCAACATAAGAATTCGTCATGATGGCTTGTCCAGCCCTGTTGTGAGCCCCAACCCCTGTCCCAAACGAGTGGCCTTCTCTGGCGAAGTCTCTAGTTCGAGCCGACGCTCTGCAAGCTTTCCACTCCCAAGATATGCAAAGATCATTGGCAGCTTGAGGTTGTTCACCACCTGAGCAGCAAATGTCTGAGTGATCTGAGTGCCTTTGCTCTGACACAGATCCCATATCAGATCCCCGGGAAAAGACTGCAAAATATTCCTACCACAGTGAAATGTACCTTGCGAGACAGAATGAAGCTGGCAAATGCAACCGTACCGCGCCGTCGATCAAGCTGTTCTCCTTCATCGCCTTTGTCTCTTACCTGTTTTGCATCACCCTACCCTGCCTGCTCAAAGTAGCCTTGGTCCCAGCTGGGATCCGCCATTTCCACCACGATACCTCACTGCTCGGAGTGAATATCAAAGGTTCATCGTGGCTGATGTTAACAAATGAATGACTAATAAATGTTAATAAGAGGTGAATAATGATGGGAGCATGATCATTGTCACGCTGGCTGTGTTCGGAACAGCTGATGATTCATGACTGAGTGTGTTCTGTTCAGCACATGACGCGCATTTTTGCACGTGACCGAGGTGCAGGAGGAGACATTTGCGCAATGATCGGGAACCCAAAAGCCTTCCAGACCTCCAGCTCCACAAAACGGGTATTCCTCTTGTTTGCCTGACAGCGCAGCCACAGCAAACCCTCGTAGACCAAGCAACTCTGATGTTGGATGATTTGGTCATCAAAATCATCAAGAGCCATCAGAACGCAATGATTTCGGGTAACTTATCCCCGATTGCCATGGAACTGAGAGTGTCAAGCTGGAGCAGTTTCTCCGGTGTGCCAACCATTTTACCCGCAAAGTCAGCAGCTCAGAAAAGCCAACTGCCGAGTCACAAATCGGAAATTGATCGCCCAGGAGATTGCGCAACCATGCTTCATCCGCCGTGTGAAAGCCCATGGATGCAGCCTGTCCTCCCAAACAGGACAGGGTACACATTTTCAGGTTTGCCGAGATGAGCTGAAGCTGCTGATTGGAGCTGAAGCTGCTGATTAGCTCCAGGCCATTCCAAACAATTCGCGGAAGTCTGCAGGGTGGCAGGGGCCATACTATGAACAGCCTCTTTGGCGGCACACTGCAGGATACCTATCAGTATCATCGATTTATCCATCTATATAATTGTCCATTTATCCTGTCTTGCCTCTCTTTCTACCTTCGATCCGTCAACCGATTGGCCCAACTATCAATCCATCTATACATCCATCATCCATTCATCTCACACCTATTTTGTTTTCTGTCGATGTTCGTCCTGCTATGGGTATATCCACTTTTTTCTCTCTATCCACTATCTGCTCATCCGTTGATATGGGTTTCAGTACGCCTGTCCCTCTGTCAAACCTAGCTACCTACCTATCCACAAAATGCATTAGATCTTGGTTTCCCAACTGCTGAGCCTGCCACGACTTCTCTGCGCCACCAAATCTTCAAAATCAAATCCATATATATATATATATATAATATCATACTTTTACCTACCCTAGTGATCGTTAGTGTTTTGGCACTGATCAAGGTGCTTAAACCATGGCACCAACCTAGGTCATCCACATGCTTTGCCTTGCCTGCAATGGGAATCTACAGCCCCATGAGCCAAATTTTGACGGCTCTTTCAACAAACACTGCGCCTGCTACCACTTGAAGTGTTCAAAAAATTACTCTGTTTTCTTCGTCTCTGCATTCTCGCGCTCAGGAACACGTCTGGAAAAACGAGTGCTTCGTGCGAGCCCTTTCTTTGAAATGTTTAAACTTTTAAACGTGCTATGTCAGGCGTTTTTTGCACTTTGGACACGGCAAGCTCTCCGCGCGATGCTGCGCTCCTTTCACCAAATCTCCGCTGTCGCCGCTTGCTGGAGCTTGATTTCGAGATATTTTGCGACTCGTCTTTGGACAATGCAAACGCATTCTATGCGGCAATTTCTTTAGGTCGTGATCATATGGGGCCTGATCATTTGCCCGTAAATCTGAAGTTGATCTTCTAAGCTTCCTCTTGAAAATTGGAAATGGCAAGAACGAACTGGCACCGTCAGTCCTGGCGTTAAATAGTACTTGTACCAGTCAGCATACTTTTCCTGCTCCACGACAGCTGGCATCACATAGAGGCCTGCACGAACAGTGCCACCCTGCAATCCCCTCCCCTTTGCACTGCTTAGTGAATAGGTATTCAAACGCCGCTAGTAAGTAAGGGAAACAAATTTCCCTTTGTATTTTTTCCCTTTGTAATTCTCATAAGATTCCATATCTTCCATAAGTACATGATGAGCACATGGAATATCATGGGATCATGGGACCCATCGCAACCCCTCAGCATTGCTGACGACTACTCTGAAGCCCTGCACCTGACCGACCACTGAAGCCAATGGGCGTCGCTGGTTCCAGGAGGGATGCCATTTTGCTTCGGTGCTCCGAGTCGGCAATCTCGATCCAGCTCTCCAGGTCGACGTCCCATACACCTGCCCCCAGGGTTGGACACTGTTGGGCCATGGCAGCACCAATCCTTACCACTTCGCTTGGACAAGCATCACACTGTTGATGCCTTCTCGCAAGGTGTTTTGTCGATCAAGATTCTCTTCATTGTTCGGCAATGACCTGAGCAAGAGTGCGAATCGCTAGGGGTTACCAACATTCATCGATGAAATGAGCGTCAGGAACCATGAGGACCATAACAGGTTAAGACAAAGCAGGATAAGAGCCACAAGATGTCACACGGCCATCATCCCATGACTTCCAAGCATAGTTCTCTCAGGTCTCTGAGGCAAAGGCTGTAGCCTAACCAGCTCCACGTTGTAGCCTAACCATTCCTTCAGAACAAAGGCAGCGGCAAAAGTCACCAGCTCGTGCGACACCCAATCCTGCATAGCTCGCCCGCTGAAGCAGCCGGAAAGGATGTCATGGGATAAAAACAGCCAAGCCAAAGATGGTATGAAAATGAGCCCCAACAAGGGCCCACACAAGTAGACTTCTGGCGGGCGGTAGGCTGCGATCAAGCTTACAGGGTATGCCGACGGTATGCCACTCAAAATGTCCAAACATTCCGAAGAGATGTGACCCCAAACTACTCATAAGATCATATAAGACCCAGGGCAGGGCCAGTAGATCTTGATGTGAATGTGGACTACTATCTGCTTGTCTCTCCACAAACACCGTTCCTTTTTGCCAACGGTTGTGCCACTTTCTGTCTGAGGAAACCCTTTCCGTTGCCATCAAACCGGAATTCCTGGTACGGATTACCAACCCACACACTTCGCATCGTTCAGTCAGTAAGCCCTGGGCTTCCACAAAGGATCAATCCAATGCAAATGATTCCATGCCTTCTTCTCATCTCTTCCAACAATAACATGGAGTTCAACACAGGGCCCGGGCTGTGGACTTTCTGGAGCACTGAACTCAGAAACACCGTAAAGATCAAAAACACAAACATCAAGTACCCTAGATGTAGTTAATCTCCATATTTCGCCTATTATCCTATTATCAGGTCCCCATTCCAAGGCAAGTTGAAAACCTCAAAGTGATGATCGTTCTCTGGGTTGCGGGTTGCTGCGGGTTGTCCCCACCTGGACCAACAAGCTGATGGTGGTTTCTGATCGATCCTTGGTCACGGCATTCGTGAAAGAAATCACCCTCTGTTTGCCTGTCTGAAATATCAAGAAAGCATGAGGGAAATATAAGGAAATCATAGCAAATCGCTAGTTTTGATTAGTTTTGCACGGCTGTCCTTTGCATTGGTTTACTGATCTCCTATTGAGACATTGTCTCTGAATCTCTCCGACAAGTTCCATCAAGTTCCACAGCCAGGGCATGTGGAACTATGTCGAGATAAGTTGAGAGACAAGCGGGGGCAGGGTGAAAAGATGTGAACCGGCGAAACCATCGAATCTGTGCACAAACGTTACCAGCCGATGTCTTCTACCCTCATGATTTTGCCTGGCACCCTCATCCCACACGCCGAGGAGCAATCGAGCCAGCCTCTCCATCAGAGAAGCACCTCACTAAGTCAAGCAACTCAACTCAGTGCAGCCACGGCACCCTGCGCCTCTCAACAACCCCAGTTCACCTGTACTGAGCTACAGCCTAGCCAAGGTGCTGTGCATCAAATGAAGATACTTCTGCACTGGCGGCCAGCGCCACCAATGCGCCAGCCACGCAAACACACCTGGCGACGTCTCGCGGCCAGGCAGAGGCTGCTGGGAACCAGCGCTGACCATGAAGGAACGTTCTTGAGACTATCAGCCATCAGAAAGCGCAAACATCAATGGATCAACTATCTCAAACCATTATCAAGGCCCCAGTTACAGTATCAGTGAAACATAGTGAAATTATTTTCACGGCTGCTTCGACACTGCCCAAGGACGTATTGCCACTGCCTGAGCACGGTGCGCAGAATCATCCATGAATTGCGCGAAGGTGAAACGACAATTTCGTTGGTTGGTGCATCCAACTATTGTACTGCTGGGCAACGGTCCTGAAGAATTAATTTGTTCTTGATTCTTGCCATGATCACAGGTTTTTTGCGGTTTCTTATGTTGAAACCATCGTGGTTTGTAACTTAAGGGGAGTGATCATGCACGATTTAGAAATGCTTACACTTGGGGATGGCTTGACCCTCAAACAAATTCCATCAATGTACATTTTTAGAGCCAAAAAATGTGATCTGCCAAAAATGATCTCCATGGATCCTGTTGGGCGCTGTGTTTTGCACGAGCCCATCTGCGGGGTATGGAGCGAATGGTGTTCAAAACCGCTCGGAGAGGACATGCCGACAATGACTTGAACGAAAAAAGGCGCAAGCTTTGGATTTCTTTGGCAATTTATGACCGAGGCATTTCTCACACCAAAGTGGTGCCAAGTGCTGCCTGATCAGAAAGTGAAGATGTAAACTTCCTTGAAGGTCTGCACAAAAAGCCAATGAACCTAAGAGATCTCAAGCAGAAGTAGGAAGATCGATTGGAAACCACTCGCAGCAACCAAGGCGCCAGGGTTGAAGATTTTCCCACCAACCAAACTGGTGAACGTCAAACCTTGAAGGAATTAACCGGCATCTGCAAATGAAATGCACCTCGAATGTAAGGGTTGATCAGCAGGGTTCCCATACATGGAACGCATCATAATACGACGTCCAATTGCATTTGCTTCCATCCATTGCATTAAATTGGATTGCATGGAGTCAGGGTACATTGCATTCATTGAATATCATTGAATTGGGTTGGATTTCACTAAATTCTAAATTGCATGACGTTACCTTGCATCGGTTAATTACATGAAATTCCACTACATTATACTCATTCCACCACTGCCTTTCAGATCCTTTCAGTACGTGTCAGTACACCACATGCATCGCACACAGTATGGCGCGCATGTATACCTAGCCTATATATATGTGCATCCTGCTTGCCTGTATAGTGTGCGCGAAGCCGATCCCAGTGTCACACGCAAGGTAGTCAACACATACCTGGGTAATGTATTATATATATATATATATTATGCATACCATTGCATACCATCTCACATGCAAGCAGCAGAGGTACTCAACACTGAACAACGTATTTTGCACTTGCTGAGTTCAAGGCGGCTGAGTTGGATAGTCCTGAACCTGCAGGACTGGCGCAGTCCACACAAGCATGTCATGCTCAATGCTTAACGGTGGTTCAAAGCCACCAACAAAAATTGTGTTTCTGCGGGGGAGGGGTGGAACCATGTGGAACCAACATGAACCACCAGTGTTTCCAGCAACTGAATTCGTAGCGTCCATGTCCATGGCTCCGAGCCCACTGGTAGGTCTGGTTGAGTGGCAGCCAGCACCTGCGCCCAGCAAGCAGCATGGCAACTCATCAGCTACATGGCCACATATACGCTACACACGAAAATGATGACAGTGATTAATTCTACCGCTAATCGTGTGATCAACCAATTCTTGTGGCAGCGGAATGATGTGATAGTTCTAAGAAAGTACATTATGATGAATATAATTCAACATATTTCAACATCATGATCACTTTTGCTCCCAATAGACCGTGACTAGTTGATAAATATCTCCCATTGGTCATGTCGCTGCTAGCCCGAGGCCAGAACCGTGTGCTGGTGTTGTAGGTTCCGGGGCAAATCCTGAGACGACATCTGAAGGTCGATAACGCTTGATGATGGTTAGATACAGTAATTAGTTTCAGCTGATGCTGCTCAATGATGCTTAAAATGAAGATGGCTCATGATGGTTGCTGATGGCTAGTGATGGCTCATGATGGCTCATAATGGCTCGCAATGGCTCAAGATGAAAATGGTTCATCATGTGGACTACAAGTACTGGTGGCTAAGCAGGTAGCACAAGCCATCCACCCGGATTGCTTGGGCCGCGAGCCCCACGCAAACAGGGTTGGCCATGTCCAACCTGACACTAGCGAGGAATCTGCGAGGAACGCCATGTCATGCCAGGTCCAATGGCAAAACTGCATGGTGATCTCTGCACTATCCAGCAGCGCCCATATGATCAGGTGCGAAGACGTGAGGCATCTTGATAATATGCTTCTAGTTGTGATTGGGCTCATTGACACACATCACCACGGTTGCCTGCAACCCACAATGGCACTCAACGTGTTCATCATTGCAGCTCTTTCGGCCTCTTGTCATTTCCTTGAAAAACCCACTGGCTGCTTTGTTGCATGCAGAAGTAGAGAAACGGCTTGTCCTGCGGAAAATGAAGCAAAACAAAGGCATTTATGTCATTTCTGTGACAGAGGCAAAATCGCATGTTCAAGAAACATTCCAACACTCCGTCTAGCTATACAATTCACATTGTGATTCCATGAGCTACCTTGAGTACGGGCTACCGCCCCACTGATTGATACTGATTGCGTCTGAATGCGCTAAAATTATCCAAACTAGAGAATCAACTGCCCTAGTGTAATCTTTGACACTTGACGTTGACATGCTCTGCCAGTGAATTGGAAAACTACTGGTACCCTAAGAGAGTCCAGTGTCTATTATGGGATCATACGTAGTCTATATCATTCTATATCTATATCTGATGTCATCTGATATCTGTTGGCTGCCCCTCAATAAATCACAGGTGGTTTGGGGATTCAGTTTGACTTTCGACCGTCGAAATATGTAATTGTTTCAACTTTACCACATTGGTGGATTGCTCTTGAAATCCCTTTAACGTCAAGGGCCAACGACACCCAAAAAGTGATAGGGCAAGAAACCAAAGAATCAAACATTAACAAGAATGGTGTCTCTCTCTCTCTCTGTCTGCGTCAATGCTTTCCGGGGAGTATGATTTTGAGCTGGTTCACTGTTGTCATTCACGATTATTAACCATGATGGACCATTGTCTTGCAGTGCGATTGTTGTGGGAAAATGGTACGAGTCAGCATCACAGTAGGCCCAAAATAATTAATTGAACCACACAACTGTGCATTTTTGAGCCCAGGGTGAAAAAAAGGCAAAGCGGACTATGCTAGGACCCACACCCAGTTTCTATCCGAAAATGGACATACTCCATCTAGGTATTGTAGATTTCGTCATTTCGTGTTGCTTCACTTGCCTTTAAAGCGGATTCGTTTTTACAATTGTGTTTTGCTTCAGAAGTCAAGTCAGCCAATTGAAAGTTGCTGGATTCACAGACCTTTGGTACAGCCATGCCACGAAAATATGGATTGCTAAATGGGATGGGGCCAAAAATGAAAGCTTGGATCAAAAGCGGAGTCCAACGGTCCACTGCGCCCCCTACCCTCATCCGTGCCCGGCCCGATTGATCCCATGGCCACAGAGATGTCCATTCAAATCAGGGAGGCTCCTGAGCTTGGGCATGGCCACCCGTCAGATTTCAATGAACAGCAAGCACTTCACCTCCTTCGTGGTTTCAACCCTGAACCATAGTAGTCACCCAACTGTTTTTTAATCATTACTGTAGTAGGGAAAACAAAAAAAAATTACTTTACTTCGAGTGATCCCCACCATGACATTTCAAATCAGCTTGTTGGCTGCACTTTTGTCTGCATATCAACATGTCAGTCGGCAGACATGCAACTAGCTGTGCCGATCATTGGTTTCACCTGGCACGTCATTATGCATGTCAGTCTGTCACACAGCATATCAACATGTCAGTTGGCAGTGTGAAGTACACTCCAGAGCTCTCAACACGTTTGCTTAAACATGCCCAAACATGGCAGTGAACCACCTGGGCCAAAGCATTTGCTTCACCTGGCAGGTCGTTGTGCATGTCAGTCTGTCAAACAGCATATCAACATGTCAGTTGGCAGTGTGAAGTACACTCCAGAGCTCTCAACACGTTTGCTTAAACATGCCCAAACATGGCAGCGAACCACCTGAGCCAAAGCATTAGGTTTGCTTAAACATGCCCAAACATGGCAGTGAACCACCTGAGCCAAAGCATTTGCTTCACCTGGCAGGTCATTGCGCATGTCAGTCTGTCAAACAGCA
>VSDK01008309.1:677773-823594 GCA_009767595.1 Symbiodinium kawagutii
TGACATTCTTTCTGACATCTCTTCTGACATATCTTCTGACATTCTCTCTGACATTCTTTCTGACATCTCTTCTGACATTCTTTCTGACATATCTTTTGACATTCTCTCTGACATTCTTTGTGGCATATCTTTTGACATTCTTTCTGACATATCTTCTGACATTCTCTCTGACATTCTTTCTGACATCTCTTCTGACATTCTTTCTGACATATCTTCTGACATTCTGTCTGACATTCTTTCTGGCATATCTTTTGACATTCTTTCTGACATGTCTTTTGACATTCTTTCTGACATATCTTTTGCCATTCTCTCTGACATTCTTTCTGACATTCTCTCTAACATTCTTTCTGACATCTTTTCTGACATCTTTGAGGTCCGGCAGCCACCACTGGCCGCGGATGGTCGTGGTTGAGGTCCGGCAGCCACCACTAGTCGCGCTTGGTCGCGGTTGAGGTCCGGCAGCCACCAGTAGGCATACATGATCGTGGTTGAGGTCCGGCAGCCACCACTAGTCGCGCTTGGTCGTGGTTGAGGTCCGGCGAGAGGAGGAGAAGGAGGAGGAGAAGGAGGAGGACAAGGAGGAGGAGGAGCAGTCAACTCTGATAAAATCTAACAGCCCTCACCTGACAGGTGGGGAAAAAACAACATATTTCAAACATTTTCAAACCAGCAGCCAGCAACTATCCTGAAATCCTAGAGGTTATTCGTACCTGGATGCTCTGTGTGTATGTGTTGTGTTTTCGCTCTACATCGCACTCAGGGCCCAGCACAAGGTTACTGAGGTCCCCCTTGGAAAGGGCCTGAGTCAGGTTGGAACATGGAGGACGGTTTGGCCAGTGCTAGCCATCAGCTTTCTCGTCTGCCTTCTCCACTGGACACATTCAAAGATCATCAAAGGATGCACTCGGCTTCCGACATCGCTGCAAACGAAAATGAAGAGCCCCAAGCAAATGACAAAGGGGATGATCCAACACACGTCTGTACACCTGGCTCGCCGCCTTGTCATCTCCCCCATGTCATTCGCATCCCGGCGCTAGATGGCAGCCAGCTGCTTGTTCCCCATTGGGAGCCGTTCCCCATTGGTTCGAGAAAGGTTCGGGGTATGCCCCCTTCTTTGGGCTCTACATGGCTCTCAGTATCTTTTTCAACTGCGATTGGCACTCGCCTTGGGCGGTCAATGGTCTTGCAATTTTGCAGGTCCAGTTTTTGACGACAATATACGGCAACATATGTGAGAAAAATGTATAAATTCATATTTTTACTTTTGAACGTATGTGCGAATATGAATCTGCAGAAAATACAATATGTGTGATTTGATGTATGGCCGTTGGATAGCGTAGGAGTTTGTCGAACAGGCCACCTTTGGAGGTAGAATCTCCTGGCCATGGGAATCACCGAAGCATTGATGCCAAACCAGCGATGGCAATGGCTCAGCTGATCTATTGCGGCATCCGAACGACTTGTTTTTGGCCCTGTTTATCTTAGTTGTTTTCGGTTGCCAACATCAATACATCCTATCTTTGGTCATCAACCTGCAGCCATGTAGTTCCCATGGTTCTGTCCGCAACTGCAAGCGCATTCGCGAGATGTAGACATAGAAATTACGACATGGTGAAGGAAACGCGTCTCAAGCCCAGAGATGTGCTGGCAGGGCCTCTGTAAAACTCTATGGAAATTGGTACGGAGATGATAGGACAAGCGTTTGTTGGAAGGAACTTTGTCGAAACTGTCCTTTCATATCATTATCGTTTACCTAACTCATGAAAATCCGTTCATAATTGGATATAATCCGGAAGGAAAAATATGAACAAATCCAGTGGATGTTCTGTCATAATCCCCGCGGAGTGCTGCAAATGTCAGCGCCAGAAGCTGAATGGACTGAGCTCAGGCGTCCTCGTGCTCTACAGCCGTGCCACGGTCGTGATGAAAGTGGTGATCTTAGCGTAGATCAAGGCACGGGTGCCAAACATCCCCAAGCATCAAACATCAACACTTCCAAATGTGCTACTGTCTCCATCTGTATCCCTTTAATTGCTTACTTGATTTACATCTTGATACCCTGATTGACTGTTCACACCTGTTTGCATCTGTTTACCGGATCCATTTTGCGCGAATCAGGTTGATACGAAAGCCACATACTTCTGACACGTGCAGAATTGGGAGAAATGATGCCTGGATATACTCCAGAGCCCCTTTTCAAGATTATCTTCAAAATGTATCGGGCCGTTGGTAGCAACACATGAAAGGTAGAATTGTGCAGGCGAGGCTGCGCTCTAAAGTCGCTAGGCTTCAAGTTCCCTTGGGTACACGACTAATCAGGGTGACCCAGGCCTTCAGTCTGCGATCATGTCTCCCCTGGATGATGGGTTTGCAGAGGCTTAAGATGTTTCAAGGCACATCGTTGGCCCGCAATGACATGATCTGACTGGCCATCACCTGTCCAACGGGGCGTGCAACCCAAATCAGCAAAGGTGACATGCTCACAGCCACTGAACCCGGTGGCCAAACAAGGTCCAACAATACTCAAGATACTCAAGGGATCTCAACCAAACCCCAAAAATTGACCATCCCTTCAAATCCTCGTGGTTATTGTACCAAGCAGCAGGAGTTAACCACCAATAACCACCATCAACATCCATCAACCACTATCTCAAGAGAATGAAATTTCGCGTTTTGAGCATAGAAGACCTGGTAGACCCCGTACTTATTGGTTGCCACAGTCATTCAAAGATGCGTTCGCGCTGTTAGGCCGAGTGGAAGGGTTTGACCCTAACCTCTTGGAACATACCCAATTTATTGTGCACAATGCCATCACTCGACAAGGCATCTTTGCATAAATGCTTACTTTCAGACAAATACTGTGACACAATGACGTCAACAAATGCTCGTCACCGAATGTCGTCCGATAGTAGTTCTAGAATGTTCCAATGGATGACCCAAAGCCTGAGAAACGCAATGTCAGCTTTCTTCGCTTGTGTTTGATTTTGTATTTTGTTCTTGTGCTACTTTACCCACATTTGCGCCGTTTCTCCTTTGATTTGCTTGATTTCTGCTACCCACGCCCACTGACGATGCTGCAGTTTGACATCCGGAAGGCCAACAGGAAGTGTAGTTTGCTCGCAATTCGTTCTCCTCAGCCCCTCCTTTTTTTTACCCGGTTTGTTGTCCCTGAGAATGGCTGGGATTCGGTGCACAGACTTCGCAGTGAAAAATTGCTGTTTGCGCCTCCAGCAAGACCGTGGGTCCCAAGTCCACTCGAGGAAATGCTTGGCTGATGAAGGTCTTGGCATCCTCCCGTGGAGGTGGCCTGCATGCCATGCAGATGTTGGGAGCTGACCCTTCTTGAAACGCACCCACCATGACTGCCATAGCATGCCATAGCATGCCATCCCTCCCTTTTCCAGGGCCTTCGCAGAGTCTCACCTCCCTCACCTTTGCTGGTCTTCACCGCATTTCTCCACAAGACTTGCGCTAAGGGCTCTATATCCTCCAGCCTGCAAGGGAGCCGCGGCCAATGGAATCTTGCATGATCATTGTGCCGCCCAGCTCTTCTTCCATATGTAACTATTTTTGTCTAAACTGGCTCTGCAACTGAATATCTGCAGAAAATGACTGCGCCTGTCATCAGCTGCGTGTGCAAAGGGCCTGGGGCACAAAATGAAATATGACAAAAAGCAAGCAAAAGCTCAAACATCATCATGAATATCAAAAACACTTGTGGCGCAGTTAGCATCCTTAGGTCACATTGCCACGCACTATCCCAAAAGCATCCAACAGCCCGTCATAGCTATGGGGGTTTTGAAAGCAGGGACATGAAGGAACATGAAGGAACACGGGTCAAACCATGTCGAACCCTCTTTTTGATTCATGTTCGCTTTTCCCAAAGGGATTGGAACCAACCACACGGGAAAGCTCCAATGCCGTGGGGCGACACGTCGTCCTCATCCGCCGAAACCGCTATGTAGCGTAGCCAGAAGCAGAGCAAGAGAACCAAAGGCTTCACCGAAGCGGTGTCCATCTTTGGGAAAGCCGGGAGGCAACTCATACCTTGGACCAGCAACAGCTGGACCCTGCATAGCCATCCCTGCAGCGCCCTGCCAAGCTGCAGCACTTCTCAATCTGAGTCGTGCCGTTCAAGGCCAAGTCCAAAAGGTCTTGCTCACTGCTCCGTAGTCTCTGGAAGACCTCCTCCTGGAAATGGCGTTGAGAACTGTCAAGTCTCCAGTTGTAAAATATGGTTTCCTTGGTGATGTTGGGATGGTATGTAGTGCCTAAGTAGGGCGAGAGTTTATTTGCTGTTCAGGCTGCGACGACTGGAGTAGGTATTCAATGGATTTCTATGGTATTCTATGTGATTTTTTCCCCATGTAATGCAGCTTTGCTCACTGCTACTCTGCTTTGCTTGAAGAGGATATCAAAGGGCATACTCATAAATCACTTTTACAGAATGCAAACTGTAATGTATCTATCTATCTGTCTGATCTATCTGATCCATCTGATCTATCTGATCTATCTGATCTATCTGATCTACCTGATCTATCTGATCTATCTGATCAATCTGGTCTATCCTATCTATCAATCTATTTATCTACATATCTATATATATATCAATAGCTATATCTACATCTATCACATATACTTACATGTGTATGTATGCATGCTGTATGATGCAGTAACGGTATATGTGTGTTTTTCTGCTCAGTTTGTGCTTTCAGGAAGCTCGTGACATGAAAGCGTCAACACGGCCATGTTCAAGAACTTATACGAGAAGGTTAAACGATGTTAAAGGCATTGAATGCAAACATGTTTATTCAATAATTCTGGATGTAAAAAAATGTCTGTATATAACATCATTACATGCATGCACCAATTTGTATACGATTTGGAAATATTTGTAAATGACATATGGAAGTACACTGCCACATCACAATGGAACATCATCACAGAACATCTTTCTGTGTCATCCCTCAGCTGCTTCGGATCGGCGCAACATCAGTGACACATGTTGCATGAGGATTTCCTTCCATGCTCTTGGCACGCATGATGGTGGTCACCACCCTTGAACACGCCTACATGGCATGTAGCAGTCCTTGTAGCTGTGAAGATCAAACCCATCAGGCACCGTAATGGCATGCTCCAGAATGACCTCGCTGACGCCGACTCGAAACTCTGTGAGATGAAAACCCCCATGTGACATCATGTGACCTTGCAGATTGAATTGCCGTGTTGTGAACGAAACCCCAACCTGTTCCAATTAAGATACCTTGCTTTCGTGGCACACTTGGACGCACAGCAGCTCCATTCGTTCGAACGTGTGACCCAGCGACACCGTACATCTGACGCCCAAGGCACAGCGAGATATTTGCCCAAGAAGTCGGCAACGACTTCATCGGCCAGAGCATCTTTCACGCGTCGAAAGCCACGCGAAAGGCCCAGATAACAAATGGCCTGCCCTGCACCTCAACAGAAGACATGGGCAACCTGTGACTATCAAATAGTCACACTGTGTTGCATCAGCATTGTGCTGTTTTGCTTGCACAGCACCTACGTATAATAATTGTGCGAAGCTTGAGGGGCAGGTGTGATTAAGTCAGGCTCGTCATACACTTTCATCCAGCATCGGCCAAGGCAACATTACAAAATCACATACTGTGATTTGCTAGCCTTTTTTTGCTGGGGCATCACTATGGGAATGAAATCTTATGACTTGTGAATTTGCAAATCATGAATTCAAAACGGTCACGAGGCTGACCTAAGGTCAATATACAATCATTTGAAATTGATTCGGCGACGTGGCTTTACAAAAGTGCGTGATGCGGTTGCCATTGGTCGCCGCACTGCAAGGATACCCGTGCCCATATGCTGCATTCCTGACATGTCACCAAGCATATTGCCCTCAGTCCGAACATTGTAGCGACAAAGCATTACAAAGCCAAGTCCTTTTGAGGGTGTTTTAGTTTGCTTTTGTTTGATGTGCACCATCAAACCGTGGAAATGTTATGTGCCATGTTGCAGGAAGAGCGCCAGTTTATGACGAGGTGCCGTGGAAGACTTTCACCTGCATCTCATGAAAGGGCGCGGCATCTTCAACGAAAAGGCAGCCGCCATTCAAAACAGCATCCCAGTGTGGCCGCCCGGATGGGAAATGGTCCTCTGAGCACACCCGATCCAGCACATTGGGATGCATTGGGCATCACTAGCGATGGATTCAGAATGCACCGGTGACATGATGCGACTTGACTAAGTCTCAACTCGTTGTGATATTGTCCCTGCCAAAGATCAAGGAAGGGAAAACAAAAACAATTTAACAATTCACCACCATTCATCACACTGAATCAATGAAAAGAACAAGTTTCCACAGTTTGTTGTTCCAAAAACGCGCCCAGTTGGATGGGGTACATCAGGGCGGTCCTCTACAACCCAGCGGACAAACTCCTCACAAATGACAGGGCATCGGTCTGCAACACCAGAAATCTTGTGATTCTCCTGCGGAAGTCAAGAAGCACAACTCAAGTTGTGCAAGTCATGTTCCAAACAATGCCCCATCCAATGGCTCAAAGAACATCTGACAGCTGGCGATCCATTAGCCGCCCGGTCAGGATTCTCCGGAAATTGGAGGTAACATCACAGGGAGGAAAAACTGCCAGCAAAGCCATGGAATGAAATGACTCGACCAAATTAAATTAGAACCTAGTGGAGTGAAGGCTGTGCAATTGGCTACTTCGGAACCTTGGAAAAACACTGCCACTGTCACTGGGTGTCACATTTGCATATGGAAAGGCGCGGAAAATTGTGAAAACATATGGGAGGTTCTCCCTGAAAGCTGCGTATGATTTCAAATCAAGCACACTGCCTCAAGCAAATCTGGGGTGACTTGGTACACGACACGTTCACCTCAGGCGATCAGCACAACATAGAGCACAACCCTATCCCAAGCTAGCAGTTTGTAAACAGGCCGACGATCATGTGCCAACAAACCTGACCCCTAGGTCTACATACCAGTACATACTGTCACCAGGACTGTTCAGCATCACTCGATTTAGACTTCAAGCGCAACACGTGTCGCTGCAGCTGCTCACTGAATGCTGCTGCAGGCACACACCATGTTGGGGAAGCGCCACTTAGCTTGGATGTACCTGAGACCAAACCATCCAAAATCATGAAGGTGTTCAAGCTTTGCGCTGCTTTGCAAATTTATTCTAGTCATCTGTGAAATGTGATGCTCTATGGCCGAAACAGTTTGATGTAATTTAATGGAGCCTTTTGGGAGCGCCGCTGAACGCTACGGGGCCTGGAGTTTCGATGTTACATCTGATGCCAAGGTGTTCTTCCCATGGTCTGGTTGGAAGTATTTCATGACGTTGGTGGGAGGAGGCAAGGAACAAAAGTAGATTCAGCATGATTCCGTTCATTTAATGACCTACAAGTACATCAAGTAATATGAAGCATTATCAAGCCTCGTCATTGGCCAAACAACTCTGAATGGTCATGTGCCAGGCCACTCTGCGAGGTCTTGGCCAAAGGCCTTTGAAGCCATCGCCATAGTTGCTGCTGCCAGGGGGCCATCTCCGAGCCTCGACAGCAAGGAATACGAATGACAGATGTCCCATGATGTCCCCGATCTTGCGTCAAACTGGGGAACTCTCGTTTTGTCAAATTTCAACGGATGGCGTGGGTTTATATAATGTTATATCAGACTTGAATCAGCTGATAGCTCATGGAAAGCCCATGGTGCAGCACAGCAGCTTGCATCTTTTTACTGCACGCAGTGAAGCGCTTCAATAGGCTTCAATCGTGGGGCGTGTCTGCCCAATGTGCACATGTCTCTTCCTGGCACCTGGCAACTCAGGGGATTAGGCAACGCCTCTCTTTGCCCCCATGTTTGAGCGGAACCTCCTGAAGGCTCTTGTACCAGTGGCCTTGCCAAAAGGCAGGATGCGACCACCGGGGCTCCATGCAACAGCAAGCGTGGGAAGGATAGTCGTCGATTTTTTGACGAACCTCCCGCTCCTCTTTGACACCAACTCTGCACAAAGGAAGCATAAACTCAGATTTCTGGGGACATTCCAATGGAAAATCGACTCCATCTTTACATGTCTCCATGAGGCGAAGCAACCAGTCAGAGGGGTCGAAGTTCTTGGTATTGTGCATTGATAGGAACAATACCGGCACTCCTTGGGGATACCACTTGGGGTCAAAGAATAGATGTGTGTCAAGGCTTTTTTGTAGGAGAAACAAGTTGGGCTCGAGGTCGAACTTGCACCATGCCTTGCTAACCTTGTGGCGCCATAGGTTTACGTTCATCATGTCCTCATCTTCCCACATGGCATTGTTCATTTCCACATGTCGCTTCACTTTTGCACCTTTTCGGACCACCTCACGCAGAGTCAGCGACCCGTTCCGCACCAGCTCCAAATCATGGATTGACGTGGACGTTTTTCGTCCCGTCGCGGCCAGCATGCGCTCGTGCATCAGATCCCCAAACCACACCAGCGCCCAGTAAGACCAGGTAGGATGGGCGTGATTCCAACGCATCGTCTGAGGACCATCCCAACCTTTAAAGGCATAGTGGGCATAGGGATTTCCGGGTGTTTCATCACGAGACATCCAGTGTACTGGCAGAATGGGCCAAGGATATCGCTCATGGCTCTCCCGCCGAGTTCCCTCGAAAACTTCATCCATGCCTTTGAAAATCATTTGATCAGTGTCCACTTGTATGCCAACCAGGGTACGAGCCGCAAGAATGGATCGCACCTTGTTGAAGTTGAAAGAAACACCTCGGGAGATATGCCTCATTCGATATACGATCACGTTTCGCAGTGACTGCCAAGAGAGAGGTGGTACAAACTCGGTTCCAAACACCACCACAATCAAAGGGCGAGTTGAAAAGAGGTCGATGGAACGAATTAAGTTTGTTGCCTGCCATTCGTAAGTGCTGTCTTTGGACCCGCCCACGTACGTCACGTAGGCTTCCTCTACCCAGGGTGATGCAGAGCTCGTCCATCGTTGGAATTGACTCAAGAAGTCGCACTCCAGCCAAACTTCCAACTCCCCGTGCAGCTGGCGATCTTCGCAAAGTTTGGCAGTAGCTGTTTCTAAAAGTTCTTCAGCCTCTGAATGCTTGTGACCATTCCGAGGCTTCAAAGAATGCCCTGTTTGACAAGACCAAATCAATGAGTTTGGGTGCATTTTCTCGCAAAGCTTTGAATACTGCGGCGGAAAAACATGATTTTGCATTCTGTTTAGGCAACCTGCACGGCAGGGCTTCTCAGCTCCTTCTGGACAATATTGAGGCCGGTAAGGTATGCCATCCGGGCACTTGTGACCCTCAACTTTGCATTGACAATATTTGGTCTTTCCGGGTGAGATGTCAGTCTGAGGTGTGAGCCCATACTGCTCATGGAAACAAAGGATCGGAGATTTGGGGGCCGACCGCTCGACCCATTGGTTTTTCTCAAAGTCTCCATATCGAGTTATGGCACTGTCGCAGTGACAGATCTCGCCTTCCTGGACACAAAACATCCAGCCATCGGGCCGAAGCTGATGGAGTTGCCTTGTGATTGACAGAGAATCCCGGCCGTTGGACAAAGATTTCCGCAACACATTCAAGGCCTCCACCTCTTGAAAGGTTGCGATCCCGTTGATCCATGCCACCAGCTCGTTTCTGAGGGACAACACTTTGGGTGCCAACAAGCGGCTGGAGGGTTCAGCGAATTCCCGGGAAAGGGCCTCTTTGTTTTTTGGAGCCTCAACCTCTTCAAGCTCATCCTCCTCAAGCGCCTCAGGGTTCTCAGGATTTTCTAAGGCCTGAGGTGCAATGCTATCGGGAACCAGCTGGGGGCTGTTCAAGCTCAAAGGGTTCAACACATAGCAGGCGGTGACAAAAATCACCACGACGATCGCAACCACCTGGAAATAGGTTGCCCAGCTGATCCTCCGGATGCGCATGGAGGGCGCCTCTCACATCGCCGGCGAGGCAGGCGGCAGGCTCTTCTCACATCGCTGCTCAACATTGGAAGCTTGAGCCATCGCCATCTGCGGTGCATCACGAGGTGCTCCGAAATGGTGACTTTGCTCCCACGAGCTCGTCATATGTAGCATGAAAAACCTGATGTATCCTTAGGCTGTACTCAGTGCGTGACAACCTAACGAAAAAATGCAATGTAAATCCATGTAACACGACGTGATGTAGCACAACATGGCACCACAACAGCAACGTAACAGTACGTAGAGTTACCATCAGGAATTATATAAAATGCAAACAAATCTCTCCACTGTTTCTGTTGCACGTCACCTGAATCATTTTACATTTGCAGCCTGCATCTGCCTGGATTCTGCCATCACCAAGGCACACAGCCAGCGGCACTTCATGGTCCATTCTTCGAATGATCGCAGTGGCCGCCAGGTATCCCGCCACAGTTCGGAAGCAGCGATCCGAGAGCTCCTCCAAGCGTTGACCTTAGCCGACTCCTACAGATCCTACAGCGCCTGCCATGATGCCATGTGCCATCCATATGTGCAATCCATGGTCGTAGCACATGTAGCACGCTCTACCTTTACATTTGGGCAATCGCAAGGCCATGAATAACAAACGTATCATGAACGCATTCATCTTTCGCCCAATCAGTGCTATCATGTACCAACCCGTGCGGTCCCGGAGCTCTTGCCTTGCCTTGCTTGAGGCGCTTAGCATCTGCTTAGCATCTGCTTAGCATCTGCTCAGCATGCTGGCAAAGGACATTGTAGGGCTTCCAGATCTGCCTGCACCTCTTCAGATTCATCCAGTTCGTCGTTCTCGTCCAAATGAAGCTCTTCTGAGCTCACCATGACGCTAAGAATCTTCGTGCTGGCTGCACACAACCTCCAGTGACAATCAGTTCATTGATGCTTGGAGGTCTGAGTCTGTCAAGGAAAGATCGGAAAGAAGCATTCTGAAATTGCCTATCACTATAGTAGATGTATACACACCCCGAAAGTCCGATACATGTTCATGCACTAGACGTGAATGTGATTCACACATGCAGGCGATCAAACGCACATACAAGCAAAAAATGCTATATGTTACACACAACAAAATCAAGGAGAGCAAGCAAAAATCATGGCAAGGTTCCGATAAAGAATCTTACGATGATCATCTGGTGCAAAAAGATGCTCGCAATATGCACCAATGATTTGCGTGTGGCACTCCTGCAGGCATGTTTCAAGGACGCAATCCTTGTGAAATGAAAACAGTGCCTAACCAATGGTTGAAGTCGAGTTGTGTGTTTGGCCTTAAGACACCTCATAACAGCAGACCATCTCACCACATCACTAAGGGTCATTGGACGATCCTCACAGCGTGCAGCATGCAAATTCCATCCTGCCAACTTTCTTGGACCCACGCCTGACCATTCCGCACTGTCAGAGTATACATGCCATCCTGCTTTTTCATCCTGATCGCGCAAACAGAATCAGGGAAAGGCAAACATGTGCACGACTCAAAAGCAGAGACATGCTGGCCCCTCTGCGAAGAAGATCGAAGAAGTACGTGCTTTGAAGTGCATTGCTAGTAGTGAATGTGCCATGTACCTGGGACCAATCTCAGGCTTCGGTATCATGCATTCGTCCAAGCTTCGCATGCCGCATCTTTGCATCCGGAGACAGGCTCACCGCAGAAATGCCCCAATTCAGACACCCAGCCTGGCAGTCGCGAGTGTCAAGTGTCAACCTTTCAGTGGCTTGCATCGACGGCATCCAGGTGGAAGCGATTCACTCTCTTTGAATTCTGTGGATGAGAAGGTCAAGACTCAGATGCTGAAGCAAAACATCATTCAACATCTGTTAGCTGTTGCACATTGCTCTTATCGTATGGACTTCTGAGTGCTATCCTCAGCATTGCTAACATGGTTGATGGCGGGGGGAGAAGCATCAGAGTATATTTTTCTCGCATTACAAAAAAAAAAGATATCTTACGATGCAGAGATGCTGCAAAATTCGACGGTTCGACACTCTAGAATGGCTACAAAGGGCATCAAATGGCCACAACAATTACTTTCTATGACTCTCTTACAAAACCTGCCTCCCATTGCCTACCTGTCTCCCGGTCCCCATGGACTAAATCAATCCATGAATCCTCCAATATCCTCTGCTGTTGCCCTGGCAGCTCCACCACGGCTCCGAGTCGCACCTCATCAGATCCCAGAATTTCATCGATAAAGTGGGCTTGATGCCCTCGGTGAAAGTCTGTGATGCCCAAGTGGACGATGCCAGGCTTCACGGCCTGAAGAGGGGACCAAGCCTTTCGACAAAGAAGCATACGATATCTGGCTTCATCTGGGTGCTGTAGATATGCTACGAATGGTCTTCCGAATATTTCCGAATCTTCCAATGTCTTCCTATAATTCACCCTTTGAGGACCTTACAGACATGTACGGAAATTTGCACAAGAGGGCTCTGCAACTTCAGGGCCTTGCGATCGTATCTGGGCCCTATCACAGTACCGCCCCAGGGAGGGCAGTGCCAATTCAAGGTCTCAGTGGACAAGGACACTGCCATCGTGCCACCACCGCGCAGAGCACGGTGGTGTCAGCGGCGTTCACAACGTGGCCAACGGGCTTCAACGAGGTTCAAAGAGCTTCAAAACCAATGGGTATCCAAAACTTGGAACGGCTTGGAAATCCAAAATCAACATATAGTACTTCAGCGAAATGGAAGTTTTTGTCATGTGGCGGGGGACCCGATGTCTTCTGAGCCCTTGACCTACGGCTAGATAGGATGCAAATTGTGGGTATGTTGGCTATTTGTGGGTCTTTTGGCTACCCTGCTTCTCTTATGCCTTATGTCTTGCTTAAGCCATTAAAATAAATGCTGCCGACGGGGGTGTCATGTGCATCGATAGCAAGCATCAATGTAATGCAAAATCATGCAGAATACATTTGATGATGACGAGATGATGATGATGATGATGATGATGATGATGATGATGATGATGATGATGATGTCTAAACGAATTCCCTGGGCTATGCTGCATACCAGGACGCGGCCCCAATGTCAAGCTTGCAATGAAATCCACTGACTCAAACAGGCCGGGCCATACGCTCTGGGCACAGTGGATGGATCAAAGCCTTTATCCTGTGGCGATGTTCAAAGTTTGCCACCCATGCCCTTGGTAGCTGGCCCTGAGAGGACCCTGCCTTTGCAAAAACACCTGAGAGATATGTCTGAAACCTATTACTTAATGTGCTTCTCCTTCCGTAGGAGCAGTGAAGTTCTGCATGTCAACACTGTCAACCTTAACTACAAGCCTCTGTGGTCCACGATTGTTGGTCCCGGAGTGTAATACTTGTCCAGTGGCAGATGGGGCATCTCCGACCCGTTGAAATTGTGGAATTCCCTGCAAAAATGTGGTACTTTGGAGGTTGGAGGGTGCAGCACGGCTCACACCTGGGGGTCGGGGCACCCGTGGATGGACCATGATGGACCGTTGTGCCCACGGTCCTCCGGATCCGTGGAGCTTTGACCTGCTCGGGGGGTGTCCTCATCGCTGTCCTGCCATCGTGTGAAGCCAAGCTTTGAACCAATGAACAACCAACGATGAATCTGCTCAGTAATGAACAACCCATGGGTTAGCACATGGCTAGTAACCAACCGGGAGCCACCCGTTAACAGCCGTTGAATCCGATGACGGAACCCATGCTTCGCATGCTTGGCATCTGGCAGGTGGTCATAGCTCACCTTGAAATATTGAGGGCTTCCACTGGACCTTCCACACATTGGTCGCTGGTTGGATGATCTGAGGATATCCCGTTGGCGAAACGTGCGGCAAACCAGGCTGATTATGGCTGATTGGTTATTGATCCTTAGCCTGATTGATCGCGCAAGAGGTGTGTCGTCTGAATTTGTACTGGCAGTCGTCATTATGACCGACTGCTTGTATCTGGGGGCATAGTCCTGAACTAAGTGAGAAAGCGAGAAAAGAGCCGCTAACAACCATTTACTGATGGTCATCACATACACTGGAATTTACAGTCAAGAAAGGATGGGATTGTAAAACCTATTACAACGAGACGACAAGGAAATGATGCGCGTTCGACTGCAAGCCATTAGTCAGGCCACCAAAAAAAAGTGATGATTAAGTATAATGTGCGTGCATACCTCACTGATCCTGACTGCATACGTGGGTGTGCAAAGTGAGCCATCAAACAGTATCATCTCCAAAATGATCCAAATATATCAGGACCCCACCTGTACATAGCAGAGATCAGCAGAGCTAAACTTGTCACATCTTGTCACACACAGTGGAACCATGGGTTGCGCATTACTTCTGCCTGGACATTGACGGACATCACATTCTTCTGTGATCCGTGCACAGGCAAGACGCCTGAGGCATGGCTGTGGCCTCTCCCTGGAGGGCTGACATGTGGTACCTAACAGGCACGTAAAAACACCGTGCAGGAGAGAGTAGACTGTACATGTGGGCGTTTCTCAAAATAAGGGACTCCCAAATCGTCCAATCTTAACCATTCAGTTACAGTGAATGAACCATCCGTTTATATCCATTCATGGGGACTCCAATTTTGAGAAATCGATCGAAATCCCCATATCTAATATCGTATCTATTGGCTCTTTTTCAACAAGTTCGATTGTAGCATAAGACCATACATTTGGAAACTTGAATGCATTCGGTAGGTAAGTACACTTTGAAACGGAACTCAGTGACCCAACATGACTTGACCCTAATTCAACAAGCTCGATTGTAGCACAAGAATATTTGGAATCATTTGGATGCATTCGGTAGGTAAGCACACTTTGAAGCGGAACTCAGCGACCCGACATGACTTGACCCTAAAGAAACCAGTCTCATCAAATACGACATGTTGAGCTGTACGAATACAAATCATGACAATCCTTGGTGGTATCTGCCGGCAACTATTGTCTTGCAATCCTTTACACTCCTAATAGGTAATAATTGTGACTGATGAGCGGCAACTTCATCCTGCATTTCTTTGAAGTCGATTTCGGATTGCAAAAGGCTGCACAAGTTTGCACAAGTCGCCAGCTGTATTCACAGCGGCGCATGCGGCTTACAGAAATGACTCAGTGACGGAGCAATGCCGCCACTCAGCCACGACCGCGCCCGCGAGAGCCACGGCCGCGCCCATCTCCTTTTCCTTTTCCTCCCTTGCCTTAGCAGCTGGGTCAGCACCAAACAATTCGCACACGCAAACCTATCTGGTGCAGCTATCTGTAGCACCCATCAACAATTGCTTAAAAAAAGAAAGTTATACACTCTGCTTCCATGTGTCCTCCAGAATCCTTTCCTTTTCCTTTGCTCTCACCCTTTCCTTTGCTTTCACCTCTGCCGCCTCCCTTTCCTTTGCCTGTTCTCTTTTCCCAGAAGCGTTGCTTGGTTTCCTTCAGCCTTTGCGAGGCCTCGTGGATGTCTGTCTCTTGCTCCAGTAGCTCTGGCAACTCTTGGGCCACGGTGATGGTGTTGCCCTTCCACAATTCAGCCTGGCGAGACATGGTTTGGTGCCTCAGGTTTCTCTGTGGGGATTTGGTGTGTCTCCCCTAGCACAATCACATAACATCACATGCCATTGTCAATAATTAATTATCATCAATTGAATTGTGAGCTCTCGATCTGCTGATTTATTGATCTGTGTCCGCTCTTTGATCGGATCATCCCAAACTCTGCTGTACAAACATCCACAAGTCTCACGACTCTGATGAATGGTCTGACATGTGTGTCCATGATGCATCCTTTGTCACATGCCCCGCAACATTTACATCCCCTATATGGAAATGCCGCTTTATATGCATGCTGCATGCGCAAAACAAAACATACGCTCACTTCATGCTGTGGAGTAATTACAACAAATAAATATGCTGTTTATCTCCACTAAAACGCATCATCCGGCACCACCCCAAGAGAGTTTCAAAGGTTCCGCACCTGCAAGATCTTCTTGACGAGGTGATCTGGGGCATCAAAGATGCACTTATGTTCATCCATGCAGCGCTTGCATCCCCGGCAATGCTCCGTAATCTCCCAGGACAACATCTGACGTAGCAAGTACCAACCCTTCGAGTCACTTTCGATGGGACGCTGAGACTCCAGGAGCAAAGCTGTGTAGCCCTCGTATGCTGACAGCAATGATCTGCCCTTCAACTCCCGGAAATGTCCAGTCAAGGCAGCCATGGATGCTGCCAAAGCTACTTCAGCACCCCGTTCCTCGATCAACTCCTTGGCCTTCTCAGTGAAAGCTTCCACACTCTCCTGGTGTATCCATGAAGGAAGGGGCGAGCTTTATTCTAAACCATCGCAAGCCTTCTTAAACTTCAAAACTCCTCCCCCCAAGAAACAAGTTTAGTTATATAAGGGGTGTTAAGGAATGCCTTTCAGGGATGGGATTCTCCTGATGCACTGTATCAATCTGACGGACTGCATCATCAGCAGCTGCCGCGACCACCTCTTTTGCTTGCGGTGGGCCGACGCGCTGCATCTTGATGCCCTTCTTGTGCTCGATGAGCCGCAGCAAATACTCTTCCGCCCTGCGCCATGCTATGCCATGCTATGCCATGCTGCATGATGCTGCAGTGGCAAATGATGGCAAATGCGCCAATGGTGACGGCGTTTTCCGATTTTGATTGTGGGTACACTGTGGAGACACTGTGGTTACCCAAAATGGACCTGATCCAGACGAGTTTGTTCCAACAGTCTGACAGGAGTTCCCAGATGAATTGCATTGAATTCTACAATCATCTCTGGTTTCTGAGATAGTCTTCATGACTTCCTTCATTTCCAAACAAAGCACAACTTTCATGGTTCCATACGGTTCCTCACCTGGAATAGAAGCAAACTGAAGTGCCCTTGCGTCCTGCACGCCCCGTACGGCCAGACCGGTGCACATAAGCCTCAAGGTCTTGAGGCGGCCGGGTTTGAACTACCAGATCCACTGCAGGGACATCGATTCCACGTGCGGCCACATCTGTGGCGACCAAGCATCGAATGCGACCGTTGCGGAAATTCTCCATGGTCTTTTCACGCACATGTTGGGGCACGTCACCATGAAGAACCCCAGCACCGATGGCCTTCAACTTTTCGTTGTTCCCTAATTCATCACAGTCTTTCTTGGTGTTCACGAAGACGATGGTCTTGCCGAATGCGCCTGCATGTATTTTGCAGAGGTCACCTAAGCAATCTCCCCGAAGATTTGGAGGACAAGACACGCATTGGTGCGTGATGAGGCTGTTGGTCTTGTTGCCATCTGGGTCTTGAGCAACATCAATCCAGGTGGGTGACTTCAGGTACCTTTCCACAATGGCATTCACCCACTTGGGCAAAGTGGCCGAAAAAAGCAGTTTCTGGCAGTCTTCGGTAGGCAGCTCGTCCATGATGGCTTCGATGTCCTCTTGAAAACCCATGGAAAGCATCTCGTCTGCCTCGTCCAAGACTAAGGTCTTGCAAGCCGACAAATCCTCAATTGCAAAGGTGCAGAATGCCGCAGAGCATGTCAATGTGAAATATGAATCGATATGAATCGTCTAACATGTTGGGGTCACCGGTCTAGCATCTACATAAAAAATGTCACCAGATTCATCACATGACCTGTGAACATTTCTGAACCATGCTGTACCCCAAAGTCATAGCAGCACCAAGTGGTCAGCATCAATGCAGCTGGGAAGCTGCACTTTGACGTCGAACATGGTCCAAGAGCCGTCCAGGCGTACACACCAAAACGTGAATGCCATTTCGAAGATCTTCGCATTGAGGCCCAAAGGGCGTGCCTGCTGAGGGACAAATAGTGACAACAACGCGCGGCAGCTGCATTTTGCTGCAACTCTTTCATAGACATGACAGACTATGAAACCATGAAACTCAAAGCATCAGCATAGCATGAAATTGGGATACGTTTGGATGCATGATGATACATGAGGTGTATATGACCAACAGTTGGGTGGAAGCGCCAGTGCCACCCGCTGCCTCCATAGAAACACTTCACCGCCAAGCCGGACGCTTTGCCAAGCAGTTCAAAGTCATTGAAGATCTGTCGCGCAAGCTCTCTTGTAGGGGCAATGGTCACACACAAAGGTGCCTGCAGCTGTGCAAATAAAAGCTGAGGCAGTCACAAAAGCTATGCACCAGTACTACCACACTTTGGGATTGCGTCACGGTTTATCCAGCATACTCTGGTTGCAAACAAGTCTGTCGCACCCCACAAGTGCAAGGAGACCATAGTGTGTGTGTAATGTAGTGACTGCTGCGGTTGCCCCGCCTTCTTGCGAGATTGCTTGATGAAGTTCTTTGCTGTCATGCGTTCCACGACCGGCAAGACAAAAGCTAAAGTTTTTCCACAGCCAGTCCTGGGCAAGGAAAGTTTTACCTGCGTGTACCTGCCTGCGTGTGGTGTCAAAAAGTTCTAGCGTTCGATCCAAAACATTTTGCTTTTCCAGGTCAGGAAATTCATTTCACATCGACACCCTTTCGCTGCAAGCATTGGTCAAAGACTGCAAAAACAACGACCTCATCACCCTGCCCAAGCCCAGCACATCTGTCATTGGTCAACGTCAAAATGATGTGATTTGGGACTTTGGCACGAAAATCCATGAAAATCCCACAGAAAACTGGACACATCCAAGCACCAAGCTACTTGGCACGTCCAACCACATCAAGGCCGGTGAAGCAAGGTTCAAACGCCTTTTGCTGAATTTCAAAAAGCCTCAGGGAAGGAACAACTTGTTGCCATGCTGGTCACATAGTAAAAGCGAATTACTTTACTTCGAGTGATCCCCACCATGTCATGTCAACGCCGCTTGTTGACTCCACTTTTGTCTGACATTCTTTCTGACATATCTTCTGACGTTCTTTCTGACATATCTCCTGACATTCTTTCTGACATATCTTCTGCCAATCTCTCTGACATTCTCTCTGACATATCTTCTGACATTCTTTCTGACATGTCTTCTGACATTTCTTCTGACATTCTCTCTGACATTCTTTCTGGCATATCTTTTGGCATTCTCTCTGACATATCTTCTGACATTCTTTCTGATATCTTTTGCCATTCTCTCTGACATTCTTTCTGACATATCTTTTGACATTCTTTCTGACATCTTTGAGGTCCGGCAGCGACCAATGGCCGCGGATGGTCGTGGTTGAGGTCCGGCAGCGACCACTGGCCGCGGATGGTCGTGGTTGAGGTCCGGCAGCGACCACTAGTCGTGCATGGTCGTGGTTGAGGAGGCGGAGGCGGAAGGAGGAGGAGAAGGAGGACGCAGCTCTGATAAAATCTAACAACCCTCACCTGACAGGTGGGGAACAAAGGCAAAATAGATATGAAAACGAAAACTATTTCTTGTAAAAAAAAGTATCCACTCTCTCGTTGTTGAATCTTGGGAACCAGCCGTGCCACTCCAAGCAACCCATCTTTTTGATTGCGCCCTGCATGTGGACCTATCTCTCTCTCCGTCGCCATCGAAAAGTTCGTCCCAGTTCTTCTGGGTACCTATCTGCCTAGTACGATTTTTTCCTAAAGCCAGTTGCAAGGGGGAATAAGGGAGAAGACATGAATGTGATGGGTCAAGTCAAGCTCGTGTAACGGCTTGTGGCGACTGCCGAGATATAGTGCTATCCTCACATTTCAGCCAAGCAGCGATGTGATGTTCTTGGTGAGCAGAGCTTTCTGGCTTGCATCTGATATTTCTTTGATATCAGAAACGTTGCAAACCCCAAGGCCGCCTTCCTTCTTCGTACTTTCTTCTTTCTGCTTCTTCTCCTTGGGTTTCCCTTCTGCTTGATCCTCCGCTTTGCGCTTTTTTGTCTTCTGCGGAGCCAATTTTGGTGAGACCTTGGGTGACAATTTGGGCGAGGCCTTTGGGGCCAGCTTTGGTGAAGCTTTGGTCTCCTTGGTTTTTGCTTCGGTCTTCTTTTTGGTTTTCCCCTCCTTTCCTTCCTTCGCCATGTTGCAGAGATTTGGAAGTTGACAACCGTTGAAAAGTCAGAGTATGTGCTTCATGCTTGCCATTCATCAAACATCAGGCACTTCAATAACAACTTTGACTTGAGCTTGGGCTGCACTATAGCACGCCAACATTTTTTTGCACCATAGCACCTGAGAACCAAATGAAGAGGATGATTCCGGGGCACTGCTGACAGAGTGCTAACGAATGCAGCTTCCATAACACATGATCTTCTGCAAACAAGTTCTTGTATTTGAGCCGTTGGGCGAGCGACTGGAGAGATGACAGCAACAACAAGAACAACAACAACAACAACAACAACAACAACAACGACGCCAATGGCCACATGTATTCCACCACAGCCACCAGCTAAAAAAAGAAGCCTCAAAGGTCCTTTGACATCCGAATCATCCTGGACGTTCAGTTCACAGCATTAAGAGCATGCTCCGAACCCCTCCTCCAAACAAATAACTCAACTCTTTTACTCTACAACTCTTACCTGTCCCTCAAGTGGAAATATGATAATTAGACATTAGAACAATATCATATGTTACTTGATGTAGCTTCTCGTGAGGCTCCAAATAAGTGCTTGCCCTCGCCCACCTTGTGACTGCAAATTGGTCGATCTTGTGGTAACTTGTCTCGACCCACTCCACAAATGGTTTTGAGATGCCTGTCATCAACAACCACCAAAGGAAGGCTTCCAGTCAAAAGCATCGCTGAGTTGCAACAAGGACAGCTCAGTTCTGCGATGACCCACCCACCCACCCAAAAAACAAAATTCTGAGGCCGCTGCTGCCATTACGCGAGCACTCGAAGCCAAGTTTTGGGATGCCATATTTTTAAAGTCTCACCGCGTTTGTGTTGAAATTCTGGTGCTGACTGGAATCACCCAGAAGCTGCAAACAAGGTCTAACATGAACCACCCAACCAAATCATGGCGGCATCTTCTGTTCTGCACGGATTCTTCGTCAATCTGCCACATTTTAAGCGGGGCACCCGTTTTGTTCAATTGCACAGTGCGTTTCTGCAATGCGCTATATTTCCTCCGTGTGTGCGCACGCACTTTGTTGTAACTTAATAACTTATAACCTACGCCATGCTATGCCAACGTGATGACATGCGATAACTTGTGTTGACGTCTTGAACCAAGATGCAAAGACACCACAAGAAAGCACCATCCAAACACCCCCACCCACGTGCGAAAACGTCATCACAAGTGCTACCATGCCAGGGGACCTGGACAACTTCCAATGCACCTCTGCCAGCTATAGAAAACATAGTCACCAGCGAGCGTCCTCGATTTTCTCAGAAGGGTCCATTCCCGACGCCCTGAGCTCGCGTTTCTGGCAGGATGGAACTTCAGCCTTGCCTGTCGGCTAGCTGCCGTAATCACAGTGCCAAACCTAGATGATAAAAAGAATTAAAAAGATATCTATAAAAAGTAAGCATGAACGATCATGAACGCTTACATGGCTACCAGAAGCAGGGTATGGCCCATAGTTTCAAATACAAGTAGATGCACCCCGAAAAATAAGAATAAGAATGAATCTATGTATCTATGGATCTGTTATTGCAGTATTGTAGAAATCACATTGAAAAACCTTCACTGCCCTGCCAGTCCTCTCATCTCCATGCATTGCACTGCATAGCGTGACCTCCACAACCTGACACTTTCATAGAAGCAGCACCCCTTGTTTTCTTCGCCATCCTACTAGGTAGAGGTTGGCATGAAACCAGGCCAATGGATTGACCGAGAGCACCCGCAGCATTGTTAGGTACTTGCTCTGCGGATCTCTGCTGCCAGACTGCAGACCATTGCCAAAGCCGCTCCTCATACTTGTGTTTTGCGACCATGGTGGAATGCTTGTCTGCGCATGGGGGACAACCTCGGCCTTTCTGCTTGCAGCATTGGGGGGAAGGGGCTCAGAAAGACTTCCGAAAGCTTTAGGTTCTGTAGCACTGTGTTTTTTCATCAATCTGATCGCGTTAGACATCCATAGGAGCTCAGCCAAATTCACGACAAAACATTGCAGCTGTTGAGCAACGCATCCCATGGATGGGAGGTCTGACTAGCCTAGGACGAAACAAACTTCCTCCCTGAAAAGTCATTCAAGTTGTGGCAAGGCTACTGTCAAAATCATGTGGTAGGTCTACTGCAGTAGCCATCCGTGCATTTGACTTGCAAAGTCCTGACGTCCATGGCGAACAAAAAACAAGTTTCTTTCTACAAGCCGTTGCTCCCGTGGCACGTTCACATCACCCGTTGCGCTTGGCTCAAAATCGACAGCTAGGAAATTCTCCGAAAAAAATGAGAGAAAACAAACATTTGGTTGGGCGCTGCCCAATGCAAAACTCGGGCACACTTAATTTCATTGGGCACTGTGGCAAATCTTGCGCCGACCATGCAGCTACCAAACAACTAAAATCTTTCATGTCGCATCTTGGCAAGCCGTCGTGTCCATGCCTGGTCATACGCAAGAGGCCTGCCAAGTGGATGCAAGATCAGACTGGTAGGAGACAGAACCAACTCCTCTTAGGAAAATCTCATCTCAAAGTGAGTTGTCGCAAGACTAGTGTCAAAATCATGTGATTCGCCTACTGCAGCAGCCATCCGTGTCCTTGACTGGAACCGGGCTGACAATTGCTGACATCCATGGTGAACAAAAGAACAAGATTCCACGAGCCGTTGCTCCCGAGGCATGTTCATGTCACCTCTTGGTCAGGCGGTGCGCAATGCAATTTTTTCCCAACGAGAAGTTAAAATCTTTGATGTGGCATCTTGGCAAGCCCTGCCGTCCATTCCTAGTCATACGCCAGGGATGAACCCAATGGATGCGAGGTCCGACTAGCCGAGAAACAGAATCAAAGTTGTGGCAAGGCTACTGTCAAAATCATGTGGTAGGTCTACTGCAGTAGCCATCCGTGCATTTGACTTGCAAAGTCCTGACGTCCATGGCGAACAAAAAACAAGTTTCTTTCTACAAGCCGTTGCTCCCGTGGCACGTTCCCATCACCCGTTGCGCTTGGCTCCACATCGACAGCTAGGAAATTCTCCGAAAAAAATGAGAGAAAACAAACATTTGGTTGGGCGCTGCCCAATGCAAAACTCGGGCACACTTAATTTCATTGGGCACTGTGGCAAATCTTGCGCCGACCATGCAGCTACCAAACAACTAAAATCTTTCATGTCGCATCTTGGCAAGCCGTCGTGTCCATGTCTTGTCATGCGCAAGAGGCCTGCCAAGTGGATGCAAGATCAGACTGGCAGGAGACAGAACCAACTCCTCTTAAGAAAATCTCATCACAGTGAGTTGTCGCCAGATTACTGTCAAAATCATGTGATTCGCCTACTGCAGCAGCCATCCGTGTCCTTGACTGGAACAGGGCTGACAATTGCTGACATCCATGGTGAACAAAAAAACAAGATTCCACGAGCCGTTGCTCCCGAGGCATGTTCATGTCACCCTCGGGGCTGAAATTCATAAGCCAAATCCCCAGTCCCAGTCCTATTGGTCAGCTGGTACGCAATGCAATTTTTCCCTAACAAGAAGCCAAAATCTTTGATGTGGCATCTTGGCAAGCCCTGACGTCCATTCCTAGTCATACACATGCGAGGTCCGACTACTCTACTGCAGTAGCGCCATGCTCGTGTTTGACTGGCAAAGTCCTGACGTCCATGGCGAACAAAAAAACTAGTTTCTACAAGCCGTTTCTTCCGTTGTATGTTCACGTCACCAGTCCTGCTGGGCCAAAATCGATATTTGAACGATGGAGACTACACTCGGCCAATTTTACGTGCCACCTCAAAACATGTATGCAGCTCGAAAACCTTGGGCGGGTAACATCACTTTGGGATAGCTACGGTACATGCCAGTTTTAGAGCAATTGTTTATGAATGATAGAAAACATCTGAAAAACAATCTCGCATTAACAAATTATCCGGCTCAGTGTCTGAGATGGCAGGGGGTGCTGGGATGGAGGTGGAATGTCTTCGGTCTCTTTCAAGATATCTGGAAAATTCTCCGAACTTGAATTAAGTAAACATTTGGCTGGGCGCTTGCGCCTACCATGAAGCTACTGTACAACTAAAATTTTCATGTCGCATCTTGGCAAGCCGTCGTGTCCATGCCTGGTCATACGCAAGAGGCCTGCCAAGTGGATGCAAGATCAGACTGGTAGGAGACAGAACCAACTCCTCTTAGGAAAATCTCATCTCAAAGTGAGTTGTCGCAAGACTAGTGTCAAAATCATGTGATTCGCCTACTGCAGCGGCCATCCGTGTCCTTGACTTTCTGCGACCCGTTGCCCCAGTGGCACGTTCATGTCACTCTTACGGCTGAAAACCAATCGCCAGCCCTAGTGCTCAGGCAGTATGCAATTCAATTGTTTTCCCAACGAGAAGCCACAAACATCCACAAACTTTAATTGCGCATCTTGGCAAGCCCTGACGTCCATTCCTAGTCATACGCCAGGGGTGTTCCCAATGCATGCGAGGTCCGACTAGCCGAGGACAAAACATCAAAGTTGTGGCGAGGCTGCTGTCAAAATCGTGTGATCCGTCTATGGCAGTAGCCATCCTTGTGTTTGACTGGCAAAGTCCTGACGTCCATGGCGAACAAAAAAGCAAGTTTCTACAAGTTGTTGCTCTCGTGGCACGTTCACATCACCCGTTGCGCTTGGCTCAGAATCGATATCTTGGAAACTCTCCGAAAAAATGAGAGAAAACAAACATTTGGTTGGGCGCTGCCCAATGCAAAACTCGGGCACACTTAATTTCATTGGGTACCGTGGCAAATCTTGCGCCGACCATGCAGCTACCAAACAACTAAAATCTTTCATGTCGCATCTTGGCAAGCCGTCGTGTCCATGCCTGGTCATACGCAAGAGGCCTGCCAAGTGGATGAAAGATCAGACTGGCAGGAGACAGAACCAACTCCTCTTAGGAAAATCTCATCTCAAAGTGAGTTGTCGCAAGACTAGTGTCAAAATCATGTGATTCGCCTACTGCAGCAGCCATCCGTGTCCTTGACTGGCACAGGGCTGACAGTGGCTGACATCCATGGTGAACAAAGAAACAAGTTTTCACGAGCCGTTGCTCCCAAGGCAAAGAAAGTCCCGACATGTCTCGACAACAAATCGCCAGTCCCATTGGTCAGCCGGTGCAATTATTTTCCGAACAAGAAGTCAAAAGCTTCGATGTTGCATCTTTGCAAAACCTGAGGTCCATTCCTAATCCATTCCCAGTAGTCATACACAAGGGGTGAACCCAGTGGATGCAAGATCCGACGCAAGGTCCGACTAGCCGAGGACAAAACATCAAAGTTGTGGCGAGGCTGCTGTGAAAATCGTGTGATCCGCCTACTGCAGTGGCCATCCTTGTGCTTGACTGGCAAAGTCCTGACGTCCATGGCGAACAAAAAAGCAAGTTTCTACAAGCCGTTGCTCTCGTGGCACGTTCACATCACCCGTTGCGCTTGGCTCAAAATTGATATCTTGGAAATTCTCCGAAAAAAATGAGAGAAAACAAACATTTGGTTGGGCGCTGCCCAATGCAAATCTCCGGAACACTTAATTTCATTGGGTACTGTGGCAAATCTTGCGCCGACCATGCAGCTACCAAACAACTAAAATCTTTCATGTCGCATCTTGGCAAGCCGTCGTGTCCATGCCTGGTCATACGCAAGAGGCCTGCCAAGTGGATGCAAGATCAGACTGGTAGGAGACAGAACCAACTCCTCTTAGGAAAATCTCATCTCAAAGTGAGTTGTCGCAAGACTAGTGTCAAAATCATGTGATTCGCCTACTGCAGCGGCCATCCGTGTCCTTGACTTTCTGCGACCCGTTGCCCCAGTGGCACGTTCATGTCACTCTTACGGCTGAAAACCAATCGCCAGCCCTAGTGCTCAGGCAGTATGCAATTCAATTGTTTTCCCAACGAGAAGCCACAAACATCCACAAACTTTAATTGCGCATCTTGGCAAGCCCTGACGTCCATTCCTAGTCATACGCCAGGGGTGTTCCCAATGCATGCGAGGTCCGACTAGCCGAGGACAAAACATCAAAGTTGTGGTTTGGCGGGGCTGCTGTCAAAATCGTGTGATCCGTCTATGGCAGTAGCCATCCTTGTGTTTGACTGGCAAAGTCCTGACGTCCATGGCGAACAAAAAAGCAAGTTTCTACAAGTTGTTGCTCCCGTGGCGCGTTCACAGCACCTGTAGTGCTGGGCTCAAAATCGATAGCTGGAAAAAATACATGTGGTTGGGCGCTCAATTCGGGAACACTTAATTTCATTGGGTACTGTGGCAAATCTTGCGCCGACCATGCAGCTACCAAACAACTAAAATCTTTCATGTCGCATCTTGGCAAGCCGTCGTGTCCATGCCTGGTCATACGCAAGAGGCCTGCCAAGTGGATGAAAGATCAGACTGGCAGGAGACAGAACCAACTCCTCTTAGGAAAATCTCATCTCAAAGTGAGTTGTCGCAAGACTAGTGTCAAAATCATGTGATTCGCCTACTGGTACTGCAGCAGCCATCCGTGTCCTTGACTGGCACAGCGCTGACATTGGCTGACATCCATGGTGAACAAAAACAACATTCCACGAGCCGTTGCTCCCGAGGCATGTTCATCTCACCCTTGGGGCTGAGATTTAGAAGACAAATCCCCAGTCCTATTGGTCAGCCGGTACGCAATGCAATTATCTGAATGCATTTTCATTTCCCACACCATACCGAAATCTTTGATGTGCGAAGCGGTCAAAACTGGGTAGGGATTCCATGGATTCCAAAGGCATCGCTTTTGAGAAACCCCATCGCTGCAATTCGCTTTACACAGTGGCATATTTTTTGTCTATTTGTGGGTCGCTTTTGGGAAATCCCATCGCTTCACACAATAAATCAAAAATTTTGTCATGCGACGGCAGCTGCAACACTAGTTCAACTGAAACGTCTTTTGACCACCAACGCTCATGTGGCATCTTGGCAAGCCCTGATGTCCATTCCTAGTCATCCACCAGGTGTGTGCCCACTGCATGCCAGGTCCGACTAGCCGAGGACAAAACATCAAAGTTGTGGCGAGGGTGCTGTCAAAATTGTGCGATCCGTCTGCGGCAGTAGCCATTGGTGTGAATGACTGGCAGAGTCCTGACGTCCACGGCGCACAAAAAAACAAGTTGTTGCTCCCGTGGCACGTTCACATCACCCGTTGCGCTTGGCTCAAAATCGATAGCTAGGAAATTCTCCGAAAAAAATAAGAGAAAACAAACATTTGGTTGGGCGCTGCCCAATGCAAAACTCGGACAGACTTACAGTAATTTCATTGCCTTGTGTGGCAAATCTGGATCCAACCATGCAGCTACGTACCAAACGTGTGCAACCTTTTATGCCGCATCTTGGCAAGCCGTCGTGTCCATGTCTTGTCATACGCAAGAGGCCTGCCAAGTGGATGCAAGATCAGACCGCTAGGAGACAGAACCAACTCCTCTTAAGAAAATCTCATCACAGTGAGTTGTCGCAAGACTACTGTCAAAAGCATGTGATTCGCCTACTGCAGCAGCCATCCGTGTCCTTGACTGGCACAGTGCTGACATGGCTGACATCCATGGTGAACAAAAACAACATTCCACGAGCCGTTGCTCCCGAGGCATGTTCATCTCACCCTTGGGGCTGAGATTTAGAAGACAAATCCCTAGTCCTATTGGTCAGCCGGTACGCAATGCAATTATCTGAATGCATTTCAATTTCCCAACAACAAGCCAAAATCTCTGATGTGGCATCTTGGCAAGCCCTGACGTCCATTCCTAGTCATCCGCCAGGGGTGTACCCACTGGATGCGAGGTCCGACTAGTCTACTCCAGTAGCTATGTTCGTGTTTGACTGGCAAAGTCCTGACGTCTATGGCGAACAAAACAAAAAGTTTCTAAAAGCCGTTGATCCCGTGGCACGTTCACATCACCCGTAGTGCTGGGCCAAAATTGTTATCTTGGAAATTCTCCGAAAAAACATGAAAAAAAACATTTGCTTGGGCGCTGCCCAATGCAAATCTCGGGAACACTTAATTTCATTGGGCACTCTGGCAAATCTTGCGCCTACCATGCAGCTGCCAAAGATGTCAGGGCACACAAAAAACATATTTTTCCTAGCACTTGCCCTCATGGCACTGAAATTTGTCGAATATCTCACGGACACATTGCAAGTCTCATCGGTCGGACGGTGACCAATGCAAAAGTCCTAATGTCTTTGAACACTGCGTCAACACTTGCAGTTTTTTAACAGCTCAAATCTTTGATGTTGCATCTTGGCAAGCATTCCCGTCTGTTCCTGGTCATACGTAAGTGGCATGGCCAACGGATGCGAGATCCGACTAGCCAAGGACAACACAAACTTCCTCTCGGAAAAGTCATCATGAGTTGTGACTGTGCTGCTGTCAAAATCTTCCAATGGACGTGATTCGTCCACCGCAATGGCCATCAGTGCTTTTGACTCGCACAGGCCTGATATCCACGGTGAAAAAAAAGCAATCTTTTTGCGAGCCGTTGCCCTCTTGGCAGGTTCATGTCACTCTTAGGGCTGAAATTTATCTTGGAAAGTCTCAAAATAGCACATTGCAAGCCTGAATAAGCCTGATCGATACTCCTATGTTTGTTCATGGTTAAAGCTGGTGTCTCTCGGTATGATCGTTGTTTAGTTTCGATTACACGAAGTCACTAAACTGAAAAGACTTTCCTCTAAGCCATTGCTGCTCATGCGATCATGCAGTCATTACCCTTATAACTTATAGATTATAGATATCAAACTATACCCAGACCTCATTGTTGGCTACTGATACTGTATGAACGAAAGGGGTTTGGTGGTGGTAAACAAGTTGCAAGTCCTACTGCAAGTCCAATCGGTCAGGCAGTACCCACTGCAAAACTCAGGAATACTTAGTTTATCTTAGTTTCTTTGGTTACCGTTGCAATACTTGCAGCTTCTTAACAGCTCAAGTCTTTGATGTTAGCATCTTGACAAGCATTCCCGTCCGTTCCTGGTCATACGTAAGTTGAATGGCCAATGCATGCCAGGTCTGACTAGCCACGGACAACACAAACTTTCCCTCGGAAAAGTCCTCATGAATTGTAACTATGCTGCTGTCAAGACTTTCTAATGGACGTGATTCGTCCACCACAACCGCAATCAGTGCCTTTGTCCTTCACAGTCCTGACATTTGTGGAGAACACGACAGCATCTTTCGTTCATGCCACTCTTACAGCTGAAATTCAAGTCTTGGAAACAAATTGCCAGTCCTATCGGTCGGGTTGTACCCAATGCCAAATTCGGGAAAACTTAGCTCATCTTAATGACTTTCGCTTTGCGTAGCAACACTTGCAGCGACCAAGAAGTCAAAACCTATGATGCTACATCTTGGCAAGCATGCATGCCATTCGTGGTCATAGGCAACAGGCGTGATAATAGCAAACATGGCCAATGGATGCGAGGCCCGACTCGCAAAGGACAACACACAGTTCCACTCGGAAAAGTCATCAAAGCTCCGGCGAGGCTGCTGTCAAAATCTCCCACAGCATATCACTTGTCCACCGCAGTAGCCATCTTTGTGATTGAGTCTCACGGGCCTGACATCCACGGTGAAAAAAAAGCAATCTTTTTGCGAGCCGTTGCCCTCTTGGCAGGTTCATGTCACTCTTAGGGTTGATTTTTTTTCAGGGACGCTCTCAAGATAACACATTGCAAGCCTGATCAATACTCCCATGTTTGTTCATGGTTAAAGCTGGTGTCTCTCGGTATGATGGTTTTTTAGTTTCGACTACACTAGTCAACTGAAAAGACTTTCCTATAAGCCATTGTTGCTCATGCAATCTTTCAGTCATTACCCTTATATCAAATTACATCCGGATCTCATTGTTGGCTACTGACGCTGTATTAACGAAAGGGCTTTGTTGGTTGTAAACAAGTTGCAAGTCCTATTGCAAATCCTGTTGGTCAGGCAGCACCCATTCCAAAACTCAGGAATACTTAGTTGATCTTAATTTCTCTGGTTACCGTGGCAGTGCTTGCAGCTTCTTAACAGCTCAAATCTCATGTTGCATCTTGGCAAGCATTCCCGTCAGTTCCTGGTCATACGGTCATGGGTAAGTGGCGTGGCCAATGGATGTGAGGTCTGACTAGCCGAGGACAGCACGGAAAAGTCATCAGAGGTGTGACATTGTGACTATGCTGCTGTCAAAATCTTCTAATGGACGTGATTCGTCCACCACAACGGCAATCAGTGCCTTTGTCCTTCACAGTCCTGACATTTGTGGAGAATACGACAGCATCTTTCGTTCATGCCACTCTTACAGCTGAAATGAAGTCTTGGAAACAAATTGCCAGTCGTATCGGTCAGATTGCACCCAACGTCAAAATCAGGGAAACTTAGCTCATCTTAATTTCTTTGGCTTTGCGTAGCAACACTTGCAGCGACCAAGAAGTCAAAACCTTTGATGCTACATCTTGACAAGCATTCACGCTATTTTTGGACATAGGCAACAGGCGTGATAATAGCAAACATGGCCAATGATGCAAGGCCCGACTCGTCGAGGACAACACACAGTTCCACTCGGAAAAGTCATCATGAGTTGTGACTATGCTGCTGTCAAAATCTTCAAGTGGACATGATTCGTCCATCACAATGGACATCAGCGCTTTTGACTTGCACAGGCCTGACATCCACGGTGAAAAAAAAGCAATCTTTTTGCGAGCCGTTGCCCTCTTGGCAGGTTCATGTCACTCGTAGGGCTGAAATTTATCTTGGAAAGTCTCAAAATAGCACATTGCAAGCCTGATCGATACTCCCATGTTTGTTCATTGTTTCGTTGTTTAGTTTCGACTACGCTAGTCAGCTGAAAAGACTTTCCTATAAGCCATGGTTGCTCATGCAATCATTCAGTCATTACCCTTACATCAAATTACATGAACAAGTTGCAAGTCCTATTGCAAATCCTGTCGGGTAGGCAGTACCCACTCCAAAACTTAGGAATGCTTAGTTTATCTTAATTTCTTTGTTTACGGTGGCAATACTTGCAGCCTCTTAACAGCTCAAATCTTTGATGTTGCATCTTGGCAAGCATTCCCGTCCTGGTCATGCGTAAGTGGATGTAAGTGGCGTGGCCAACGGATGTGAGGTCTGACTAGCCGAGGACAAAGCCCAGAAGAAACTTCCCATAGGAAAGCTCATCAGAGTTGTAATAGTGCTGTTCTCACAAATTCCCAATGCAAGTGATCCGTCTGCTACAGCTGCCCGTCCTGGCATCCATGATCAAGAAAACATTCTTCTGCCAGCCGCTGCCCTCGCGCGTTCATGTGATTCGTGTACTGCAGTAGCTCTCCACGTCTTTGACTGCATGGTCCTGACATCCATTGCGGAAAAGGAACCATCTTTCTGCCAGCCCTTACCGTTGCAGCACGTTAATATGTCACTCCTTTTTTTGTTGCTGAAAAAACTCGGGCAGCTACCAAGGGGCAAAAATCTCTGAAATGCATCTTGGTAAGCAGTCACCCCCATTTGTTGGTCATGCGTGGCAGGAGTGGCCAATGGATGCGAGGCCCGGCCAGCTGAAGACAAAACACACTGCCTCTCGGAAAAGTGATCAAACCGACGGCAATGCTGCTGTCAAAATCTCCCACTGCATGCGATTCATTTACCATAGTATTTCTCCAACTCTTTGACTGGCACTGTCCTGGCATTTGTGGCGAATCAAAACATTTTTTCCTCGAGCAGTTTCCCTCGTGGCACGTTCACGTTTGGCTACTGCGGCAGCACTTGTAGCTACGAAGGAGCCCAGAGCTGTGTGATGTTGCAAGCTGACGAGCTTTGATGATCCTTCACATCCATTTCATCTCATGCGCAGCAGGCGTGGCCAACGGATGCGGGGTCCGACTGGGTGAGGACAGGGTGAGGACAAAACAAACTTCCCGTCGAGAAAAACATCAGAGTTCTGGCAAGGCTGCAGTCACAATGTCTCAAAGCATGTGATTGGTGTACTTCAGATTACTTCAGTAGCTCTCCACGTCTTGACTGCATGGTCCTGACATGCATGGCGAAAAAGAAGCCATCTTTCTGGGAGCCTTCACAATTGCAGCAGATTAACAGGCCACCTTTTTTTTGTTGCTGAAAAACCCGTTGCAGCTACCAAGGGGCAAAAGCTCTGATGTTGCATCTTGGTAAGCAGTCACCCCCACTTCTCGGTCATGCGAAACAGACGTGGCCCATGAATGCGAGGTCCAACTGGTTGAAGACAAAACAAAAAGCCTTTCGGAAAACTCATCAGAGTTGTGGCTATGCTGCTTCTAGTGCAGTAGCCATCCGTGCCTTCGACTGGCACGGTCATGACATCCATGGCGAACAAAAATGCATTTTTCTATGAGCCGTTGTCCTCGTGGCACGTTCATGTCATCCTCAGGGTTGGGCTCAAAATTCATATCTGGGGAAGGCTCAAATCACATTGCAAGTCTTATCGGTCGGGCGCAGCCCAATGCAAAGTCGAGAGCACTTTATTTCTCTGGCTTTAATCTCTCGGGCTAACGTGGTAACCCTTGCAGCTGCCAAGGGGCCATACATTAGACACATGGCCAAGACCGGCATCCACTGCAATAGCCATCCGTGTCTGAATGGCACGGTCATGGCAAGTCATGCAAATGTCGAACACACTTCATTTCTCTGATTTCTCTGGTTTTATTTTCTCTGGCATGTGATTGGTCTGCAGCAGCAGCATCCCAGTTTTTGACAGACAGGGTCCTCGTACGGTCCTGAGAAGGAAACGAACGAAGGAGTTTGACCTGGAAGTGGCTGACAGAAAAGAGAGAGAGCTAGGGGTGCAAGATATGTGGACTGGAAGGTGCGGCTTTGCAGTTCTTCAGAAAAGTTTTGCTTCAACAAACAAGTTTTGTTGACTACAACAAACTGCCTTTCTGCCAGCCGCTACCCCCATGGCACATTTGTGTCACTCTTAGGGTTGAAGTTCATCTGGAAAAGTCTCACACAATGCAAATCTTATCGGTCGGAGCGGGAAATTGCACGGTGGAAAACCTACTGTTTTCCATCCTTGGGAGGGTTGGCAAATCTGCCGATGGATATTTTCCTCCAGCCTCATCTCCTGCGGCCGCAGAAAAACTATGATGCAAGTTGCCAGCTTTGGTCTTCATTGTTGCTAGTTGATGTTAGCCAGTTTTTTCAAGGGTTGAAGCTGTTGATGATCATTGGTTCGTCCAGTTCAAGCCATTCGGCCCCATTGGGCGGTTAGCCGCGAGACTTGGCTTCAACGGCACAGTGTGTGCCAACTCGACAGTCCAATCCCAGGATCTGCTTCTACAACGCCTTTCCAGTAGCCACTTCAACCAAACGACCCTTCCGGAAGCCACTAGTGTTAACTTTTTTGAATTTTCTTGGTGAAAAAGAGTCTAGTTGATGGAAAGTAAGGACGGCATGCGGGGTTTGTTTGAATTAGGGCAGAATACTAAATTAATGTATCTTGGCTTTTGTCTGCAGCGTACTTTGTCTGACCATCATTGATTGGTCCAAAACTGATCCTGGAACCCCTGGGGTCCTTGCAGTTCAAGTGCTTGACCAATCTCTCTGGCATTTTTTAACAAGCAACATTGGATGCATCAATCCAGCATCCAAAAATGTCAGAAAGAGGTAATCCACAAAAACCACAATAAAGCCTATTTTTGGATACTACATTCCTGCATCGAGATGTGTCAAGAGGGGGTTGTACTTGACACACCGAGGCGACACACTTTCCGCAGGAGCTGTTTGGATCCAAATGGGTCGGTCACCATGGGATTATTCGAAATCCAGGCGTGCATAAGCAAGTTGTTGAAGTGATTTTGCATCGCCAGCTATGGGTCCCTCGTAAAATATCTAGCGTCCCAGTACCCGAAAATGGGATTTCTCCAATAAGATGGGATTTTGGATGCGTTTTCGGGATCTGTGTTTTGCTCCGCGTTGGCAGGGTGCCACAAGACCGTGATGCGCCCAGAAAACCACCCGCGGAATGCTGGGAAACACGACTGTCCTATCTTCGGGTCGCCAAGCCATGACGAGGCTCCTCACAAAGCGGAGCGGCTCCTCACAGTTGACGGAGTGAAGTCACTTGACAGCCGGAAAAAGGGGGAAGTGGACGACTTGATGGTATGGGTCAAGGCCTGGCGCAGTTCACCTTCACCATCCTACAAATTCTCGACACTTCCCCGGAAAAGGAAGGCTCAGGTACATTTTGCCGTCGCTCTCCCAAAAAAAAGCAATTCAGGCATGAGACCCGAGTATATCCAGCACAGTGTCCATAGGATCATGGAACCTTATGGAATTCTTATAGATTACTTTGGATCTTATGCTGTAAGTTCTTAGAGTTGGTCTTTTCCAGGGGAGATGTTGGTGAAAGCATGCCCGCAGGTCTAGGCCAGCCGAGCCTGCAGCGGCAACCAGAGCACCACTGCTACTACTGGCACCCGGCCCCGGAAGACGACCGGAGACCTGGAAAAGTCCCCGTGCCTTGCGTTGTTTGCGATGCTGACAGCATCCACACATTGGTATGGCGCGTTTCCAAAGATCTCAAGTTGTGGGACAATGCCTGCACAAACCACCAACTGACTTCGAAGTTTTTTTTTCTGCCCATGGGAGCGAGCAGTAAAAGCCTCCTCTGTCACCATTCGGTGAGGGAAGGAGAGACAACTCAAGAAACTCAACTTAATTGAGGCGCCGAGAAGAAAATTGCTGACTTTGAAGTTGAAGGATCTTACATCAACTAAGATCCTAATTCACAAAGTGCACACCTGGAGAGCTGGAAGACCTCTACGATACCACACTCAGCAGTTTTCCTTCTGACCCTGAAGTTTTAAGTCTGACCTGGGGCAGTGGGTCAGAGAAGCTATTTGGGGAACCTGTGCTACCATGTGCTGCCCAATTTGAGGCTGGAATTGACGCTCAGGTTTTCAAAATGTGTTCATGCCGCTGGCCACCAAACTTTATCTTGCAAATATCTACGGGCAGAGATCAGATATGATGTGTCAGATATGATGTGATCAGGTCTTGCTCTGAGAGTGAGTGCGTATTGCATGCTTGTCCCCAATCTGCATGGTCTACAAGCAAGCAGATGACTCGTGCTATTCCATTTAGCGAAACTCTGAAAATGAATCTTACTACACATACCTAGCGCCACCTGCCACGTTTTGCACAGTGCATGTGCGCGGAGACCTACAGGAAGGTACCCCTCAAGACCGTGCGGTTCTCAAAATATTTCAAAATCATATCATAACTTGGGATGTTACCTGGCAGTCCCATAAAACTACGCCATAGCGCAACAGCCGGATTCCAACAGCTCAACTCAAGTGATCCACAAGAGAAGTCTTGATCAAACTGCCCAGGGCGCTTTGAAATTGGGTAAGCCAAGCGTCTTCAAATCGTCCAATCATTGTCCAATCCTTTTCCTCAAGCTAACCTTCTGCCTTCGGTAGCATGTCTAGGCATGGGGATCCGACATGAAGCAGAAATGGTTTCGTACAAAGGCAGGCGCCTGCAGCTACTGGCTTCAGAAAACCGAGCCTTTCGCTCTCAGGGACCCCAGGTGTGGAGCGGATATGATGTGAAAGGGCAACCGCTCCCTATGTCTGCCAAGCATTGAAAGACCCTCGCAGTTGTGCAGCGAGATGTGCGAAAAAATCCGCGCCCTTCAGAAACCTTCCAGGTGATTCACCTGCACTGCTGGTGCTGCAGTTGTGACATGCTTTCAAGGTATCCCATGTCCATGTGCAAAAGCCGAAGGCCCCCACAATTCAAGTAAATGGATGCTTTAAAAGCATTCAAAAGCTTGAATTGAAACAACGAGCCACAAGTAGCATACAAATGATTACACATATCACAACTTGCTGGGGATGTTCAATAAACCCAACCCAAGGTCAATACTTGTGCACGTCTAGGGAAAACCCTTCTTTGAAGGGGAAAAAACCCTAAACCCAACCCTATGTCAAGAAGTTGCAGGACAGATTGGTCCTGCCTGAAAATCGAAAGTATGCCAAGTCTGCCTCACTGTTTTGTACACCACATGCTTCATCTTTTTGTGAGGTCATCATATGTCGTCAAGATGATTGAGCCGCCCAAATCCTCAACGGCACCACTGCAGCTGAGACACAGATGGTTCATCCCAAATAGACTCCACCAGATCCACAGTGATCTCTGATCTGTCCATAGGCGTGTTTTGGGTCAGCTGGGGCGTCAAAAAGTGCTCTCGGGGAAGGCTCAGGCGTGACTGAAGACTCCAGCACAGCAAGCTGGCACCTGCAGCGAAACAGAGTGGGCAGTCGCTGAAGTTGTTGGCAGTTTCCATCTCAACGTGCTGAAAGGCCATGCATAGTGCCATGTCGTTAAAGAACTTTTACGCGGGGTATTGTTCAAACCAGTTTTAGCATAATTTCACATCAGGATCACCAACCCCCCAATAAATGAATCGCATCCTTCTCCCCAGATTCCACCCAATACTCGAATCAATGACGGGGCAGATTTCTTCCCCTAATAAGTTTTCGCATCTATAGAACCCCCCAATTAATCAACCACATCTGGATCCCAGAGTTTGGTAGCAAGCAATTCTTATTGATATATTTTCTATAAGTCAGCGTACTACTTATGATTGGTGGACTTCCTAGTCTTAGTCTTGGTAATCACTGCCCACGGTGACTCAAGAACTCTCCCCATGCTGTGCTTCTTGTTGCTGCCTTTTCAAGCACACGGATCAAGGTCTGATCTGCTGGCAGCTCATTTGAGACTGCTCGTTACTCTCATGTTTCCTTGCGAACTCTCAGAGGTTCCCATACATGTTGAAGGGATGACCTATGGTACCCTTATCTAGTCTTCATGGCTGTTGATTGTTCATCTCTTTATGGTTTATTGATTGGGAGATTGTCCTACACCAGACCTTCTAGACCTTGTTGACGTATAGGAAGGGAGTGTATCAATCTGGTGTTGGCATACTCGAGGTCAGAATGCTCTAGCCCCCCAATAAGAACTATTACTGCGTATGCGTGAAAGTGGCGACGCCCAGCCAGTAAGAACGGTTCATGGTGGAGTGCACCATGTTTATTAATCACTGAACCGACTTTATAACACCTCAGTCACTGTGAATTGTTACATCTGCCGTGGTCTCAGAAATGTGCCCCCAAACAAGTGGCATCCATATTGAAAATCAAAAAACATCAATAAACATGAAAAATACACATTAAAATTTCATAAAATTTCTAGGGTGGTTGGGGCACCTCCATTTCTGCGCAGGCGCCTGCAGCGCATACCAAAGTCAAACGTCCAATCCCACGGTTCTGGTGAGTTGCTTTGTTGTGCAGTCTGGTCGAGCTAACGGAAAGTGAAATATACAACTCCTTCCAAAACCAGCACGAGGGAAAAACAACTATTCAATTTAAGTATCGCACATCATTTTCAGGGTGTATCCTGAATGGGTACGCGCCAAATTGGTATAGTATAGTTTGTTTCCCACCAATAAACATGATGGCTTTCGGCATGGATTGGATTTATGACAACCCTGTCATGGATTTCTTTCGTACACGAAATGCAGCCAGATTGATCTTCTGCCCTCTATTTCTCCTAGTCTTGTCGGCTGCAATGAATTACTGTTCATCCATGGCACAAGTGAGCTCATTCAAGATGATCATCTCTTCCTTGCAGGGCAATCAAATGCTGATTACAGGCTTGGGCAAAATGGTCATCCCGGACAGGCATCCCAAAAGTGTGAGATTGTGTACAGCGTTGTATCATGATTGCCGTGCGCCCCCCATACACGGACTTGACAAGTGCAAACTCCAGCGCTAAACAGCTCTACCCTGAGACTTGAGGATGCTTGAGATATCTTGAAACCACGGGTGATGAAAGCACGGGAGGCGTCGCGGACCACACCCTGAGTGTTGCAGCCTTAAAAATCTTAAAAACCACAGGAATGTGGACCAAAAAAAAATCAAGAATTCACAGGGCACCGGCGGAGGCCATCGAACCCAAAGAAATTGTCGCTGAGCGTCTGCACCATACCACTGCAGGCTCGCCGCCTGTGTTTCCAAATGCGCCAGGATGTTTGCACAAACCTTTTGGAATGTGAGAGCGAATGCCAATAGAAAGAGGATCTGTCAGACCACCATCGGTTTAACCGCTAGGTAGTGATATGTATAGTGACCTGCCATCAATTCTAGAAGGGTAATCCGTTTCTCCCATTTGGACCTCCTTTTCATAGAAATATGGTGACCATTGGCGACCTCGCATCCAATGATTTGCAAGCAACAGCCGGGTCCAGGTCAAAACCAACATGTTCCACACAGCCACTTTTCCGCCTGAGGTCTTAGGATGAAGCGCTCGGATCCATGCGCCTGAAATGGGCCGAGCATGGCCCGTGGCCTAAATGGGGATTGCGCCCCATCATTTGCTCGTGATCGTGGTTTATGTACACTTGAAGAGGTTTGTAGGCTTCATTGCCCAACAAAAGTCTTCAGAAATAGGATTTGATTGGGTTGGTAATGATCTAAGGATTTAATGGTAATTCAATTAATGGTAAAGAATGGGTTGGAGGGTGCCAGCGACGGTCAACAACAGTACTTGAGCCTACAAGCTGGTGAAAATACATGAAATCGCCACCACTGCAAAGCCAAAAAAAAAATTGGTGGTGAGAGACTCTGTGAATCCCGGGGGAAACCGAACCCACAAGCAGGAGGGCATAATTCATCTAAAACAAAATGGCGACTTTGAGACGCCCCTTTTGCAAATTCTGGCTCGAACAAGGGCAAGTTCAGTTTGTTGATAGGATGTCCTGATCCTTCCTGAGAACATGTGAGCAACCAACACGGCATAACCCCGTAGCACTGTCAACCAAAGTAGTTTTTCACCACTGCTCAATCGGAAATGTACTGAATTAATGGGTCACACTCAAGTATCCTCCAAGTTAAATGGCCGAACAGGTCACCGAATTTCTATGATCATGGCTGTAGTATGTTGTCTCTTGTTATGGTGAAATGCATGTTTTTCGTCAATCTTTAATTATAGCCAAGGAGTCATCATCCGGCATGTCTGCAGTGACCGTGAGTAAATGATTTTTACATGGTCGCTACACACCGCTGAACTGCAGATCGCTGGCCACATGTCTGGTCCTGCTCTTTGATGTGCTCCATCATTGGCAAGTGCTTCCAGTTTTTGATCTCAATTCATTGCTCGTCCCCCTTCAAGTAACGATCAAAAAAATCACACCTCCTTTTTATACTCTACCACCGGGGTGTTCAGCGCCTTGGCTTTTCAAATAATTAAACATATCACATTTCAAGACGGGATAGCAACTCCACACATAAGTAGTGCGTACAAAATGGCTATCCCCCATCCATACTGCAAGTCCTGCAACTGAGTCACCCTGCCAGGAATCGCACTGATTCTATTACGCCCGACAAGGTGTTGAACCTAAACGCCACCAAAACGTCACATCCTTTGTCATCAACATTCACCAACACTTACCCCACAAGGGCTGCAACTCAAAATCCACATTTCACCGCCGCTTGGTTTGTTTCCAAAAGATTCCAAAGAGTTGTTTTCGCGTTTGATTCAACGACGCGCGTATGTACTTTCATGGTCTTATGCGAACATTTGAAGGAACAATCAAGTAGGGGTGGGTTTTTTTGCTTTGCTTTGCGCCCGTTCGAGTTCGCAAACTACGGTCCGTGTAGGACATGGGCACGCCACACCCGGCGGATGTGCAAACAAATAAGAGGAAAAAAAAAAAACATGAATTCGAACCCCAGTTGACCGACTTAATGCCGTGACAGACACGTCGCGCAAATTTTATGTTCGATATTTGGTTCTGCTTCAACATAGCTGCCGCTTCCATTATGGTTTTGGAATGTGGGGTATGGGTTTCCGATAATGATATCGGTGAAACAGTTGTCCTGCCGAAAAAGAAAAATTGAAGCCATTGACGCCAAAGTTTCTGGGGCGGGTGGTCCAATGCAGTGTCCAGTGCAACCAGTTACTGCCGGACTCCGCGGTGAGTTCTTAGGTGACGAGAACATTTGTTTGCTTGACAAAGCATGGGACACTATGAATGAAGAAACTTACTCGGGTTTCAACGGGTAAGACTGGGTACATTCCAACCCGAAAAATATATAGATTTCTTCTCCGGGCGGCGGATCGAAGAACACTTGTTGACTGCGAGCATTGCCAATGGCATTTTGTTTTCCTTTCTTTTGTTTTGCTCTTGTGCCTACAGGTAGGCCGCGGCCACGTATGGGCATGAGGCTTGGCGTCTTTTTCCCTCGCTGGGGCGACGCCGACTTGGATGGCCAATTTTTTGGATAGGTCCCACTCCTCGAGACATAGCCAAAAAAACAGCGCGGTCTACAAACGCAGGGCGGTTCTGATCACATGATTCACGCCTGCTACCATATTTCATCAAGTTTCGCAAGTCAAATTTCTGAATGTGACGTTAGCCTTGGCCCACGGAAACTTGACATATCTTGACATTGAATGTGACGCGTGCAAAAACAAGTGCTTGAACAAACCAAACAAACTTTCTAGTTGCGTTTGAAACACCAGGACGACCGCAGCACATTGTTCATCTTTTGAAACAATTCCATCAGGAATTTGCACGGGGCGCCGGCTGAGAATTCAGCAGCCGGTCGGCATCATTCATCGCCTGCTTTGTTGTTCAACATTTTGCGGATTGCATTATCGAGCTCTGCTTGCGCCGAGTTCGCTTCTGACACTGGTTCCGGCACATTGGTGGCAATGGGGTGCCGAGAACAAACCTTCCCCCAGCATGTCTGCAAATTCATTCGGCGAAGGACTAATGTGCACAAAACGATGTGTGACATGCAGCCACGGGTGTGAACCAATTTATTTACCAAAATTTGATAAAACCGATTCGAGTCCAGCTTGTAAAATACAGTGCCCCCAACTCTTTGCAGGTCACCGCCGCCGCTCAAATAAATGTTGCGGTTTGGATATGGTGATTTGATTTTTTGATCCGGGACATATTCATCCACATTTTGTAGGCGCGGTGTCATTGACACGCTCAATGGGGCCATTTGCGCCAGGACTTCGTCCAGCAGAGCCGTTTGTCGCAAAAAGCGTCAAACATATCGAAAACATGGAAAGTCACGCCGCGAGGTGGTCCGGGAAGGGGGTGGAGTGGGGTAGATGGGGTAGGGTGGGGTGGAGCGGGGTGGGTTCCACGGAATACTTCCACCAAATCAGCCCCCAATTCCAAATATAGGGGCGTGCTGAATGGTTGGTGGTGAACACTTTGGTTTTCCGGTGGTTCAAGTCCAATCCAATGGCATTCAATTCTTGGATCAAAATTTCACGCATACTGTTCAATTCCGCAAATGATGTTGCTCACCAGTCCGTAGGAACAGGCCATGTGATGTTAATCGAGATTTCCATCTTGCCATTGCAGATATTGCAGTTTCCAAACCGGCATTGAAAAGTAAAGGACTAACGTCACCCTGTTTCACCCCACGTTTGATGTGAAATGTTTTGCTGCATGCCATCGATCCAGTTTGACGACGGTGAATTTCTCGAAGCAAGGATGTGTGCGGACGCGGCACATTCTGTTGTTCCAAAGCGCCAAAGAAAGAGTTGTACTTGACGCCGGTGCATACTGGCAATGCTCGACACAAATGGTTGGGGTGCATACTTGGAGTTTGACGTTCTGGCCGCAGTTCCCTCGATTTGCATCAGCGCCTTCAAGCAGTTTCTCGGGTTTTCTTTGCTCATGTTAGGGATCGGGTACATGTCTTTGATCGTGTCATCACGCCCGTCGCTACAGTCGGATCATTCGGTGCAGGGCATCGCACTGTTTATCAACCTGCTTTATGCCACATGGATGTCTTGTTTCGAAAGCTGTTACGTATGGTGGTCGCTCCTCCTGCAAATTTGGATTGGTGCAGCCCTTGGCACGAAATCCTGCACGGTTGGAACGGGAAAATTGATAGAATTGTGCATGCGTATGGCATGAAAGTGCGGTCACGCCGTTGTTTGGAATCTTATTGGCGGCTCGGACTGTGCATTGCAAATTTGCCTACCGAACGATGGTCCAAACGAGCTACAATGGATACGCCCAGGCACACGGGTGGCAGGATATCTTCGACATGATTGGACTTCCAAATTTCAGGTTTTCACTACATACCGGCAAACCGATGATTAGCAACTGTTGGCACTAAACTGTGCTGTCTGGATGGATTATGAAAAAGATTTCGTTTCTTTTTGCGGACGTTGAACTGTGAGGGTATTTTTGTTTATTTTTGTACATTATGTTGTAGATTTGTTTTTCGATTGGTTCACCTGTGCCCGAAATGGGCCGCCCAATGGGGCATACAGGTCTCACTCACTCACTCACTTGGATACTTGGTGCGGTCAAATGCCTTCGTCAAATCCAAGCTGGCAAACTACATGTCCATTCACCATTCGATAAATTTGCCACAAATTGACTCCAACACAACTGCCGTCACAACTGCAGCGTGTTCAATCCCGGTGCCCGCACGAAAACCAACTTGATCAAGACATTGTTGAGCATCCAATAACACGCACGTCCTCCACTTTTGTCTCCTTTTCACCGGGGGGGGTGGGGATGTGTGGGATAGGGCATGCCAACCTACGTGCCCAATGCCACACAGACCAGACAACATACATGTCCTCCATTTTTTTCTTTGTCGGGGGTGCACGTTGTCCACTTTTAGTCTCATTGTCATACTACTGCACTACTGCACGCGTCCATGCGCACGCGGACCAATGAAACGGAACCATGCCGGTGCAATTCTCGTGTTAAGGGCCGGATTCGAACAACAAAACCATTTTCAGGCACAAACGAAAACATTCTTCAGGCGTAAGCAAAGCACAGCGAAGCGTTTGCCCTTTGTTTTTTACGTAATTTGCGTCGGTTCCAGCTGGGTATAGGTTGCCGCAATTTTGGAACGCTTCAATGCAATGCTACAATTTACACGTTGAAAAACGATAAATAGCATTTGGCCAAAGCGGCCGGACTGTAGGAGAGACTTCGGATCTTGCAATATGAACTGTTTCTTACTAAGCACTTTGAGTTTGACTTTGCACCTGCATGTCTGGGGGGCCCAGGCCGCTGAAACGAAAGCGCTAGCAATATGAGACATGGAATCAGCATTTTCGCAAGCAGTACTCCACAAAATCATCCACCAAGCTGCGCCACCAAGTTGCATCAAGCGCCAGTTGTTTCCAATCACCAAGGCTGTTGAAACGACAAAATTCTTCAAAATTATTTTCCCAAGTAAAATATGGTCGTCCAGATTTCTTGCAACCACGAGGTTGCCAATTCAGAATCCGTTGTGCCCAACGCCGTGGATCCAAACGCGCCACATAGCCACCCAGCGTCCAATATTGACGGAGTGTCAACGTCGCCCAGTCGCAGACATTTGCCAAAGTTGCAAAATTTTGTGCTCGTTCGTTCCAAGCATGTAGAATTTGATGCCACGGCCGATCCCAACATATGTTACCAGGAGGGCCAACAATGGAACGTATCAACGTACGAAATTCCACATTTAACGTCTGCAGATCTTGTGAGCGCACTGTTCTGTAACCAGCGCCGAATAAAACAACTGAGCTCACGATCGGCTGAAAAAGTAGAGCCTGGCAGTGATGGACACATGTTTGCTGCGGAGAACCCAACGATTCGCAAAGAATGCCCTGTTCGCTTGTTGAACATGGAATCGAACATTTTGGTTTTGATTCTTGGATGCTTGTGCTGACAAGATGCAACCCAACCACTTGTGACCAGTAGCGCAGCCCAGAACGTTCAGAACGGTGCCTTTTCCAGTGGTCAAAGTTCGCGGAGGTTGGGCTTCAGTTGTCAAAACAACTGTTTTGCTGGCATTCAGTTCAAGCCTCACATCACGAAATGAAGAAATAAGCGAATCCAACAATGTTAACAAGTCCGAGGCAGACCTTGCAAATAATACAATGTCGTCGGCAAAACGTAAATCCAAAAGTGGTGTTCCACCATCCTCCAAATCGAATCCCGCATTTGCATGGTTTGCTCGCCAACCAGACATCGCCCATTGCAAAACGGAACAAAACAGTCTTGGGCTCAAGACGCACCCTTGTCGCACGCCAGCATTGATTGGGAAAGAACGACTCCGATTCCAATCTCCCATGACTTCGCCAATTTGTTCCGCATAAATCAATTGCAAAATCCAAATTAAATCTTTTGAAACCCCATGGCATTCCAGAGCTTGCCACAGAGCTGGCCAACATACTCGGTCAAATGCCTTGGACAAATCCAGACTCACCAACCACACTGGAATCTCGTGCATGGACGCCTTGTCGATGAACAAATTTTCTGTCAACAAATGCTCCTCGATGCGGTAACCGTGCCTAAATCCATGTTGTTCTTCTGGTTGTTGTGATTCCAAGGTGGCCTCAATCCGACCCAACACCATATAAGCGAATGCTTTGTATAACAACCGTACCACGGCAATAGGACGAAAATCCGAAGCATGAATGGCTTTCACTTTTTTGGCCAACATGATGAACACAGTTTTCGACCATGTGTTGGGGATGGTGCCGCATTCAAGGACTTCATTGAATAAATCAAGCAATGCCTGCAACAGTTCGTCCGGAACATGTTTCAAAAGTTCAGCCACCAACCCTGCTTCATCTGCACCACGGTTGTCTTTTAGCCGCTCGATGGCAATTTTCAATTCCTCCAGAGTCCAAAGCGCTTCATGCAAATCATTCGGCGGCTGAATTTCCAAGGCGTTCCCTCGGAATAAACTTTCCAACATGTCGGCAAAGTCATCGACTCGGGGTTGAGGAATGAAAGTTCGGGCCTGAGCACGTGGGATGTTTTTCCTCAATGCTTGCCATTTTGCAGTATCATGCAAGGACATGTTCAAATGCCGTGACTTCCATTGACGAACCTCCAACCGTTGCAGTTTCCGAATGCGAAAACTCAGATCTCTTCTTGCTTGCTGGCATGATTCCAATCGCCGACGCTGACGCAATTCATTCAACAACATGGAAGCCCGGAAACGGCACGAGGTCGTCTTGACTGTGCCTCCTGTCGTTCCAGCATCATGAAGCCATTGCTCCATTTTGTCGAACGAAACAAAATCGCTCTGAGACACATGTTGTTTCAAAATGTCATGGAAAATTTCTGGGCACCCGTGTTTGCTGGTATGTGGTTTCCAATGTTTGACGGTTCTCGGTTGTCGTGAAAATTTGGCACGCGGCACTTTCACCCGGGCAACTGCATGGACGCACTTGTGATCCAGACCAATGGGCACAACAAAGTCAGTCCAAGTATCCACACGTTCAACCAAACGGTGTGCTAGCACGAAGTCGATTTGTACCAGTCTTCCGTCCATTGCTCGGCAACAAGTCCACCGAGCCTCGGATTGTTGAGAGCCATGTAGCCGGTTCAGAATTTGCAGCCCACGTTTTTCCACCCAGCGGGCAGGGGCCCACCCACGTGCATTTCGAGCACCAAAGCCATAGGATCCGATGAAATCAATTGTATCACTATGTTGCGGTGACCCAACATTGGCATTGAAATCTCCAGCGAGCAACGGGATGGAATTTGTCCGCTCGCACTCATCCAGGAGTAAATCCAGAAGATCATAACAATGGTCTGTCTCTTCATCTATGGCATCTTGCATTTGTGGAATCAACGGGTGGCCGATTTCCTTTCATTGGCAAAGCTGCCGTCCTGGAGCGAACAATGTTTGAGACAATACTGGCAGCTTGGATGGCACATTGCCAACTTGCCACATTCACGCTGGGCTCGGCGAGTGTTAAAATGGACCCCGGCTGGCACTCGTGTGGTTGGACGTCCACGCAACAACTGGGAATCAGCATTTGTACAGTTCGCCCGCTGGAAAGGATGGCAACATTGGACGGAAACTGCCCATGACCGGAGTGCTTGGGACGCGATGGCGGATGAGTTTGTAGATTTTGCATCCAACGAATAGTTGGTTTGCGTTGCCTGCGTCCTAAATGGACCGCCCTTCGGCATGCAGGCTTGACCTTGACCTTGACCTTCTTACTAAGCACAAATACCGGCGTGTTGTTTCATTATGTTTCATTTACACAATTTGTTTTAGCGGACAAAAATCATAAGGACCTCCTTGCAAGAGCCATTTCAATGACCATATGCGGCCATATTTATCCAATCCAACGGCCGGAACCAAAATCTTCGCAAAATGATCAAGATATGTCAAAACTTTTTTTTGTCCCTGCACATTGACGGTGCAGCAACCGCCAGCCAGTCCTCAAAGCCTTTGTGTTAGCAAAAACTCGGCCAGCTTGGCGCACCACGTAGTCAATGGACGTCCAATCTTTCTCCGGCCACCAGTCGGCGGGTGCCATTTAATCACACGAATCAACCAGCGATGACTTGGTATATTCGTTACGTGCCCAGCAAATTTCCAGTATTGTCGTAACGAAGAAGTTGCCCAATCTGTAACCCCAGCTGGGACACAAAAAAGTTGGACGCATTCGTTCCACAAATGCAAAATCTCTTGCCACGGGCTGTCCCAAAAAATGTTTGCCGGTGGCCCGACCACCGACCGAAGAATTTTTCGAACTTCAACGTTCAAACTTCGAAAAATTTTGGTCATTGGCGGCTTGCAAGCTTGGAAGTGCGTGCAAAAGGCAGGGCAATGGCACCCCAAAGTTGCGAACAATGTATAAACATGCAAAGACCAACGCACAAGTATACACACGAGCTCATGAATGCCACTGTTCCTGTTGAATTGTTCCGAATGCAAACGTGACAGCTCGCGATCATCGAATTTGAGTTAATGTTGGCCATTGATTTGTAAAGGGGGCTGATTTAAGAAACGTTTTCCCAAATTTATTCTAGAACCATACCATTTTGACAAGGGGGCTGATTAAAGAAAAACTTTTTTGGGGGGGGTTTTTTCTGGATTTATGGATGGCGTTTTATTTTTTGCTTTCAAGTGGTTCTAGCTGCGCCCAGGAAGAGCCAAGTTGTTGAATAATAGGTTTACCAAAAGGGGGTTGATTGATACACAATTTTTTTTGTTGGGGTGGTCCTGGCTGCTTCCATGTTTTCCTTTTCCCTTTGAATTCTTTATCTTTCTCTTGTGCTTTCTATTGGCAATTCACTAAACTGAGAATTTGCTGAAATGGATGATCCCTTTATTACACCCCTTTTAAAACATTGAGTTCTTCAATTTTTCAAGAAGGTAGCCCAGGAAGAGCCAAGTTGTTGAATAATAGGTTTACCAAAAAAGGGTTGATTAATGCACATTTTTTTTTCTTCGGGTGGTCGTGGTTGCTTCTATTTTTTCCTTTTCCCTTTGAATTCTTTATCTTTATCTTGTGCTTTCTATTGGCAGTTTACTAGACTGAGAACTTGCTGAAATGGATGATCCCTCTATTAACCTCTTTTTAAAACATTGAGTTGTTTCAATTTTCCAAGAGGGTAGCCCAGGAAGAGCCAAGTTGTTGAATAATAGGTTTACCAAAAGGGGGTTGATTTGATACACAATTTTTTTTGTTGGGGTGGTCCTGGCTGCTTCCATCTTTTCCTTTTCCCTTTGAATTCTTTATCTTTCGCTTGTGCTTTCTATTGGCAATTCACTAAACTGAAAGCTTGCTGAAATGGATGATCCCTCTATTACACCCCTTTTAAAACATTGAGTTTTTTCAAGTTTTCAAGAAGGTAGCCCAGTAAGAGCCAAGTTGTTGAATAATAGATTTACCAAAAAACGGTTGATTAATGCACAATTTTTTTTTTTCGGGTGGTCCTGGTTGCTTCTATCTTTTCCTTTTTCCTTTGAGTAGAGTAGAGAAAACCAGAATTGAGAAGAGCAGGGTAGAAGAGTAGAGTAGAGAAGGGAAGAGTTGAGAAGAGTAGCGCAGAGAAGAGTTGAGTAGAGAAGAGTTGAGAAGAGCAGAGTAGATGAGTAGAGAAGAGTGGAGTAGATGAGTAGAGAAGAGTAGAGTAGAGAAGAAAAGAGTAGAGTAGAGAAGACTAGAGTTGAGAAGAGAAAAGCCGAGAAGAGTAGAGTAGAGAAGAGAGGAATAGAAATAGATGAGTAGAGAAGAGTAGACTAGAGTAGTCAAGAGTAGGGCAGAGAAGAGAAGAGCTGAGAAGATTAGACTAGAGAAGAGCAGAGTAGAGAAGATAAGAGTAGAGTAGAGAAGACTAGAGTTGAGGAGAGTAGAGAAGAGTAGAGTAGAGAAGAGAAGAGTAGAGAAGGCTAGAGTTGAGGAGAGAAGAGCCGAGAAGAGTAGAGAAGACTAGAGTAGATCCTCCATTTCTCAGAAAGGTCTTTTAAGGAGGGAGTTTTTTAATCATCCCCCCAAGTTTGGTTGAAGGGGGGGGTTATAAATCAAGACCCAACATTACCGATTTGTTTCTTTCCCGGTTCGTGTTTCAAACTGTTTCCGCTGGGTTTGCCACGGCAGCGTGGGCATTGATTGGTGTTGCGAAAAGGCATTCGCCGGTGGATGATTCGAATGAGAAGTTGAAACGTCGAAATTCCGAACAAAAATGTCCAACTGATATGAAATGATGTGCGGCCTCGACGGCACGACCTTCAGAAAAGCAAAGGGCTGGCCGGCTTTCGCGCTATGAATGGAACCATATTGGACATTAGTGGACGAGGTAAAGTAACGAACTGGGAAAAACAAGGCGGAAATGGTTGCTTCGTCTAGGGACAACTCCGCCCGAGTCATCGCGTTTCACCTTATCCACCACCACAACGCAATGAAGCAAACACTTTTCCCTTTGGAGCATTGTTTGAAGATGAAAAACCTTACAATTTTGGCTCGAATCTGCGCAGGGAATGTGAGGCCGAACAATGCAGATCGGTTCATTGAAGTGGCGATAGATCTATTTCCAATCAGTTCGGGCAGTGTACCATGCAGTGAAACCAGGTGTTGTCATCAGATAATGGAGTTGCAATAAGACACTTCACCCCTATCCGTTTTGGGCAATAACCCACCGAACATTTTACTGTATTTGAAATATTTTACCATTTATGTTTTTTTCATGGAAGACACCGTCACACAGTCACTGCAAATTAGCTATCATACTGTTTGGGTCGTTGCTGCACATGCTCACCGGGTTTCGGTTTCAGTGCAAAAAGTAATGATGATAGCCATGACGACCGTGGCATGGAGACGTGGATATTCTGCACTGCCATGGGCGCGAAGCGTCGGATTCATTTTGTGTTACATTTTGATTCATCATGTTGCGTTGTTTCCCACGCGTTTCATGATTTGGACCTTGGTTTTGATCATACAGCATTCGCTGCAAATTTAAATTTGGATAAACCGAACAACAAGGAAAAAACATCCAAAAGAAAACATTCGTGATTGGAAACCCATGTGTGACGACAATGGTATCACAGAGCATGTGAAACCATTCTCTGCGTCACCACTGGAAATTCAGCGGCCACGTGGCGCAATTACCGGGAAATCGTTGGGTCAAACGTATGCTACGCTGCCGTCCTCCCGACCGCAGAAATATCGAACAACCATTTGCAATTTGTGATGACACCTTCCGCAGCTACAACGGCCTCGGTATTTAGCATGCGGTGGCGGTTGATGTGGAATTGTGGCACCCTTTGATTGATGATTGCGATTGACTTCGTATTTTTTTCTGTGGATTTGATTTTGTTTTCCAGGGCCAATGTTTGTGAATCAAAGTTTTGTATAGTTTTGTTATTTTTGCTTTTCACCCCTTCGGACGTGTAACCTCACCAGCAGGCACCTTGCGACAAACGAATAGAGTTCGATGATTATTTGACAGTAAAACGACCATGTCCGCAACAGTCCTAATCTCGGCTGCACTTATTTTTGGCCACACCTACTGTCAGGTACACTTACTCCTGGCCACAACTACTCTATTTTCCGCTACACTTACTCTCAGCTACACTTACTGTCAGCTACACTTACTCTTTACTACACTTACTCTTAGCTTGGCCTGACATTCACTTGACGTGACACTTGCATGACGTGACACTTACATGACTTCACACGTACTTGACTTCACACTTGTTGCTTGAGGTAACACTTACTTGGTTTCCTACTTACTGAACTTGACACTGACTGGACTTGACACCTGGTTGACTTTTGCACTTGCCTGAGTCCATACACTGAGTGGGCGTCACACTTACTGGACTTCAAACTTATATATACCTTCACACTTCTACCTCTCAGAGTTTCTCTTTGAAATTTCCTTTGACAGAAATGACTCTACTGGATTTTGCTTCTTGTAGACTGTTTCTCTGTCAAAGCGCCTGTGCGCAAAACAGACCCGCCGCCCGGTGTGCAGACAAGGGCAAAAAGTAGTTTTAAATACTTTCTTTTTGCTCTATGATTTCTCGCTGCTGTGCCTTACGCACGCAGCCGTCCCATTTTTGTCCAAATTGTTTGGCTAAAAACCTTCATGACTGCCGACGGATAAATAATTTTAGAACCTCTCTTTTCATGCGACTAACAAAACCTACTTTTGTTTGTCCATGAAGCAACAGGTCGGCCGCCAGATCTGCGCACAGGTCTCCAATGTAACGTTCGACGCAACGGTCGCGCGCCAAGAGTCAACCGCGCCACCTTCCAACCCCAAAGCAGACACAGTCGAGACCAACATTTCTCGGCACTGCAACATCCAAAAACTGGAAATCGATGGAAATCGTAATTTGTCCAAAGTCCAGCTGTAAAACATTTAGCCGGCATGATCATCAAAGAAGTTCAGCCTGAAAATTGGTGACTTTTTTTTGTCGAGTAAAAGTGGTTTGTGTGCAAAAAAGCACGTGAAAAGGTTTTACATGGTTTTACAAAATTGATTTGCAAATTCCAAAATCATAAAGCGCACACATTTAGAAACTCAACCGCCAGTGGAAGATGTTGCTGCTGGAATTTTGATCTCGAGGGATGTTAACGACAATCCGTCAATCCCTTGGACTTTCAAAGAATTGAAGACCACGATCAAACGTCTGAAATGCAAACATGGTGCCGATGAAGCGGGATTGGCCGCGGAACTCTTGAAGCATGTGTTTGACATATATTTCTACTTGCTTTGATCCGTTTGCGTAACGGCATTTTGAGGACCTGTGTGGTTCTCACGGAGTGATCGAAGATCATGTTCGCTTTGGTGGGGTTGTTGACAGAAAGTTTGCAGATTGAAATCATCTTGGATGCAAAGCCTGAAGAACAACATGCGTTCTGGCAACATTACCGCATCAAAGAGTACTTGTTGACAGCAAATTTGTTCATCCACAGCTTAAATTGTTCCTGTTCCTGCGCTTTAGTGCTGAATGTCTCCCAACAAAGTACAGCCCATGCTGTTTGCGACGAAATTTTCAAATTGTGCATGAAAAGTGTGATGGTAGAGGCGACCCCAGGTGCCCAGATTGGAAGAGTCCTATCAGATGTTTGCCACCCCAAACCTGGCTAAAGCTGGCGTATGGTGGTTTCTCAAAATAGGAGACCCAACAACTGGTTGGTTTGGTACTAGAAATGGTCAATGAAGTGGATGATGTGGGGGTACCTCTATTTTGAGAAACCATCACATGTTGGATGAATAAACCCTCAGTGTTGTCAGGTCTGAAGCGCTGAATCAAAAGTACACTCCTTTTGAAAACAAAGACATTGACACTCTCGACAGAGAATCGCATGGTCGGTCTTCAGGATGGACCTTTGCACCCTGTTCTCCATGACATCTTTGACCAGCGAGATTGAAAGATATTGGGCTGGGATCCTACCGTAATGCCTCAAAAAAACCAATGAACACATGTGTCAAATATCATTGCATTACATGATTACATTGTCTACGTTGCTTGGATGTTCACATGATTTCACAACACCCGCAATTCGGTGATACTTGGTATTGACATGTCTTGACCGCTAGCATCCCACACCCTTGAAAGATTTGAAAGTTCAAAGAAGGTCTCCAGCGACTGTTGCGAGACGCCTGCGCTTAGATAACCCCGACTGCTCGAGTGGTGAATTGTCTTTGTCACCGCACAGCAGAGCGTCTCAGGACGAGGTATCCGTAGAAATTCCATGGTCTCCCAATGTCTCCCATCACTGGACCTGGCGAAAAGGATGCAAACAACCAGAACTACCTTGGAATTGAATGAATTGAATGGCATTGCGGCCCAGTTGCTGCACTGTCTCCTCATCCCTTGCTCAATGAGTTTTTCACAAGTTGTTCCTAGTTGTTCTGTGCTTTTCTGGTTTTACTCCCCTCATCTTCCCTCTATGATTCGATCATCTTCTATTCTTTTCACGTTCTCTCTAGTCAACCATCCTACACCATTCCAAAGTTTTTATCTTTTATCCGCGTTCTTCCTCTCGACCCGGCTCTATTCTACACATTCTACGCTACTCGTCCTCTGTACTCCAATTCCTAGCTTCAGGATGTTTCAGGCACAAATTGCTGGCTTTCTGCTCCCATTACTGCATGGCCCGGCTGGCAAGACATGCTACCAGCATGAATGTTTGAGGAATCCATAGTCGGCTCAGAGTCAACATTGATTATTTCTGCATGGTTCCTTTTCCTTTTCCTACTGAAACAGCGTCTACCTTTTGGCTACTGCTCCTATCCAAACTTGCCCAGGCCTTTGTGCCATCAAAGGGAGACAGTGCCCTGAGCACAAGCATTGGCTTGGAAGGCGCTGGATCTACTGATATCAGTCTGGTGGTTCGTTCGCAAGTTCGGGTTCTAGAAAAAAACTCTCAAATATCCCCAAATAACATGCGATCACTACCGAAGAAGATGCGTTTCGAGTGGAGACAGATGACAAACATCCAACATCATCCAGCAATTTGAATGCACGTGAGCTATACTCCACTGACAATCGTAGGACATGAAAGGCTGGAACGAAACCAGCTGCCCTTTTTGGACAGCGGGGCTAGTTGGGTAGCCCAACAGTGTCTATGTGCACACGTGCATCAGCAACGAACATCAGGGACAGCCATTTCAAATTTTACTGTGCCTACAAACAGGCACATCCAGGATCATCCGGGTACAAACACTTGGGCGGCACAACCATTTACTTGTCTCCTGCTCTAGATCCTGTGGGGCGCCTGAGGGAAATGGATACCCCATCATCACAACTTTGCATCGTGGCACATGACCCCGAAACAGCGTCCAAAAGCATACCCGAGTTAGTCCCAGACGAAGATGAGAATTTAAATGCTCCGCCTTAATCTCAGACCCCCCTCGCAGAATTCGCTTCATTCACAGGAATACAACTCTGTTTGGCCTTTCGGCTGCCCTTCGTATCAATGGAATGATTCAAAACCTTAGGACCGCTATGAATGTGTGAAGAATGTGAAGTTTTATCAGCTTCAAGGTGTTGATTGGTCGAACCTGCCTCCTCTGCGAGGTAGCCAAGCTTCTCTTGCAACCTGGCCAATTGCCAAAGATCTCCTTCCCATGGAGCCACCACTGCTGAGCCCAGGCTAGTGATCCCCAGGTCAAACATCTGCCTCATGACCGCTGGCGTAAAGTCGTTGCCTCAGCATACCAAGCTGTTACAGCGCTACACCATGGTACACCTCTTGTCATCACTTCATTTCAATCGTCCTTCACTTCTCATTCCACCTGGCATTCCAGTTGTCTCTCATTGTCTCATCAGGATTCAGTTTCTTGCAGCAACGCACCCAAAGCCTTCTGACTCCATGCTGTTCATCCAAAGCGAGAAACCAACTGTCGCAAACACCGGCGACCGATGCCCCACTGGGATTCACGCCATCATGGTACGGCTTTGCAGGTGCCTCCGCTGGTCGATGTAGTATTGCCTCAAGCCCAAGGCAAGGGCCACTCAGTAGCAGATCGTCAATGGATCTCAGCGTGTCTCACTTTATCATGATGACCCTAGTGATGAATCAGGTGAAATTAGCTGACGCTGAATCATCATATCAATTGTTCAGCATTTTTATCATAGTCTAACACGACTGGCAAGAAAATATGTTTCAGCCTATGTTCAACAAATCAGGGGGGTTCAGAGGTGCAGTGGGCAGAAATTGAGTTATGATTTATGTGAATTTGGGGCTTACTGGTTCTGCTTACAGACCCCCCCTCACACATGAACAACATGCGAGTATAGGACAAAACCGCTAAAACCCGTAGTACACCCGGGCTCACAAAGCTTAAATGCAGATTGAGTGATGAATAAACTGATGGTCAATAAATGATTTAACCGTCAAATGATGATCAAACGATGTTTGAGTAAATGAATTCAGATGACCCTAGTCTATAGATGTCTATAGCCTACCTGTTGACCATGCTACCAGCGCTGCAAAGAGGTGCAACTTGTCCCCCGCTGACCCCTGGAGACAGGACCCTGGCAGGATTTGAAGGACGTCGCCAGCAGCGTCGCCGATGGATTTCGCTGGCACGTCCCTAACGGATCGTGCTGGTCGTTGTGAATGCTGTGGCACTTGGGATGGAAGCCTCTGTGGGTCAAAAAGATTCAGGGGGAGGTGACAATTGCAATGGCCATCCCATAAAAACATTCCCAAAGCTGGGACAATTCCATGGGCGTTCCAAAAATTGAGACATTCGTAGCGGGAGCCAAGTCTGTGAGGAAAAACACTTGATCTGCGCCTCTCCCACTGCTCGTGCAGGAGGCCTCGGATACAGCAAGACAATCAAAGAACAACCGAGGCAAATTGCAACATACACTAAATCTTTGCTATCTGCAAAGACTTGAAGATCTCGGGAGTGTCAGAGAGCCACCAACTGCACGGTCCAACAAGCCAACAAAATCCAACAAACACATGTCAAAAGAATACACTGTACTTGGCTACATGCATGATTTCTGCATAATTACAATGATGCCGTATGAGAATCCTTCACAGCGACCTTCCAATTCACTCTTAGTTTGCCTGACACCGCACACCCTGAGCATGAGGCTTGTCAGAAGTCAGCTCTGGTCCAACAAACCTCAAGTAGGCTGGGGAAAGCACGGAGGAACCTGGAAAGTCGGGATGGCAACATGCTGCAGTCTGGGCCTACCGGAGTTGATCATGGTTGATCAACAAAGGTGGAATTGGTACTAGAATAAATTGTTGGATAATTGGTAAAGATTCTATCTAGATGGATCTAATTAGTTGGTTAATGATGTTTAATGACGGACAATGGTTGGATGCAAATCAATCAGCTGATTCCGGACTGAGCCATGCTTGAATGCGTTTCAATTTATCTTGTAGGGGGCTGGGGATGTTGCGGAGCATCTCCATTTTGCAAATTCGAAGTTGAGAAGGCATGCGACTTTCGGCTTTGGGCATCCACGCGATCGCGAGCCGTGAGCCTCTGAGTCTTCAACTATTTCATGCTACTAAAAAGTGCCAGGGTAGGAGGTAGGACTACAATGTCCAAACATGCAGTGCAAAAATGCAAGATCACAGCTAGGTTTTGACAAGCACAGATGTGAAAGCAAAAACACCCATTGCTGCAATCAGTTCAGGCGACAGTCTTTAAAACGACTGAACCGCACCTTCCAAAGAACAAGGGCTCAGCCTTCTTGCTAACCAAGAAAGATATATAACAAAAACAGCAAACAGCTGTCTCCACGAAGACATCTACAGTACCCGACCTCCAAAGATGGCACGACGGGAGCAGTAAGGATCGTCGTGGCAGACCTGCGATTTGACTCACTGGGTAATGCTGCATTGGTTGAATTGTTTCCAGCTTTGGAATGCTGTGTCTTGATGTGTGTTGTGGCTCCAAAACCAAAAAGCTTCGTGAAAGAAGATCGAAAGACCTACATCATCCTACATCCAGCAAATCATCGCTGGGGTACACGGTTGTTGACCATTCTAGACTTGAACGCCAGCAGCTTGAAATCCTGTCCTTTCTTGCTGCAAATGCCCAGGGGAGGTTTGCTGCCGTGTCATTGGCGAAGCCGCAGCTGCTGTGGGGGTCAGCGATTGAAGATCTGCCTCGGCAGAAGGAAATTGAAACTCTGAATCGGTGATTCTGGCCCTGCGAGGCCCCTAATGGTGTCTCTATATAATAAATCTTATTTGAAACAAGATGGGGAAGCAACCATGGCTATTTCTGACTGTTGAGGGATGTTGACGGTGCCTGTACCAGGTAGACATAGCCATTGAAAACACTGCTTTCATGAAAGGCATGCAGGCTGAGATATTGATTTGCGGAGGCGTTCTGACAACGTGTCAATGTGTGCGGACATTTGTTCTGACATACAGACTGAGGCTTCATCTCTTCTGACCCTTTGACATTTCTTATGGCACACATTTTGACATTTGTTCAGACATTTCAACTGCCATAGATTGCGTGAGATCTGCTCTGATAAAAAGACAGCTATGTATTCTGAAACTTGTTCCGCGTAGAGACTGGCACTTGTTCTGACACATAGAAATGAAAACATTATTTTTGACACGTGTTCTGAATTGTTCCAATTTATGTTATGTTATGAATGGGATCCGTTTGGGGTCCGGGTCCAGTGTGCCACACACCGTTTTGACATTGCCCACAACACGTACTTTGGCATTTCTTCTGACAGGTTATCTGACCTGTATGTTGTCATTCTATCTATAGCAAATATTATTACCAAGTGTTTATTTAAAATGCATTCTGACATCTTGTCTGACAAACAGAGTGGTCTTGACATGTTTTGAAACGTTCTCTGGCCTATACTGTACATTGTTCAAACATGTTATACTGAGTTGTCTGGCATGTGTTTTGAAAGTTTGACCAATCAGTGTCTTCATGCTTGACACAGATTCTAGCAAGAAGAACGAGAGGAAATGGAAAATGTTGAGCAGCAACTGGCCAAGATATTTCGTAGAGACCTTGAAGAATCGTTGAGTTGAAATTTAGTTAATATTAATCAAATTCATATGTTGCAATAGATGGTGAAACAGGTTGATACAGGTTGATACAATGTGATAAAAGAAAATCCAATACATTCGCCTCCTTGGAATCTTCCTCTCCCCATCCCTCTGCCTTGGAGCTCAAAGGTGAGCCAGATCTCCTCGTCGCATGCAGATCTGCTACAACACAAGAACCCCGCCCGATTGTCCAGCCAGTGCTGGGTTTTTTGCAAAAAAAATGTCGACAGAATTCACCAAACATTAAATGATTGATGTAGGTTTCAAGTCTGCCACCGACCGGCTGCTTCCAAAACATCTGTAAGCATAGCATGGAAATGTCCTATATGATCTCTGTTTCTCCTGGGAAGCGGCAGCTGTCTCAAAGAGAATGCCAAAGGCGAAGGTGAAATCGGAAGACCATTCGCACCACGCTGTGGAGAGATGCTCCTGGCGACAATCGATAGCGAAAAGTCTCCAGGTATTCGACTCAGATTTCCTGGACCAATCTTTGGTGCCCCTTGGGAAAAGCACTGCCTCAAGACTGCCATGAAAAAAACGCAAAAAATCTGAACCTTACTGCAGTCCTGACAGTCTGACTCATCGGACTGGGAAAGGGGCCAAGCACAATGCGAGGCGAGTAGCCTGAAATGATCTGAAATGCATCTCCACCCAGGCAATTGCAGGTGAGACACGAAAAAAGGTCTCATGCCCAAGAGAAGCTGATCCGCAAAAACTCTGTAAAGGACATCTGAACCAACAGCAGCCACCAGCAGTACCAGTTCATCCAGCCCGTTTCAAGCCCACCGGTGTCGATGTCAGAACCAAGCAATGAGTTTTGTGCAAAAGATCTTGAGAAGTCAAGTCAGGCCTAATTCTTTTGCGGGATTCAGGCCAAATGCTTCCAGAACATGCATGGTTTGCACAGGCGTAGAGGATGCCGTTTCGCTTGAGTTTCTCCCAAAACAATTAGAAGCTGAAAAACCCATATAGTAAGGGGAAGTATCCCAGAGTGAAGTCTCCATTTGGAGTTCAAAGGCAACAAGACCGTGGCCTGTGGGCCGCCGAAGTGGAACCGGCTCCTGCATTGCTGTGACAAACCCTCTGTCAAACTTTATTGCTTGTGCCCTGTCCCTGAAGAAAGCACATCTTTGCCTAAGCTCATGATCGCTCTCTGAGGTTCCCTGAACAATTTCTCCACCAAGTCTCTACCCCAAAAAGACCCAACAGTAAGCTCACAAACTGTGGAACCGAGCCTGCTTCGATTGCGCGGGTGACTCCGATTTCACGGGATCTGGTGGCGACGTCGATGCCTTCGTGCTTTCCGGCACTGAGGGCTCGGAGGCATCTGCGGCCTCGCTGGGGACAGCGCTGGCGCTTGGGACCGCCGCTGCGCTTGGTGCCGCCTTGGGAGCCATGGGAACGCTGGGAGTCGAGGAAGGCGGTGAAGGCGACGCGCAGGGAGTTGGTGTCGCACCTGGCAATCTGTGAAGACAAACACACCTCCCAGGGTGGTGAGGAGTGGTTAGTAGTGCTTGGTAGAGGTTGGTAGTAACCTGGTAGTAGTTCGTAGTTAGTAGTGGTTAGTAGTGGTTAAAAGTTCATAGATGTTACTAGTGGCAACAAGTGGTAGTCAAACCCAATCCATGCCAGTCCATTGAAATGCTTGGTCAGCCGTGATGCACAAGAATGATCAAGATTGAGCAGATTGAGGGGCCTTGATGACCAGCAAATAGAAGCATTGCCCCTTTGCTCTTGTCAGCTTATGTGGGAGATTTTACAAGACATAAGAGACCTTGCCCTTCAGCATCAAGGGGTCGCTCTGCTTGGCAAATTGGGATTTTAACAACTTCCCTGTGGGATGGATTGAGACCCACTTTTAACTATGGCCTGTTTGTAACACAATTAATCAATCTAACATACATACTGTGAAATATAGATTCTGAAGTGTTGTTCATTGACAAACGAGAGCCCTTGTACTGGCTCACTTCAGCAAAATTCAGCAAAACGCTCTAATTTTTTGAGGTGGGCCAGCCTGTGTTTGCTGGGAGGACATCCCAACGTTCACGATTACCCACAAGCACGCTCTGGGGAGTAGTTGCAGGGAGTGTCCAAGGGGTCACAAAAACGTGCACTGTAGGGTTCCCGGCCTGGTGCATCGCATCGAGGGGACTCTGCTGTCACTTCCTGTAAACCAGTCAATTGCAGAAGTGTCAGTTTTTTTCGAGAACAATGGTGTCACGCTATAAAGCAATGGGTTGTGGATTCCAAGTGACACATTGACCTGAAATGCGAGTTGACGATTATGTTTTTTTCAATTGGTCATCTGTAAGAACTGTTCTTGGAAGGCAAGGAGCTTTCGACATCAACCAGCAACATTCAACCACGACCACCACCTCAACACCACAACGCTCGGAGCCCGTCCTTCGCCAAAACGCCACTGAAGCTTCGCACGATGGGGATGGGCGTCCTCCGCTTTGGATCCTGCAAGAAACATGGAGTCACGAGCGAGTGCAGCAACCACCAGTTGAGTACCTTTTTTTCGGGTCTGACCTTCATTGCAAAGATGATACAACATGAACTAACATGATACAACCATCGCTTGCTACACTGAGGACTGAGGCGTAAACATCTAGAAGACTTTGATCCACGTTTTGATCACAGAGATGATCTGATGATGGCAAGGGCTGGATCGATGCATCGCACGTCCGCAACTGGAACCCGCCTTCACGGAGGCAGCCAGGATCTCCGGTGGACCGAAAACCTGAACGATGAGATCAACAGCGACGGTGCGCAAATTGAGATGGTCATGGCATGAAATGGCAATGAAACTGCAGAAACTTAGAGAAACTTTGATTTTGATCTTAGAGGTCTTCCCCCGGTGACAATAACACTAGATTCTGAGAAATGTACTCCCAATGAGTCAGAATCACTTGTTTTTCGGCGCAGCGGCTCGCTGGTGTGGCACGGCATCTATTGTGCCAGGCATGCCAGGCATTCATTGTGGGGGTACTTCTGTGCATGGAAAAGCGAAAAAGCACATCTGTAAACCCTCCGAGTTTCAAAACGGGGACGCCGCCAGTCAAGTCTGGACCCTGCCCCATGTTGCAACAAAACCATCCCATCAGCAGCGAGTAGAAGTGGTGGTGGGAGCATAGAGGCTGCAAGTACAGTCGCCGGTGGCATCACAAGTGTACCACGGATAATTGCGAAATTTGCATAGGCTCGGGCATGATTCTGACAAACCACTATTGCCACTGCCGCAGCCTCTCCCTTCAAGCACTTGCACGGAGCTTGTCCATAATGAGGTACCCTTTCGGAAGCACATACAAACTCCGTCCTGCGAACAACCCCATGCTCCTGAATTTGCCGGGCAAGCACTGGCACAAATGGCGTCACGAGGACCGCTTCTTGTTGAGCTGTTGCCCAAGACCTCTGGGCTGTCTTTGCGGCCTCGCAACAACGGCTTGGCCATACTCCAGGTGTCGTTGGAAGTCAGCATGCTAAAGTTGCTCTTCACCTCCAACTTCAGCTCTTTCGTGCCGTTGGACTCCCCGGAAGCCTCCATCGTCACCAGCAGCATCCACATCAGGACAAAGCACGCCATGGGATTGTGCGTACTATTCAACTCCCAGCGCTCGTGCCAAAAAGACTTCGTGGTCTTCACTGTTGGCAGCCAACTACTTCGTGCCATTCGTTGCATAAACATCGGCGTCAACCTAAGAGATTGCATCCCCACCAACCACCATCACTATCCAGTAATAACCAAGAGTGTGAACCATGATTTAACATTACCACTGGAAACCGTGATCAACCTTTTCCATGATGAACTATCGAACATCAGTGCTTCATCAGATTGATCCATGGCCATCTGAGCCCAGGAAGCACAAAGCCGGATGGCACCGGGCCTTGGTGGTCAAGGGTCTCATGCAGTGGACCTGACGTTCCAAAGCTGCACGTCGCGGCACTCAGAGTGGATCTTGATGACATTCTTGATAGATGTTACGTGATGATGAAGGTTGATCATCGTTGATGATGGTTGATGATAGTACAAATGTACAAATTGTTCCTGATCATTGTCGCACATATCGAAGTATTGCACAATTTGGATATCACTATGTGCAAATGGCACTGTCTATCTCCACCCATTATATTCCAGAAAACATAAATTGAAGGAAGTTGGTGTTGTCCACTGAATCATCTTTCTTTTGTGTCACTTTGCTAGAACTGAGCTCAACCTCCCCAAGTTTCTTGCAGGTCTGCATGTCAGCAATCGCTAACACACAGTCTACTGCCCACAACAGAGCTGCCCAAAAGCCGAAAAATGGTCGTGTGTGGCATTCACCAACTACGAAATAGATCTGATCTCCGTGGATCTCCAAGGATCTCTACAGATCTCCATGGATCTCCATGGGGGTCACCACCATGGTGGTCACCATGGTAACAAGCACGACACCCGGTCTGCGGCCTCGGCAGGAAGGTAGCTCCTCACAGCATCGTCCACCGCTTCACCTCCTGAGGCGCGCCCAATGAAATCGCCCAGGGATGGGCGAGTTGAGGCGATCGACACTTGGAATGATGGTGAGCATTTAGTGATTATTTGTGATCATTTGTGATGATGTTTGGGCTTGTTTTTGAGGGCTTCTTGAAAGTTGGGAACCCTAATCGTTAATACAATGCCTCCGTGATAACAACCATTAGCCAAATGTTACATGACTAGGAGAGATGCGATGACGAGGGTTCATCATTATCTCTATCATGGCCAATGTTGGTTTTCCAAATATGAGCATTTTAAGAATGATCAATGTTGAATAGCAGATGAGTAACGATGCTGGACATGGATGTGCTAATGTTGGTGATGGACATGGATGATGGATGGCCAATACAAGGGCTCATGCTTGGCTAGCAGATAATGATGCTTCACTTTCAAAACATGGGCGAGGTTGGCCAAATCCCCGGTTACGCTTTTGTCGATCAAAAATCTTTAAGCACCAACATAGCGTCGAATACCACCACTACCATTCATAACCAACCACCAACCATCAACCATCAACCATTTTTGTTAGTGCAGCTATGGGATTGCTGTTGAAAACGATGTTTTGTTCAGGTGAAATCCTTCGAAACCAAGACCTGTGAGTCCTCGTCGCAAGCCAGGACGACCCTCCGCGAAACATCCATCAGTAACTTAACTCCATCAACGACCAAAACTTCCCAAAATTGATAGTTACAGAAATTAGTCCAAGTTCAACCTCCAAGAATTGATACCCCAAGTTCACTTATCAAATTTCGAAGTTGTGTCCGCATGGATAACTCCCCAAGCCCATGGCTGCGATCTGCCCATCGGCCTGGCTGTTTCACCCGCGCGGTGATCAGCTGTCTGGGCGGATAGCCAGAACCCAAGAAGCGCAAGGGATCGCCTGGCGGGGCCGATCACCAGCTGATACGGATCACCAGCGGAAAAGGCTTCCAGGAATGATTTTGCAGGTCTGATCTGATTTCGGCGATCTGATTCAAGTGCACTTCATGGCACCAATGCCGCACTATGGCCAGTGCCAGATTCCACAACAAGAGGACAGGGATTCCCTCTGCAGAGAACAGTCGGATGTGATTACTCCGTCAACCACAAGCCCGTCCTGCTATTGCTGTGTCTGATCAATGGACAAATCAATGAAAGGGGATGAAAGGGGGTTCTTCTGGCAGTGGCCCAAAACAGCTTTAGGAGTTCTCAAATACCTGTGAAAAAGTTCTCCTTTGGTCCTTCTAATCCTTTCGCCAGTCGAATTGATAGTATCCCTGAGTATCCCGGAGCCATTTATTGAAATCTTTTCGTCGCATTCGGTCCCTGGAGCCTTATCCCATGGTATGACCCGGGAGTCTGAACTCTTCATCTACAAATCACCGACAGTTTTGAGGTGTGCCAGTTGCTCCTGCATTGTCTTTACAAGTTCATAAGCTTGGGACCTGATAGTGGATGGCAATGAGTTGCCAATGGTTTTCAAGGGTCTGGTGGATTCTGTTGACCTGAATTGAAGTGTTTCCAGGTTGAAAACTAATTGCTTACCGCTCTTGCAAACCTGCATTGAGCATCATTGAGCTATATTTGGTCGTTTCTCAAAATAGAGATACCCCCAAGTCATCCAATATTACCCATTTAGATTAACAAACCAACCATTTTCAGGGTTCCCTCTTTTGAGAAACCCCATTTTTTCAATCAACGTCCTAAGTCGCCACCAACTGATGTGAGGTGTCACTCGTCGCCTCCGGTGGAGATTTGTCGCGGGCTCGCAGCAGGGGCCCGGAGATTCTGTACAGTTTGCGCCGTTGGCCAATAAATCACCTGCCTCAGGACCCAACTCGCTGATGCAGCTTCAGCCACTCTTCTCTTCGATCTTTTTTGCTTCAAGGTGACTGGATAAAAATGGTCGAGCCCTAATCTTGTATAATGATGATTGATGGTTATTGGACCGTTAAGACTTGGTTGATGATGATGATGATGATGATGATGATGATGGTGATGTTGATGGCGGTGGTGGCGGCGGCTGTGGTGGTTGATAGAATCTGTATCATGGATGTGTTCATTGCAAAGTTTCCATGCTATATAATTCATTACAAATATTGACGGATTATATCAATTATATGAATTGACAAACATTTACGCATTATATGACGGTAGCTCCAAAACATCTTCAAATCTCTGATCCCAGGCACTGAGTGTTCAGCCGCGGTGATCGCAAGACTTCCAGCGGCGCGCCCTGCACCACACGCACGAAGCGGGCGCGCTCCCCAGGGCCGCGGGCTGAGTGGGGCACCGAGCACGTGCCGCTCAGAGCCGGCGTCACAGGGACCCGGGGGATGGGCGATGGGCTGGTCATGGCATCGCGGTGCTTGCTGCTGACCGAAGGATGGTGCAACTGATGCGTTTTGGAGCACATCTGCGTTGTTAGTGCTGCTTGGCTTAGTAGGAGAGGATGAGGGTGGAAAATGGACACACAGAATTGGCATGTCAAGTTGAACATGAGGGTGTGGTAGCGTGACTCTGATGCCTACCGTGTGCATCTCAAGATATCTCAAGTGAGCATGAATTTCTGCTTTATGCATCTTTATGCCAGTGTGCGCATACTTGAGCACAAAGCTGTCATGTTCAGGAGTCCGACTTTTGCATCAGGGCATCCAGCCGGCGACGATGGAAAACATTCTCAGAAGCTGAAGCACATGGAGCACTCTTGCTTTTCTGATTTTTCACTGTTCGGCACAGGGTTCTGTTGTTGGGTTCTCACATCTTTGTGCGTGATGCACTGGGCTCTCCTCTATTGACTTTCTTGCATTGCGCAAAAGACTTTGGATTGACAAATCTGACAATCAACTGTGATCCAGCTGCACGACATATGGACGAGCCCTGCAAAGTGGACCGGAAAGTCCATGTTGCTGAAAATTGTGCCAGGTGAGTCTATGTCACCTGGCGATAGATAGATGTTCATGGTCAATTGATGCATTGCCGCTTGAGGCTTTTTGAATTGAACATGAAACCAAAGAAAATCAAGCAATTTGCCAAAGGCATCTGTCTCGAAAGTGCCCCGAGAGGACGAAGTTCACCAAGTTCGGCAGTTCTACACCCAGGGAATGTCGAGGCCCCAAACCTTTTGCGCAATCTCAAAGCCAGTAGGCAGTTGCCATGCGAACAACAGCACGTTGACTCCGTTCAATGCAATGTGTGCAGTTCTCGCCGAATCGTTTCCTGCCAAGGCGCAGCAGTTACATGCAGTTGTATACTGTGGTTCAAACTGCTGGACTGTTGCTGAGATGCGATTTTGAAATGCTCAGGAGAGCTAGATTACATGTTCAACTGCTAATTCCTCACTTGTGAAATCTTGTCAACGCCATTCCCGTTTTCTATCGATGCTTGAAAGCATCAAACGCCTGCTACTATGCCATTGGGTTCACGACAGTTCCAGTTCATGTTGGCAAACAACCCCGGCGGTTGTGGGGTCGTCGCCTTTGGAAGGCAGGCGGGGAAACCAGGTTTCCTCTATGGAGCGCGGGTGGTATGGGTGGGGTGTTCCTGAAAGGGAGGTGCGCCTGGGGTGCAGAGAAATGGTCCATAGCTTGAAAATTGAGCCGCCAAAGGGCAGATACCAAGGACCTACAGATTTCCATGTTGTTTTGGTGGCGGTTTGCGTCACTTGAATTTCATGCTGCTGACCACGCTGCGACCTGTATTTTTGCGACACACTCATACAGTGGCCCATATACATCCTTCAACTTTGAGCCATGTACTGTTCGAATCTGCTTGCATTCTTGAAAAAACACGGCGTGACAAGTCTAACTTTCTTGAGACCAACCAACATGCCACTGGCAAAAAGAACAGTGTGGTGAAATCAATCTGGCCCATAAAGCTGCTCTTCAAGTTGTGGCACAAGTCAGCAGTTTCCAAAACAAATGATTGGTTGTACTCTTCAGTCTTCAGTCTAGCGGCCATGGGCATCTCCCGCTGGTAGAACCAACAATCAACCAGCAGTTTTGGCAAGTATCCAACCGTGGAGGGCCCAACAAGCCTGTTTGTGGGGACCTTTGTGGTGCAAAGGACGAAATGTGATGTTTCTTGATGAAGAAAACGGATCCAAGGTGACTAGACTAAGGCGTAACACAGTGCCTGCGCCCCCGCCTTTCTCCATGAAAGGCACCAACGCTGCGGACACGGCCCAAATCACCACGATGGCGGCACCAGCGAAAAGATGTGGGCCAGGGAAGAGTTTCTCTGCTCGGAACCTCGTCTCAACACAAGTTGCAATGGATCAAGGCAGCAACAATCAGCAAAGCTGTGCGACAGCCGTGACATCAAGGTCTTAGCAGCTCAGGAATCCAAGCAGCCAAGTATTGAAGACTCCGTAGGTGGTGAAGAAGATGCCGCCTACAAAGGAAACTTCATAGCCAAAACAAAAGCAAACATCAAACAGAAACATAGATACGCATACATAAGATACAAGCATACATAAGACAGTTCAGTTTCACCTATTCCATACTATTCCAACTGTTGGAACCCCAAGGTTATTGCTTGCGGTTCTTGGGTACCAGGTTTCTAAACATATGAGAAGCTGGTTGCTCCTGTATCACAAATGCCTCCCTGCATAAAAGTCTCATATAACGTCATGGATCTCAGAACAAGTGCAGTTTGCTGATGAAAAGGTCGCTCCAACGTGTGCATATTCTCCACAGGAGTAGCCAAGCTGCCACCAAGGATGATGGAGCTGAGGGTGTGGTGCTTGTCCTTGTAGCCTGCAAGGGTTCAGGGTTGGCCAATCCTTTAGGCCAGGAAGAAACGAAAGCTGGGTGAAAATGCAAGGCGACACCCCCATGAGCATCATAAGCGATGATGATTGCTGTCCTTTTGTGAAGGATTTGCCATGAGGCTTGAAAACGTATCGCTAGGAGTGTTCCATGATCCCACAATCCATGATGAAAGCTTTGTTTACCAGCTTCCTAGCCTGCTCGTGCGCTAAAAATGGACACGATTTGTTTACACAAAAATCATGATGGCAACAACAGCAAGGCTATGGATGATAGCTCGATGATAATGATGATGAGGATGACGAGGAGATGATGATGAGGATGAGGAGGACCACGATGACGATGGCGACAAGGCTAACAGCCCTTACATGCCCTTACTATGATTGCTGCTTTGTTGCCAGGTTGGAGAGAGTCTCACACAATGCCTGCACCCCAAAACAGGGGAGCAAAGGAATGCACAATAAACTTCGATTTGGTTTATGCCTACAGTTCTAACACAAATTATGCACATGTGCATGCATTTACAGTATGTATGTGTGTTTGTGTATGTGTGTGTCTATTCAATATTTGTTTACTCATTTATTTACCAACTTATAAATACAAGCCTGGTTAGCATCGCACTACAAGGACACACAAAAATCAGCTCAGCCAGCTATTTAATGCCCATTAAATAGGATGTTCAATTCTTTGGGGCCGTGCTTCTAATCAGGAAGCATATCAATGCATATCATAACACACTGCGGAACCATGCAGAAGGCCATGAATTCTTCAGCGACAGCTGTTGCTCCACCATCAATCACTTCAAAATAAACATCATAAATTCATCATGTAACCACCATTTAACATGTTTTAATCACCATTAACCATCATAAATTCAACAGGATCCGTAGGAGCCCAGGGTCCGGCATGGTCCGGCATGGTCCGGCACCTTCTTTGACCAGTTCTTTCCTCTCAGCATCCAGCTGACTGATCTGCTGCTTCAGCGACTTGGTGGCTGCAGATTCGTGCTCCGGGTCCTCATCCTGCCGCATCCCACCCTTCCAGGAAGGTCCTCCCTGGCCTCCCCGCGGAAAGCATCGAAAAACACATCACCAGGGACCTGGTGATTAGAATAGCATATAGCATCATATATCCATATGATTCTACATATTCACATCCACTTGCAATCATCTACAATTGAAAATCATTCAAAATCACTCACCTACTATCAATCGATATCAATTGTATATAGACGCAACCAATGAATGAACTTCGTCACAGCTCATGTTCCAAGCACCACTGGTTCCCACCATTGCCATGGTGGCGCGCCGGCCTTGGGGAGCTGCTTTCGGAGGCTGCTCAGGTCAGCACCCAGGGTGCGGGTTTGACGCCATTGCCAACCCAGGAAGCCGGTGTAGAGCATGGTGAAGAAGAACGTGGACATCACAATGGGATGAACCAAGCCTCAGCCGCTAGATGCCGCTAGGAACTAAGATGAACTAAGATGAACTAAGATGAACCAAGCACATAGTCAGGGGACTAATCACATGACAGAGAGTCGAGAGTTGACTTTTCGCGGGCTGATACCCAAGCGGTCTGAAATTGGAATCTGGACCTCATCTGTAGACTTAATAGTTCGACATGAATCATAAATGATTTACTGTTCATTTCCACAAACAAATTCTATGCAATTCTATGGCGGGGGGGCAACCACTTTGGGCGGGGGCTTGAAACCGTCGCCCGCGACCTGCCGCCGGCAGTGCATTGCCTTCATGTTGTGGCGTTCACGTGTGCGCAGGTGTGGATGCAGCTATGCCAAAATACATTTCTGAAGTAGTGAATCGAACACTGAGGATCCATTTCTTAGGAACTGTTTCAAGAAAAAGATCGTAAACTCAAAACCCATCGCCTCTCCCAGAGCTCATTCCAACTTTGAAAGTACTGACCGCGCATCCTTTCTATTTGCGCGAAGGAAGGTATTTCTCAAGATGTTCTTCCTGCGAAAAGAATTCAAGATCGCTAAGGAAAAAATTACCTCCTTTTGGGAGCCAAAAAGATGCAAAAAGATTGCACACTACAGTTTGGGTTGCTTGCTTCGTTGTGGGTGAGGGACCAAACATACCAAATGCCCTGTGCTGTTTCCTTGTCTGCTTTTTCTATTGAGAACCAAATCTGCTAGGCTGCTAGGGAGTCGAGATCAAGGACCAAAGCCAGACTTCTATTTGTCGTCTGGGTGGCCTTTGGTATATTGGTATGGTTGTCATCGTTGCTGACGTCAGGTTCATTCACCATCCGACACCTCTTCCATGGGGACAAGGTTCCTTTCAAGAGCATGAGACGGGTTTCTAGGAAGGAAGTTGTCATCCCATGATGGGAATTAGAAAAAGAGGTCAATAGGAAAACTATGGTTAATCACAATTTATCAATATTGAAAAGTTATTTCAGACAGAGTCGAGTCGTGTGAAATGCTGGTGAGTGGCTCGAAGCTTTGCCTTCGAGTGGGCCCCACTGGCCACCCTTCGCCCAAGCCTCGCTTGGCGTCAAAGCTGCCAAAGCCACAGCTGCTGATGCCACCTGCCACGGCTTGGTACAGTCACCCATGGCACCCTTTGTCCATCCCATGGCGCCCTGTGTCCCATGATGTCCCTCCCATGTCCCAGGCCTCAGCCTCGTTTCGTGCACGCCCTGGGGCTGGGACGAAGCACATGGAGCCGCAAAAGGCTGCCACAGCCAGGGCCAAGGCTCCCAGACGTCCGCGGCGGGAAAAGCGCGCCATGATCACAGGCAGATGAAAGGAACAGCAACACGCTGAAAAAGGCGACGGACACACAGAGGACATGGAAAGATCTCTGCAAGTTTCATGGGTAAGTTGGAATGCTTTCAAAATCTTTCAAATGTTCGCAGCATGCTTTTGCTATCTTTTGCTTATGATACCCCCAGGATGGGGAGATTCAGGACGGATGATGCTGCTCTCTTTCTCCTTCACGCCTGCCTGGGTAGCACTCGTACACAGACCTTCGACTGAGTGCCGGAACTTCCCAAAGTCTCAAGCTGAGTTTCCACAGAAAAAACATGTTCATATTCACATGTTCATTGCAAGTGCCACTCTGACCTGTCTGCCTGCCAGATGTGCAATACCTTGTGAGGCTTATTTGTTCTTAGTCCAACATGAGGACATCTTTATCAGCCTGACACCAACACCTGCTAGTGGAAATTCACTAAAGCAAGTTTCACGCAAGGACTGGCCTGCAGTGGAGGGAATACAAGGTATGTACATGTATTTGCATCCGATATCTGCAATACAACATGAGCTGACATTTCTGTTTGAATTGCGATCATCCAGAAACCATCTAATTACTGTATGCTGAAAGCACAAGTGTGGTCGGTCTGAGACGCGCCTCAGCGACTTGATTCCCTGTAAAGGAGCTCACTGCCAAAACACAGAGCTCCGGGCACTGAAGACGGAAAGACGTTGCTTGTCCGACTTCAATACCAAGACGGCAAACAGTGCATTATACAGCTCGGATCCAAGAAGTTGGTGGAACCAAATATTTACTCTATTATATACAATACTATTTGCATTTCATATTATCTACATTAAAATGACCCATAATCTTGGTCCAGTAAGTCCATGGTCATCATTATCAGAGCGATCCAGCTGGATGATGGTCAATCGTCAATGCGTGAGGCCAGGCACATCTCGAACCTGTTCCTTTGTGGAAAGAAACCCACCAAGACAAACGTTTGAGATCGATGAGCAGCTGGAAACCCACCAAGAAATCATCTACCAAGCAGCTTTTTATGATTTCTCAGTAGACAATGTTTGAAGTTCGATGAGCAGCTCTCTGCATTGCTCTCCTACCTACATACCCATCATGGTGGATTCACTAGAAGTCAGTAATTATATCATGATAAAAACGTATAAAAACAGCGTATAGATGGACCTTATCTAATCTCAGAGCAAACCTTGGCTTTGGATAGCACATTGGCTTATTTGTTTAGCCGAATCTGGTTCGGGATTCCGCGAGGCGTCCTCACACGGGTGAAAGCGAACACTTCGTGAACCTTAGCCGCGCCAGCGCAACAAGATCGAAGATTTCCAGCCCTGGTTGCACCCGGAAGGTCCCGCTACCTCTCAGGTGTTTGGAATGTCAACTCAGGTGCCAAGGCACCATGACTTGCACGCAGGAAGCGCTCCTCCCAGGAGGTTGCTGGAGATGATCAGCAGTGGCTGAGGATGGCTATCAAGGACATGCTGATAACATGCTGATAACCATGGCCAATAAGTAGTGAGAATGATGATTACAAGGGATTTAATGGCCAATAGCTAGTGCTGATGATGGTCACTAGTAGGGATACGTTGTGCTAGTTAATGATGTTGCCTTATATAAGAGTTTTCGTGCACACTGCTTCCTTTCCCATTCAAGATCTAGTAACGGCACCAAGAATCGCCCACGCAAAACACAGCGATAAAATGCTAAGAGTAGTTAGAATATGTCATGATAATGGTTAATGGCAGGTCTCGATTGTTGTTTCTGGCCTTTGCATCACAGTTGAACATCTCTTGTTTGGAGACCTGTGACTCAAGTGACACAGGCGACAGTTTCACTCACAGAATGTTTTTCGCTCGTCCGCCGGACGGACGATGTGTCTAGTTGCGACGGTTTGTCATCCATTGTTGTAGTTATCTGTAGTTGTGTATTGTGGTCTTGCTTCGCCTGAATTTCCTCCCCCCTGCTCCCTGCTCCGCTCCATGTCCTATTTTATCTTACCTATTCTTTACTACTCTTGTCTGTCTTTCGTCCATTCCTCTCTTCCTTTCTTCTTCCTCTCCTGTTACCCTCCTCCGCCTTTCCTCTTCTTCTCCCCTTCTCATCTTTCCTTCTCTTCCTTCCTCTGCCTCTCCTCGTACAGCAAAGTCTTCCAGAACATGCTCGCCCAGCTGTGTGTTCGTAACTATTTGCATTTGGGGCATGCTTTGCGATTTTACTGTTGCTGCCAGCGTTTGAATGTCTTTGTGTCCATGAGATTGCTGTTTTTAAACATACCTCTCTGTGGCAGGTGCTTCCAGGCCTTTTACACACTACACACCAAAGCCTTGACGCATCTTCGCGCAACTTATGCTTAATGAATCAACAAAGTCTTTACACGACCTAGATTCTACACCACAAGTCCTCACCAGGTTTTCTCCACAAGTCCCAGAAGCGAGAGCGGCTGAATGGGTCTAATTACAACACACAGCAGTGAAGCTTCATGATATTTCTGCTATGTTGCCATTTGTCAAAGAATGTGGAACCTTTCGCTGGAACAGCATTTCTCACTGTTTGTGGCCCATCCGTCTTCCAATCAGTCCTGCAGAGCCCGCGTGTCATTGATCTGCATCTTTCGAGGCTCGGTCATTTTTTCTTTTCATCAACGTCAACGTCGCTGGCCTCAAGATCTCCAGCATCCACGTCGCCGGCATCAACATCAGCGCTGGCATCGATTGAGCTAGCATCGAGGTCGCTTGCATCGATTGCACCGGCATCAAGGTCGCTGGCATCGATGGCGCCAGCATCGAGGTCGCTGGCATCGATTGCACCGGCATCGAGCTCGCTGGCATCGAGGTTGCTAGTGTCGAGGTCGCTGGCATCGATATCGCTGACTCCTTCAGTTGAATCTCCATCGGTGTCAAAGTCTCCATGATAATAGTGGTGCACATGGTGCACGTGGACAACGTCAGGGCTGTCCTAGCAATGTCCGTCATTGCAAAATGTCTAGATTGCTATGCTCCACAACTAGCATGATCCTTGCAAAAGTTGTTATCAATAACGCGAGGAACTACATGGTTGAGATGATGATGATGATGATGATGATGATGATGATGATGATCATGATGATCATGATGATGATGACGACGATGACGATGATGACTATGACGAAGACGGTGATGATGACGAAGATGATGACGATGATGATGATGATGATGATGATGACGACGATGACGATGATGAAGATGACGAAGACGGTGATGATGACGAAGATGATGACGATGATGATGATCATCATTATTATTATTGATCAATTCATTTGCTGATTGATCCATGAATTCGATTGATGGATGGATGGATGGATGGATGGATGGATGGATGGATGGATGGATGGATGGATGGATTGACTGACTGATGGAGTGATTGATTGATTGATTGATTGATTGATTGATTGATTGATTGGTTGGTTGATCGGCTACTTGATAGATCAACAAATACATGGGCAGATACATAAGAGTGATCAAATGAGATTTGATAGGCTTGCATTGGATTGGATTAGATTAGATAATTAGACAGTTTGGATAGGATAGGGTTGGATAGGGTAAGATTAGATTAGATAAATTTATATACAGAGACGAGAGGATTCGATGAGATGCGATAGGGCCGATGGGATCAGATTAGATTGATTAGATGAGATGAGATTGGATTAGATTGCACTTAACTATTGGTAGATGGGCTGCAAACAACCATTCAAGAAGAAGCATCTTGTTTCGAAATGAAATTTCTCGGAGCTCAATGTTCTTTCTTTGTTGATTTTGGTGGGAAACAATTGTCCACGATTTGTTTCAAATCTCAACAACTTCTTTGCCAAATATCTTTAGTCAGCACCATTTCCAATCCTCCCAAGTCACTAACGCTCTACTTTTCACCCAGAGATGCCGATGCCAAGAGTCAGAGTCAACGTAATGTCCGCTGTAGTGGTACGTGGGGCCATGTGCGACGCCCTCGGTGACATGCGTCACTACGGTCTTGGTCAGTCCATCACCGTGCCAGGTGCCGGCACAACCTTTGGTCTCATGCGAACAGCACCAGCTCCTTAGGGCGCACGCTGTGCCAAGCAGCGCGCCAATGAGTCATGGTGCATTGGTAACTGATCATTTGCAGAATGTATACTATAAAATCTATATCTGTTTATCATTGTTTATTCAACTATGTTTGGTGTAATATGAAACCGAAAGGAAAATTTGTGGAAGTTGTCCGGCAACGACGTGAGTTACAATGGTTTCCCGTATGGACTTGTTATTCGGGGTCAGAAACGAGCAGGAACGAGCAAGGCATTCATCAAGTAGGTCTTGAAGAACGTGGCTTCACTGTTGAAGCTAGAAATCTGTTTCACACTTTGATCTGAACTCTCATATTCACGGATATTCACGGGAAGATACTTACCATTCATGGCAGCCTTTGGATTGCCAAGGTTCTGCTTGGCGCTGGACCAACCATACTTCCAGTTCTCAAAGCCCGCATCGCAGTCATAGACGTGCTTGACCTTCACATGCTTGGTGCGGTAGATCACCTGCCAGCAGCACTTAGGACACACAAGTTGCGGTGAGATTAATGAGTTCACTTCAAATGAAGACATGCTTTCCCTCATGACTCCGGGACACAATTTGAAGGTAAGGCAGTATCCAACTGTTGCACTTCATTGGCACACACTGCTTGATCGGAGGATTCTGCAATTCGAGCAGTGGCAAAAATCTGGAAATGTGGTAGCCCAAAATCCGTAGCACAAAGGGATTAGCCAATCGTATCCTCACAAAAAATAAAACTTCATAGAAAACCAAAAACCTAACTGAGAAGTCAACCCCATCCAAGAAACACTCACTGAATACAAGCCGACTCAACAGTGTCAGAGTCCAGCGCTTCCCACCTTGTTCTTGACAACAGTCTGTGGTGGCAATGGCACAGGGACCTTGATCACCTCGGAACGAGTCAAGCTGGTCAAGCCTTCACAAACCCAGATCCAGACCCCCGGTCCAAGCCTCGCCTTCCCGGGGTCCTGTACCGGCACCGGCACCGGCACATTGTGGTAGGTCGGTGGAGATGGCTGTGGTACTGGCACATAGTGCTTCTCGTGGACGTATTTTGGAACCTAAGCTGACATGGCACTGAAACTCAAATTCCAACTCGAGTGACCCATCGGCTCGTGATTTAAAAAAATCACATCTCCGCTCTAAAACCTGATAAATGCAGTTTTTCTTTCCTAAACTGTTTCCTTTGCCTCTGTTCAGTGCGCTAAAGATTGAAAACCAAGGCGTGTCAATCAGATGCTTGATCGGTTGCCTGGTTCTCGATTCCACCCATTCGACTGAAGTAGAGGGTCCAACAAAGGTACAGAACCCTGAACCTCCCTCAACCATTCTCAAGAGCGTCATCGCGATTGGAAAAGCAATGGAAAGGATCACAGTTGGCGATCAATGATGGTGAATAGGTGAATGATTAAGTCAACCATGTTCAATTTAATTTGATGGTGGATGATGGCTAACCAACTTTTCGCTGAATCAGTGGTGGCGAATGGTGGCTAAGTATACATATCAATTCACTATTCATCAAAACTAATCACTATTCTGTAACTACTACATAATCACATATAATCACTATGCTGAATTATGTTCATCATTCATTAACCGTTCACCAGTGATCAAAAGTAAATGATGCGATTTGACGCCATGGTAGTGATTTATGAAGACCATCGGAACGCCGAGGTGCCACGTGAGGCGCACCTGGCACTGGCACCTTGATCACTTGAGGTGCATCCTCAGCGACCATCGACTGAGCTCAGGTTTCCAGGGATACTCTGAAGCACAAGTTTGCGAATGTACTGAACCTGTATGAACCCACATGACCCCACATGACCCCAAATGACCCCGGATGAACCCATATCCTATAACCTTGATTGTAAATCACCCATTCATGGTTAATATGCTACACTGATGGTGGCTTAACTGCTAGATCTCCAACTCATCAGAATTACAATATATTGCAATGTGTAATCTCACAGATCTTTGATGACAGGTTGGCATCTGCCCAGCGATTGACCCGCGGCAAGGCTCGTGAATGGGGACGTTCACCACGTGGTTGATGACTCGCGGCGGAGGTGCCGGGATGGGCTCAGGGACTGGCACCGTCACGTGTTTGACGTGAGTGATGGTGTGGTAGTGGGGCCTCAGCGCACAGCCGGAACCAGCGGAACGTGGGAGGGAAATCCTGTGCCAAGTGTAGTCCCAAGCCCTCTCCCATCTGCCAAGAGACCGATAGGTCACCTGGAAGGGGAGAACCCGGTTGCAAGAGCGGGGTTGGTCCCGGGGCGAGCCCCTGTGATTTGTCGACTTCAGATACTGGAAGGCACTGGAAAGAATATGAGGATGTATTATGATGTATTCAAGTGTAAGAACGTAAAAAAGGGATAAAACCGTATATGGAACATCTTCTCCTCTCGATCAATTCACTAAGTGTGTCTCAAACAAGTGAAGAAACAAGTGATGGCCCGCAGGAGCAATTTTCTAACTGCCGCCAAGTGGGCGATCTCTCCTGCAATAGCTCCCAACTAGGTTTGTCCATAAAATCTCATAAAATGTGGTACACAGTGGTACCTACTAAACACCCAACAAAAACCATTGTGAACAGGGAAAGCCACCGGCCATGGGGGGTACATCATTTTTGGGCAAACCCAATCAAATTATGTAGAATGAATGAATGTCAATGGAATAGTGGGTCAAGTGCATGGTCAAACAATGTCAAATAGTTGTAGCTCTGTGATCTGCATGTCCAAGCCCTTTCAGGCACAGGCTTGCCTTCGTCATGCACGCCACATGGCTCTTGTAGCAGCAGTAGCGCTGGTGCTGGTGAGTCCATTGGTTTTTCCAGTCGTTCAGGCCTGACAATCACCAGCGTCCACTGAATCCGTGCAGTTCAGGTGGAATTGCATGCTTTATCCAGAGCAACAGAAGGGCTGGGCTGTTTTACAACAAAACTATGCCTGCATGTGGGCGTCCAGCAACAACAGCAACGACATCAGCAACAACAGCAACCATCAGCAACAACAGCATTCATCAGCAACAGCAGCAACAGTTGCAGCCGCAGCAACAGCGGCACAATAAGCTCGACAACGACAGGAACTGTTGGAATCCTATCGTCCAAACATCACGCAAAAGGACACCATTGGCATCGCACCTGCATTGCAGTCATACGCCGCTGTGTGCACATACACTTTGTGCCTCGGTTGCGATGTGGCTGCTCTGGGTCTGGGTGTCCGAGAACTCGGTTCTTATTGCATTTTGGCAACAGTCGGATGAGGGATATCGCTGTGATGAAACTTGGGGGCAAAGATGGTGATTGTCGCGAAATTCCCTCACTCAACTGGCAATTTCTCTTGCTGGGGGTGACACTGCACGCGATCCATCCGAATCCAAGGAGAGTACAACATGCTCAGCATGATAAATTCTATGCAGCCGCAGCTGCTGAGCATGTTAAGATCCAACATTCGTTGAGTGCAAGCAAATGCAAGCTGTATGGCTTTGATTTAGCTAGGAATTCTTGGAAGCACATGTTTTGTTTGACAAGGATCAGCTTTCCGTATCTACTCATCATCATACACCAATTGTTGCGAGGCAGTGGCAAATGTTTCTGTTGCTCTGAGATAGAATGTTTAGCACGCTTTATGCAGCAGACTTAAGACTTCAGCCTCCTTTCACTCTAAGAACCTCAAACTAACAAAGCTCAACACTTTTGTGAAACCCAGGGCTTTGGATGTTTTTTGTGCCTTATTCACTTCATGTTCACTCCAAGCGGCGTAATCACCTGACGAGGTGGAGGTGGGATGGGCACGGGCACCATGTGCGGCACATGCACATTCCTCATGGCAGGGAAAGTTTGGATTGGCCATGTTGCATCATTCACAAAATCAAATCAATTTGACCTCTTGATCTTGCCTTGGAAGGGCTACCCCAGGTGCCCGTGAGCGCCATGCTAATTGAATCGAAACAAAAACGGTCAGTATGTTTTTTGCGTCTGTTTGCCTTGTTTGCCTTGTTTACGGCATCTAGACTTCAGTAGCTAAGTCGCTGTTGGACTCAGACCGCCTAAATTGGCAACGAAATGATCGAACAAGTATTGATTAATTAATTATGCATGTACATGAATTTCGAAGATCATTGTTGGCATTGTACACAGGCCCGGTGTGGTTATACATTTTTTGACGTATGACAAACATAAACCGACTCAAATTACAACATGTGTGCGACCAGTCTTGGGGTGATGCCTTCATCAACCAGCTGCCAGAATTACTCCCCTAGGACGGCCACTGCACTGAGAAATCACGTAGCCGTGGCTCTTCACGTGCGTATAGTACCTGGCAGCATGCGGCACCCACCAACACTGGTCTTGCCGATCACTGAAGTCATCAACTCGGTTTCCTGGCTGAGATCACCAAAGAGCGTAAACTTGAAAATTGTGTTGGCTTATCTGCGGCAGCAGAGTTGCCCACTCGCATCGTCAAGAAATGTCTGTATATTAGAATTTGCATGAATTTGCGACAATTTGCTGATAATCAAATGCTTGCTATTCAGATTGCCTCTACCCAGAAGTACCGCATAGCTACTGCGTCACACGGAGTCGAGGCAGTGGGGCACTTGTCATGCACCACGATCTTGTCAGCTGGCTTCGGAGGCGGCACTTCGCAAAATGCCCTGCAGCGGCTGACCGTAGCTTTGCAGCAAGGTGCATGGCATTGAATCAGAGTCCTACTGTCGATCCAAATGTGCCAACGTATCCCAGAGAACCAAATTCAAGGTGTTCAATCTTGCTACAAGAATGGATGTCACATAATCATATCATATTATTAAAAGAGCAGGCAAACCAGCAACACATCCACTTCAAAAAAAATATGTACCTTACCATTGCTTTTTGCCAAGAAACTGCAAGCCCCTGGAGCAACATTCCACTTTGAGGGCGGGATCCAGGTCCATCATCGAAACCTCGAAATTGCCCTTGGTGAGCGAGGCGAAACGCTGATATGCACTGAAAGATTGATGTGCAAATGCCGATGAATCATGATGAATCTTTGAAAATATGTAGCAGAACATTCGGAAATCGGCATGTTTCCGTGTGCTGCATTGCAATGAAGTCACCCTTAGGCTAAGATCCACATGGAAATTCTGAGTGTTGCAGATTCAGAAATCTGAGAGAAAAATCTTGATGCTTGATGCCTGTCACGACGTGGCTTGAAAGTTCTGAGATCAGCGGGCGGGGAAAAACAAAGCTGTCAGGACACATGTGTATAAATCATAGATTATATCATGGTCCTGCATGCATGAAGTCATGGAAGCGCTTCGAAACACACCCTTCCTAGGGATTTTGAGGGACCCCGCTGGATGGGACCCCTTAAGAACTCCAGATCTGAGCAGATCTGGTGGAAGGGGGTCCCAATCCTGTGTCGGGTCCCTAGAACTAGTTGCACCACCTATCCAACCTGCCATCCCATGCCATCCAATTTCGAATTCCGAGAATCTCCAAGATCGCATGCCTCGCAATGGCAAGATCTACGAATTTGAATTTGCTGCTTTGATTCAAGCAAAAGCTGAAAGTGCAACGAAGTGTGGAAACGGGCAACACAATGTTTCTGGAAAAGGAAATCCAATCTGCGTCAAAGTTGAGGCTTGTCATGAGTGCTTGCACAATTGGAGTAGGGACGGTTGCTGGCATTCACTTGTAGACCTTTCTGCTCTGCCTTTGTTGCTCCATTTCTCTTGCCGTGATCTTTGCACAAACTTTTGGCTTGCTTTAACATCCTCTGCCAAGAAAAGCTTTGGAAAAAACCTTGCCCAAAAAACTGGTCTAATAATACCAGTCTTCACTGGGCAACACAAATGACACGTTCAAAAAACACAATAAAAACAGTGTAAATATGTGTAAATAAGCATGACCGGGGGTCACACCTTTGCGGGGATCACCCACAGCCCCCACAACCTGAATCCTGAGAACCAATCAGCTCCGCAATCCAAGCAGCATCGGCTTGGCCGCGATCCGACCTAGAGCGCTCGGGCGGATCGGTGGGTGCTGGTGACAGGAGCGGTTGATTTTTTGGGGCAGTTGATTGGCCAATACTATGGAATGTTAGTGACCTTTCTTGACCTAATAGGGATTAACCATTGGTATTAAGATGTATTAAAGGATATTCATGGATAACCATTGGCCAATAATGTAGGTCTTTCGCACAATAGGAAAGCGAAAAAACTTGATGGTAAATTATGGTTCAATTACTACAAATGGTGAATATCGGATGATTTGGCTGCACCCCTATTTTGAGAAGCCACCATACAGGATATTAGTGACCTGGATTAACTGTCGGTATGCAGGGATAACCAACGGCAACTAAGTTAACTAATAGTGGAGATCCAGCAGTTAACCATCAGCAGCGATTTCTATCGTTGGGGAAGTGCTGCCTGGAACTGCAGGAAGCACAAGCTTCAAATTGGCAGGCCAGGTCTGAAAGATTCAAGTTTCGCAGCGTTCAACATGTTCAGCTGCTATCTCGATGCCTTCGATTCAGCAAATGTCTGGGAATTTGGCACCTCTACATTGTCTCAACCAGCACTGAGCCTTGATGCAATCCATTGTAGTCTGTTAAACCACGGAACAAACCTGGATATCTCAGCTGCCGACGACTGGAACAGCCAAAAGAGGGTGATGGCGATGGTGAGAAGGAAGGCAAAGCAAATCAGGCCAATGCACGTGGTTCGACACCTGTCAGGAGGGGAGAATGCGGCATCTACGTGGAATGGCTGTGGACGGTCCTCTTCCTTGTTGTCCAATTTTTGCCACGCCTAAACTCCGAACTCCAAAACATCCCTACACCTACTTTTTTTACAGGATCTCCTCTCTTTTGCCCTGTTGTGTTCCGCAAAGGGCTTCTCTCGTGACGCGCCACAAGTATAAACTTCAGTTCACGCTTCCCTTTGGTTATGTTGATTTCTTGCCAGCGTCGTTCTGGTGACTTTCACTCGTGTGTTCCTCACTAACACTTCAAAGAGTTGGTTGATAGATAGATAGGTAGATAGATACATAGGTAGATGGATAGATAAATAGATTGATTGATTGATTGATTGACGGACGGACGGATGGATGGATGGATGGACACAGTAGAAGCAAACAATTTTGCAAAGCACTTATTTTGGTGCACATGCGGCTGTCGTCGGAAGCTTTCCGTTTCCAAATCGTGTGACTCGCAAGAATTGTGCATGATTTTGCACAATGTGCATTTGATTCCAACATATTTGTTCACTTTCTCTCATACGATATTGGACTCATATTATGGTGGTTTCTCAAAACAGGCATACCCCCAAAACATCCACTATTAACTATGGTCTATTGATACACCAACCATTTTGGAGGTCCCCCATTTTGAGAAACACCCAGATGTGTGTGGTTCATATATGCTCCCCCGGTATTTCACAGTCAACTTATCTGCAACTCCATGTGCCGCTCCCAAGGAATTCACCCGGCCCTCCCGTGTCCTGGCCTTGAACCTGACGCGAAGCCAAGTTGGGGCTGGGACTCTCAGGTCTAGGGGAACAAGGACTTTTTTTCCACTGCGATGAAGCTGACAGCTTGGACTTCTCCTTTCCTGCTCGTGTCCCTGTTCAGCGTCCCTGTTTCCATTTCGATTCTCGAAGGCATGGAACAGAAGCTGGGAAAAGATGGGACCAGGAGATACGGTCAGAACCCGACAAAAGGCTCTGGAAATTCTGGACATTTGAAAGTGGCAATACGATCTTGCCGAAAAAGGAAACATCATGCACAAACAGTATACACATATATACACAGTCTGTGTTTGAATTAGTCTTGTGCATATTGTGCACATTTAGATACATTTATATAGGAAAATGCAACACCAGTTGCCCCACCAGGGCTTCACAAGTGGCACTGTGGCACGTTCGATTTGTGGAGCCTCAACTTCCACGAGCCGGGTGCTGGGCCATCACACGTCCTTCGCCTCAGGCGGTTGCTTCGGAGGCACCCAAGTTGTATTTCTTAGTAGTCGAATGCTGGTGCGTGTCAAACTTGGATGAAAGCGATGCCTCACTGAAATTGTAGGCCTTGGGAGGTGAATGGCGGTGTGTGTCCATGCCAACTTCTTCCACTTCCTCGCTGATGCGCAGGAAGCCAGTCTTCTTTAGGAACAAAAAGCCGATGCTGGACAAGGTACCAGACCAAAGAACTATCATCAAGACCATGATGAATTGAGCACCAATTGCAGGGCCGCCAATGCCTGTCCTGCACCCACTCTTACCACTGTCTTCGTCGTGCTCCATGCAGCCAAATCCACTCCAGCCATGGAAATGGTCGATGCCTTTGCCCCAGTCAAAGAGTCCGGCAGCAACCACTCCCCAGGCTCCACAAAAGCCATGCACAGGGCTGGCATCCACTGGGTCGTCAATCTTCAGCTTTTGTAGGAGCATCGATGCTGCCTGGTACACCAAACCCCCAACAACTCCAGTTGCAACGGCACTTCCGCTTTCCATGTTGCCACAGCCTGCAGTGATGGAGACTAAGCCTGTGAGGATGCCATTGCACAATGCACCAACGTCGTACATCTTTGTGCTGACGTAACGGAGCACAAAGACTGTGATGCCGCCCGCGGCTGCAGCCAAGGTGGTATTCATGGCCACCTGTGCGGCCAAAGCTCCATCACCGCCAGACTTCATGGTCAGTGTAGAGCCAGGGTTGAAGCCGTACCATCCAAACCACAGAGCGAAAGTGCCCAACACCACCAGGGGCAGGTTGTGGCACTCGAACGCGTCGGGATTTGTAAAGCGACCTGTGCGAGGCCCCAGGATGTAGGTGCCCGCAAGACCGGCCACTCCACCACAAAGGTGCACCACACCTGAGCATCCAGGGCATCCAAGGATAGTAGCCATCCCCCCATTTTAGGACCCATTGAATCCCATAGATCTACGCTGAGATCTATCATGATTGACACATTTAAAACTTTAGCAAACTGGGAGAATCATGGAGAATCCTCAGATCATCCGTGATGGCTGACATGGATCCCTGTTGGACACCCTTTAAGTTGATTCTGGTCCCTATTACTCCCTAATTACTTGTATCAACGAATCTGCAGAAGCAGCAGGAAATAACACAAATAGCAAGACGTGTGCAATTACTCCGTGTTTGTTCCATTCTTTGGTATCTAATAATCAGCAACTATCCTGGCAAGTCTTGGTTATCCAGGAAACATCCCACCGTCAGACCATCCCGACATGGTCCAGGCGGCCTGAACCAGCAAAATCAATGTAGCCGACATCAAAGATCTTGGAAAGCCATCCGCCACCCCAGGTCCAAGCAACCACCACTGGATAGATGAAGCTGGTCATGAAGAAGGCAAAGGCTGCATAGGTGGGGCTCTTCACACGCTCAGCCACTGCACCGCTTACGATCGTGGCACCAGCGGTGCAAAAGGCCCACTGAAAGAACCAACGCATCATGGTCGATTGGCACCCTTCCGAGGCGCATTCGACTGGGGTAATCACTCCAGTGCTGGCATCTCGAGCGTAGAAGTTCGAACCGAAGAATCCGTCAGTTCCAATGAAGCCATTGTCATGTTGCTCACCATACGCAAAGGCCCAGCCAAGGCTCCACCAACCCAAAGTCCCGCAGCAAACATTCACCAGGTTCTTCATCAAGACGTTGGAAGCGTTCTTGGCACGGCAACATCCCGTCTCCAACATGGCAAAGCCAGCGTGCATGAACATCACCAGAGCTCCACAAAGGCAAAGCCAAGCAGAATCAAGGGCTCCACCCAGTCCTAGGTCAGCCTCCTCCAACTTGGCAAACTTCTCAGCAACAGTCTCACTTTGAAGGTGGCGAGGTGCTGTCTTCAGCTCTTCAATCACTTCCCGCTGAGCAGCCACCTCGGCTTTCAGCTGCTCCAATTGCTGCTGGAGGTTCTGCTCCAAGGAATCTGCAGCCACCTGTACTGCAAACAGGCCAATCCCCACAGCGCAAATTGGAGTCACCTTCATTGCACAAGCCAGTTCAAGGAAGCTGAAAGAGAATCAGTTGCGTGCCCGAATGTCTTGAGCCAAATGGCTGAACGAAACCATGAAACTCCACTCAACAAATCCTTGGCCCTTTGGATCCACTCTATCGAAACCCACAACTTTGACATGCTTTGACCCATCCTGTACTTCACTCAAACGCCACAACCATGTTGTCAAAAGTCTTGTCACAGTTTTTCTATGTTTTTCTCCGTCTCCTGTTCACCTCAAAAACATAGTTTGCAATTCACTCGGCACCATTGTAGTCGCATATTTACAATGGTCTATGAATTGCAAACCCATTACGAGGCGCCATGCAAGGCACTTTGCGACGAGGCATGCTACTTCCTGGCACCTTGCACACCTTCCAATCATGGAACCAGTTCAGTACGGTCCAACATCAGTGGCAAGACCTAGCCTCTCTGACTGCCCAACAGCCCCTTGTAATGCACCAGTCACCACGCGATTGAATAATTGCTAGAAACATCTAGAAACAATATCTTGTCACCTGCTGTTCCAAACGATCTGCCAGCGAACCTGAAGCCACGACGGCCTTTTCCTTCTCAAAGTCTCCTTTCCTGTGGGCATCAGCATGCAGGGACAAAAATGCATGCTGTTTCAACTATTGGCTTTGTGAATATTTCATCATATTTCAATCAACTGTTCATGACACCAATGTTGGGATTGCAGTCGATGCAAAAGTAAGCAAAAGTCAAATGGTCGGAAAAAATGAAACAATAATTTCCACAATAGTGTGATCAAAGGACAATCAAAGGATGATAGGGCTTCCCGCAACTTATGCTTTCCATCAATCATGCTGGCAGAACTGCTCAGAATCTGGTACCGGGAGTGGGAGCCATCTATCAGAAAAACGGTTTTTCATCTCATCTGTTCGACACTTGACGAACTGTCTCCAAACGATTGGTGACTCTTGCTGTAGAACATGAGTTCATATTGGTTCTGATATTTTAAATCCACTGTGATGGAATTCCAAAAGGCCTTGCAATGGGAACAACCACCACTGCTGCCAAGCGGCCCTGCTCCAACCATCTCCATTTGGCCAACCTGGGCATAGCTTCCCATGCCTTGCGGATGGCCAGTCACAACAGCACTAAAAGGTACCCTCCTAGCAACTAACATGGACTCCCCCTATCTCCAGCGCACCAAGTGCAGACGCTTCGAACCCCTGGGACGGTCTTGCGCAGTTTTCAGGATCACGAAAAGAGCCCCCAGCAGAAACTCATGGGAAGGAAAGAAGAGTATGGACCGAAATCGCTACAGCCTCACCACCCTTGGACAGCACAAATTTGTCAGGGTCGTAGTTGACTCAACAGCTTCGGTGTGTGTGATTGGAAACCTCATGGCCTTCTGCTAGAAACAAGCACATCATTGTCTGCTCTCTAAGTCTTGCCCTTCCCCCTGTTTCGGGTTGGTTGCCCTGCAGTGCTACTGTTCGTTCATTTGACAATAGAACAGGCATAAACAGACTAGATATGACTAGATAGGATTGAAATGATTGAAGAGTATGAGGAGGATCAAAATGATGGGAGAGCCTGCATTCGCAAATGATTGAAAAAGCACTGCTGCACAATCATGCACATGCCACGCCAAACTTGAAACTCACCAGCAAAGTCAATCAGGAATCGCGGAACAGCAACAGAGTGGTAGCCGAAGGTGATGAGGTGATGCAAGCGCTTTCATGAAGCAACGTGAAGCTCTGCCACCAACAGCAACTGAAAGTAAGGATTTGAGTGTGGATTGCGAGGGCTCATGGACACACACTGGGCAGCGTGTTGTGAAATCTTATGTGAATGTTTCCCTTTTTGATCCTTTTGCGGATAGATTCTATCTCGTATGACTCATATTGTGAATTTTCTCCCTTCTTTTGTGTATCATTTTTGTTTTCAATCACAGTTGGGGTGTGGCCGAACCACTTCTCTCGGACAATCATGCAAGCAACTTCTGGGCTGAAAAAATGCTGAAAACTGCTGGAAAGCCTTGGGATCTCTTCGTCTTCCAAAGGTGTTTCTGTTCCACTGGGCGAATCACCGCCGTATTTTGTTTGGCAGGTGTGCTGCCCTTGCACTTTTGGGACGCTGCACCCGCTTATCATGACCTTTCGATATCCCTAAGGGTAGCAATTTAAAAGGCAACGTTTTCTTTTCTGGTTCACACACCCAAATGATCACAAATTCTAGAACCTGCAGCCGTTGCACGCTAGGAAACCTGATGTCTTCCGGCAAAACATTTGTGTTCTGTGATGTTCTATGTGTATTCCATGTACGGGTGGAATGTCTGAGGTTTGTTCTCACACGCCCGGATTTCGCTCCGCGTTTGAATTTTTTGAACTCTCAAAGATCGAATGACTCCTATCTAAAGTTTGAGATGTCAAGCCTGGTGAACCACGTGAAAACAAACACACATAGATCACATTCTCGACCTGTGTGCGTGTGTGTATGCGCCAGAAAGCAAATGTCGACAGCACAAAAGCAACAAAAGCAAGGAAAATCTTTCAAATCCCTTAGTCATCAAAGAGAAAAGCCGGCAACCACTACTTGTGTCGATCCAGGATGATCCAGGATGATCCATGCTGTCTGCTGATCAGTGTTGCACATTTGTTTCGTGGGAAAAGCTGCTGATCACCTGAATATGCTGAGAAAAGCTGCCTACTTCTCCCGGAAACATCGGAAGCTGGTGGCATTGCCCATACGGGCGCGTGCCTGCTCCCTTGTAGACCTCGCACGCCATAGCATGACTACTGCCCTTGCAAGCCTTCTGCACTTCTGCCCTACTGAGGTGGCTGAGACTGGAACCCAGCGCTCTTTGGTCTCAATGCCATCCGGTTCAAAGCCTCAGAAAATGTTTTCGCTGCTTCCCGGTCTTAGCTCAAAGATTGAGGGCCCACCCCTGTGGAGCAACAGCTGTGGTAACTGCTGTCAAGGGACACACAGCGCCACAGCCCATGCCTCCTCCAGCGGAAGCGCCTTCAGTGCCAGTCAGAAGGACTATGGGTTTGTCCAGTTCGGGATGGTGTGCTCCTGGGTTACTGAAGTGGTTTCCCTAGTACAAAATGGGTATAATTGGATGGTTAGTGGGCAGCATCATTTATGGAATGTTCAAAGACAATTAACAACAAAAAAAGACCGAACACCAACAAAGCCATAGCAGCACACAATCGCCAACCACAACTACAACAGCAATGACAGCAGCAAAAGTTCAGCAGCAACAACAACAACAACAACAACAACCACAACCACAACCACAACCACAACCACAAATTGCTCCTTAACAAAACCAAAAAATTGGAATGTGCCAGCGACTTCTTGGCAAGGCACCGCCTTCAATATCACCACCGCCTGAGACACCACCGCCTCCGACCACAACCATTTTTCCTGGCCAAAGCATCCACAAGAAAGAGAAGAGAGAAACAAATGGGAAAAAAGAGTAGAAAAGAGTAGAAATGAATAGGAGAGAGAAAGAGAGAGAAAGAGAGAGACAGAGAGAGAAAAAAAAAAAAGAACGAAAGAAAGAAAGAGAAAGAGAAGGAGAAAGAGAAGGTGGGGGGGCATGAATAGGAGATGAAACAAAGGTCTACATCCTAATGCGGACCATAACAAGTGTCATAGTGATGACGTGTATAGTATTCTAGAGGATCTTCGAAAACGTAGTTTAAGCCGAGATATCTACTGTATCCTTGCGTCAAGTGTACAATCTCTGTGCAACCCAAACTTCAATAAGAATGCAGAATGATGCAGAATATCTATGAATGTCTTTTAATATCTGTGATTCCAAATGGCAGGCCCCAAGACCTCCCCATTGATTGAACCCCCATGGCCATGTTCCAATTCGGATTTCTGTCATCGACCTTGTTGCAAGCTAACATGCTGAATAAATTTCATAGTTGGGAATTCCAGGAACTGTGTTTGTGAATCATTTCAGGCCCTTATGTCATCGTGTGTCTGTGTTTGGGAGTTCCAACTGATTTGCTCCCCGTTTTGGTGCTCCCGCCTTAGCAAAAACTGCAGAGCAGTGACTTGCCAGTTGGAGTCGGAAAAAAACCCGCGGCTGCGGAGTTAGGAGATGCTCTGTTGTTGGCGCTGATCTGGCCGCCGCAATATTTTGGTCTTAGGTTGTGTGAAGAAAAGCAGAAGTCTCAAACACAAGGTGGGGACGACAAGAATAAAAACATTTATTCATTCACTCATGAATCAAGTGCGGTCACGTCAAGGGTTGAAACCACAAGAGCGATTCTTCTGACCAAAAGCTCATGTTCAAGATCGCATGCTCTGAAGAGCAGCACTGTCTTTTTGCGCTTCTATCTTTGTCTGCGCAGCCTAGAGGTCAAGTACGGACACTGAAGCACGGAGCACGTTTCAAAGAATTGAACACGGGCGCTCGGCTGTTCCCCTGTCAGGAATCCAAGCACCCTTCATGTAGACCATGCCTGTTCACGCCTATGGTCCCAGCATAATGTGCATTCGATGTGAATGTGGCAGAGTGCCATTCCTAGTTTTGGGATCTTTTGGGCATATAAACTTCACAACGGGAAACTCCTGCAGGGTGACACTTTGTCACAAGCCAAGCGCGTGGCTTTGGTGCTGAGAAGCACAGTCTCGGCCCAACGGGGTGGAAAGCTATGGCACACTGCTGAGACATTCCCTATGCATCCAGCGATGACATTACGCCTCTGCTATGTATCTTTGTTTGCCCTCGCCTGTGCCACTCATCGAAACATGACAGTAGCGCACTTCGGGGCTACCGCCGGCGATACTCCGGCTCAGGCAGGATGTGTTGCGATGAAACAGATTCAACATTATTCAACGATGTCTTTGAAGGGAACCCAGCAACACACCCAGGGATGCCTTCTTGCCGTCTTGCAGTCCCGGAAACATCATCGTTCTTTAGAGGTTAGAGAATGAAGTCTCTTCCGTTCTGAAAGGGGGCTGGAAACCAACCCAAAGCGTTCAATCAGCTGACCAGTGAAAAGCAGTGCATCAACTGCTCTCAGCCTTTTGGAACGACATCTTTGCGGGTCCAGGGGCTGGTAAGTTCTGGTGCTGGGCCTGTTGCATCCGGGTCTCATGGTGTTTCCAGGTGTCGGATCAGCTACTTTGGTCTGAGGCCGAGCATTTCCCGGTGCAGGCCTTGGCAGACGTTGGAAATTGGACAAGTATTGGTGTAGTGGGAGTGTGAGTGTGGGTGCAGGTGTGTGTTTGCATGTATTTATGCATACCATTGTATACTGTAAGGGCATAAACATCCACATAACATGTAAAAATACATGACATATTTCATACTATGCCGGAGGGATAGGACGAAAACCAGCCCCTACCTACCAGCCTCCTGCAGTTGGCTTTAGAGGTTGCATGTGACCATAGGTGAAGATGACTAGACTGTCACTCGTTGATGAACTTCATGGCTTGTAAAAACCTAAGTTGAAATCTCCAAACTGTACAGTTGAAAGGGAATCAGTTGGCAAATCTGACGCCCCTTATAAGGGGCTCATGTTAAGGCATGGCGACATATTGGCGACCAAAGGAACCTGCAATGCCTCGCCACAACCACCACAATCCATCGCCAAGGGCAAAAGGAAAACTCGAAAAGGACAACCATTCGTGAACCGCGGTCACCCGTATGCCCACCATACATTCCATTACGCCACTGTACCTTGTGTTACAGTACATTACATGACTACACTACACTGCACTGCACTCCACTACACTGCCTTGCAATACATCGCACTACACTACACTACACTACACTACATTACACTACACTACACTACATTACATTACATCACATTTCATTACATTAATTACCTTACATATCCTTACACTACATTACATTACATTACATTACATTCCATCGCATTGCATTACATTATTATAGCACAGTACGGTACAGTACAGTACGTTACATTACATTACATTACATCACATTACATTACATTACGTTACATTATCATCGTGAATATCATCGGAAGCATCATCATCGCTATTGAACATCATCAGGCTTCGTTGTGAGAAGTGTAGAAATGTCACGAGCTGTTGGAAGGGATGTACATGTCATGTCTGTGTGAATACAGGCTGACGGATGGATGTGCATAAATGTGCAACGCGTGCACAAAGGAAAATTGACAGGCATGCCTATTGCAGGTAAGCATTCTCTCTCTTGTTCTCTTAATCTCTATGATTTCTTTCGTCTTCCATGTACATATGGTCGCAAACCCACCTTTGCATTGCGCTGCATGTGATGCTAGAAGAAGATGCAACTCTTGAAAACTGTCTTTGGCCTACCCAATCTAGAGAAGTGATCCTAATCTTCGCGGAATGTTGCTTCTGCTGGAAAGTCGTGTAACAACTGCTGACGCACCTGCAATCGGATGCAAAATGAACTGTATCTTCAGGCACACACTGAATAATCAAACACACTTCATTTTGAGGACTGGACCCTGGACAGGAATCATTGTATCTAACTGTCACAGAGTCCTGAATCCTGCTTGCAGCAGTAGTCTTTCTTCTCCTGCCAAAGAGAAGTTGGTTGGATCATGTTGGGTCGACTTTCCATAGCACAACAAAAAGAATACACACAGACACACAAAACTCCGAAACAAGCAGAAAGACCTTTACAGGACAATCCATAATCCGAGATCTCAAAAGATTGGCGGCGGCACGGCTTGTAGTGAGAGAAATTCCATAAAAATCTGTCGTATGCGTAAGCAACGTTCCCTATCTAGCTAGACCTTTGTTCATCTTTTCGCTTTTAACTTTCGAATCTCTAAAACCTATAAAAATCATGTTGAATCTATAAAATCTCAAAAAAAACTATGAATTGTCCCCTGCAGTCGGCTCCCCCCTCGATGTTGGCAGTGGTCGGGGCTGCCTGAGGCCACGAAGTCCTGCTGGCCCGGCCAGCTGCACAGTCGAAACCTGTTCAGCACGCAACGTACACGAAAGATCACGCGTCATGATGCATGGATATGCATAGTTCAGTGCATGGTCTTAGCCTGTTTCTGTATTTGTTTGATTGTTTTGTGTGATGTTTAATGGTATAAACAATTGTAAACATGCGTAAACTGATACAATATGATACAATCGCAAGATACAACGACACAGGTGCATGACAAGGATAACAAGGAGAGACAGTGCAACCACACCAATTTCAATTTCTCTGCCTGACAATCGACGGTGATCATGATGGACATGGAATTCGTGGTGTTCGTGGGTTGTGACGCCATGGGAGAAAGAGCCCCCTCCGGAGGAATGCCAAGAAGAAGACCATGACGCACTCGCTCCACCACCACCGGCAGCACCACCGGCAGCACCGCCAGCTCCACCACCATGAGTCACAGTCACATGGCTGGTCACTACACCATCGCCTCCTGCTTGTCCGGGGCAACCAATCTTCTTGTTGCTACAGCACCATGCCTTCTTTCCAGCAGACCAACCGATCTTCCAATTCACCACACCCACATCACAGGCATATGGAAGGCTGGGTGGCATTGCACCACCTCCAGCCGCAGCCACCACCCAAGTCCAGAAGCCATTCACCTGAACGTGCTTCCATGTCATGCCAGCGCCCGGGTCGACACTTGGTGGGTTGTTACCCTCGCAGCCCTTGCCGCGATTGTTGCAGCACCATTGCTTCTTTGGAGGAGACCAAGCGCGGAAGAAGTTGTTCAAGGCGGCATTACCTCAGGAATCCGTTCCGTGTCCACGCCATGTTCCTGATCAAAGTAAATACACAGAAATACTATGTTACACATTGTTACACTGTATGATAGATGTATATGTAGAAATACACTTCATCACATTTACATCCTTTGAATTCCATTTCTGAAATCTCATAGACTGAATGAGGAACTTAATGCAGCAATGCATGTGCCAAGTCACAGTCATAAGGATCCTGTGCCACCGCATGCACTTGACATCCAGCTGCCTGGACTGAACATGAGCGGCAAACGTCGCACTCCACCTGGCGCCGCTGCATGCTGGCAAGACCATGCAATGCAAACAACATGGGTGCCAAGTCATAGGGTAACCAATGGGCCCCACCAAAAAACAATATCAAAAAAATGATCATTTTACTGGGAAACCATTGATTTGGGGGGCATCACTATGTTGGCACATACACATATCAACTTAGTATCAACCCACCTGAATCTTGCTGTAGGCAAGCTCGCAAGCATTCTGATGGGCTCCAAACTGATGTTTGCTGGTCCAGTCGATACGCTCCTGAAATGTTGGACATTGTGAGAAGCCAACAGTGCTTCTGTCAAGCATCATGAATCATCATGTTTCAAGAAATTCCAAAAGAATCTCAATTTTCATCTATTTCCGGTCGTCAAAGATGCTACATGATGCTACTGTGTTTGCCTGATTTCCATGAGGTGTTCCCTTCATCTCCTGGCAGGTAGACGACTCCCCATGGAGGACGCAATCGGTTGCACAGCCCTTGGGTGACAAAGTCGTTGCTGCGCAGCCCTTCTGAAAATTTCCGCAGCACCAATCCTTCTTCTCACTGGACCTCATTGCTCCAATTATCGAAGCCCAAAGCTTGAGTCGGCCAATGCTTCTCATATTTGTGCAAATATTTCAATGCAAAATATGTTCTGGTTACATCTAGTTGTGCGTGTTCACGCGTTGCCTCGTGCACACATACATGGGTCAAGTCGCCACTCTAAACAAACACAAATACAAAATGAGATAATGTACACATATGGATGCCCATTTCTCTTGGCAGGATAAGCGCCACCCTGACAGAATCGATCGCAATACCACGTCGTGTGTCGGCGGAGCGGAAAAGAGGAGAGAGAGAGAGAGGAAAAAGAAAAAAGTTTCAAAAAGAGGAATGCTGGGTGTCACAAATCTTGCCTGGCTCCTGCGTCAACGCTGGAGTTGTACAGATCGACAATATGGAAGAGATGGATGGATGGATATATATGTATGTGGATATTGATGCACGAACGGACGCGTCAATTTCCTGGTATGATGTTTTCAGCGTGCTTGCAAATCAAAAACAATTCCATGGATATACATGTGTGTGTATGTCCGCATATAATGAATTATGTAATATTGTCATAGCTTTCTATATATACATAATTATACATAGCTGTAACCACATATCTCATATGTGTAATATGCAACATCTCCATACTTGTCCAACCATCTCAAGTTCCAGGCATTCCAACCGGTCAACCAAAGTTGTGGCTGGGGGGGTACCACCATGGATGCCATCAATCTCTGCACCGTTTCGCTGCCCGCAAAAGGGGCCACTGGGGTTCCAGGCCAAGCACTTACTTCATGGTGGTCACAGTGAAATTTCACACAACCTTTCTCCTCCTGGGGCGCTGGAGCTCACCAAACTTACCTTCCAGACGCTATCCAGAATGCACCTTACAAAGCTTCTACAGGAATTTCTTTGTTTCTTGATCTTCGATGCCTTTGTAGCTAGAGATCGAATCGTGGTTTCCGGAGAACACCTGGAGATGTTCCAACCCAGAATGATTGTTGAACCATTTTGCCAGGCTGACCCCATCGCCCTGTCTCCTTCTCACAGCACCAGGTCTTCTTCGAGTCTGACCATCCGTGCAGCCAATTGGAGAAACCCGCCTCCAGGGACAGCGCCCAGCGGCTGTTGATCAGTGCTGGAGCATTACACCCTCAGTTTCAGTTTCACACTCACAATCTTCAGTTAAATTACTGCTCTTAAATCCTGAAGCTCCCTATATTGATTTGATGTTTCACATCTTTTCATCTCTGGATTTCTTGGAGAAAAATCCCTTGCATCACTGTTTTCGGAGCAAATTTCATGTGTGGCCCCCGCAAACGTATCTGCCTTGCAGTCATAGATGTGTCCAGTTTCATGACCTTAGGCACAGAAGCAGCCAGGACAATGGACAATGGACAGTGACCTCACACCCTCCATGATGCATTTTGATGCATTTTGTACATGTGATCAACGTAGTAGTACTCAGATAGTACTCAGTGTAGGCATCATATGCGACGTAGCTGGCCGGAGATGCAAGTGGCTTGCAACGAGTTAGGTCTTGTCTGCCATGCGTTCCGGTTGTTGACTCTGCTAATCACATGGTCGCAATCTAGCGGACCTAAGTCAATAATGAGGGGACTATCTGAGCAGCGTGAAGAACCCTTGCGTCATCCCCGGAGAGAGATTGGTTGTGATGTTTTCATATTTCCAAGGTGGCTTATGATACCAATGACATAGTAGAACCATGTACAAACCATAGAACCCATTCTGCTCATCAACCACTCTCGTATTTATAGCCATTGTATAAAGCAGTTACAAACCATTTTACAACTTGTTGGTGGTTTGAACCCATATGAAAATATTAGTCAACAAACCACGACTTTGAACAATTACTAAGGATAAAAAATGTCAATCAAACCACCAAACAAATAACCATCATAAAACCCCATGAGCCACTCTTGCACCCACCAAAGCTTTTGACATCGGAGGTTTTACCATGGGACCAACATGCAGCTCCGCATGGCCGTGCATGAAGCCCTTCCAGCTTCCAGGGCAGCCTTTCTTTTCCTGACCAGGCAGCACAACTGCTCGTCTGATGTACTGGAAGGCATCCTTCCAGCTTCCAGACGAGCCTTGACTGTTGCTCAAAGGTACTTTTTTGTTGATCAGCATTATCGGAAATTGAGCAAACCTGTATGCTGATTATTTAATGAAATGCTTTCCTTATGAGCAATTTCGGTTTATTTAATGCTCACATTTCCTTTTGAGCAAAGCATCGCTTTTCAAGACATCTGTTGGATGAGTGGTGGACCTGTGCCAAGAATCATCACCTGGTGATGTCCTACATGCTCACGCCAATCCTGGCCCCACCTTGTCACAGCAATAGTGCTTCTTGTAGCTGGACCAGCCATAGTACCAGTTGGAGTAACCTCAAAGAGTCACTGGTTGCCACAGCTTTGAGTAATCAGACTTAACCAGCTATAGCCTGGACCCACCTGTTGAGTAACCTTAGCAAAACTGTTCAACCTCAAAGCCCCCACAGTGCTGAGAATGACTGGCGCTCGTTACAAGGGACCGCTGTTGCAGTCAATCGCAACCTTCTGGCTGACATCCTTGTAGATGATCTCCGGAGGCATCTCCACCTGACTCCGATTCAAATCAGCCGAGATCTGTTTCAAATTCAGCAGCGAATTTGTTTCATGAGAATTGACTAACTAAATTCACTAAAACTGAAACACAATTCACTAAATTCAGCAACTCAACATCACTGAACATCACTGAGAATCACTGAACGTCACTGAACATCACTGAGAACCATACTGAACCACCACTGGTAACCGCTGCCGCTGGGTGTAGCTCCGCGGTGACAAATCCTGGGCCCCGCGCCTTTCTGGGCACCTCTTTGGTGTGATAGACGGTGCGGGTGTGGTAGACCTGAGCGTCCGGATCATCGCAACGGCAACATGTTCAAACATCCGAAAGGACACATACCAACTACATGATTATATAATATATGATATGTGCATATGTGCTCAATTTATGTGTTTACTTGTTTTAAGGTATGTACAAAATGTATATATATATATAGATAGATAGATAGATATATATATATATATCAATATATAATTATTACAAATGTATCTGCTTACAGTATTTACATATCATGTATACACACATACAAACAAATCAAATATGTGTACTGTACATGTAAGAGACCGCTCAACGCCTGGTTTGTCATTGTCCTTGTTATCCAACTATTTAGCGATTGGATGACCATCCCCTACTGTTGCTTAGCAACAATCAACATATTGATAGCTCATACGGAAGTCCTCCTCGTGGGAAAATACTAAGCGGTAAGCGTGTCTGCCAATCCCGTGACCAGGCTTCACGGCCGCAGAGCTCAACGCCCACAGAAGGCCCCTTCAGCTGCGAAATGCCAAGCAGCGGTGTGGGCGTGTGGGCATCCAGTCTTCGTCTTCCAGCAGCAGTAGAGACGTTTGGAGTGCGACCACATGTCCTGGAGCACGGGACACCCGTAGGAGCGTGGACCGGCTAATCCAACAAGGCACTGTGCTTATCTGTGCTTCGAGACGCCAGGGAACACCCAGCATGCTTCTCGATAGCAACAGTTGGGATGTCCACCATGCTATAGACATTTTGGTGGCAAATGATTACTACGAAGAGTTTGCCGCTGGCCATCCCCAGGCATTCATCTGGGTCTTGGGTTTGTCCAGCTATTCGAACCATTTCGAACCGGCCTGCCAATTCTTCGCGCCCTCTTCACAATCATAGGGATGGGACACAATCTGGCGCACGGTGGCACGGAAGGGATGAGGCCCGACATGTGAGCGAAATCTATATGCGCATTCATCATATAGAGACACTCAGATAATTTATGATATCATTCTAAATCCAAATCATCTACAAATGTTCGTTCTACACCCATCGCACTTGAAAACATGATGACAATCCAAATTAAATGTCATACAGAAATTCAACAAAATGGGTCATCTTGAAAACCTTGTGAGAAAACACACCATCTGGCTCAGGTCAAAATAAGACTGTCAACTGCTTGTGGGAAACAAAATGAACAGAGCGTGGTGTAAAAGGTCATGCTACCAAAAAAAAGCTTGCTTGAGCGATTTCAGGGGAAAAAAACGTCAAATGATGCTGACTGACATCTAGCATCACAAGACACATGATCACCTAAAAGATTGTCTTTGGCACAAACTGCGTGCCACGATCTTTGTAAGGCTAGTTGGAACTACAATGGCGGAAGGGAACAGAGTCATCATGGTCATGGTGCACAAATACAGCTCTTGTCTTGCTGTTGTCTTGACATGTCTCGACCCCTGACCAACTTCTCAGCCTTTGTGGTGCCATGTTTGCTGTCACTCCTTTCGTCAGAGGTCAACGTTTCAAATCCATGCCTTGCAAGGACTACTCCGCGAGGCATGGGCCCCGGTCCCAGGCTTCCACCGTCGCGTGGCACCGACCCGTGACCCTCTGGTACGCCTTCTCGGTCTTGTAAACGATTTTGGGAGGGCTGGGCACTGGCACCGGCACCTTGATGATCTTGGTCCTTGGACGGTCGTTGCACACGCGTGACGTGACTCCGACTTGACTTGGCGATCTCGGCTTTTGTAAAGTGAGAAACTCTGAAGGCAGCCGCACTTGAACAACTTGAACATACTTGAACCAGGTGTCTGCTTCACCGGCACAGGGATCTTTTCTGTCTTGTGCACCACCACTGGATGTGGCACTCGCTTGTTGTACTTGATTACCTGCAATTGTACCAATTCAATGCACATGTCTTGTCAAAATGAAGTGCTCCCATCATGTCTACGCCGCCGATTCAAGAAATCCTCTATTGAAATTTGTTCTCGGCTCACAAGTAGCCTTGTCATCGACATCTTTATAATCTTCTTACCATCTTATTATCATCTTATCTATTACTCGTAGTAGCAAAATTGCTATCTTGTTATAGATGTTTTGTTATATCTATTATCTCCTTATTATTTATTATCTTGTTTACTTTTCAAAATTGCTCATAATCATAGTTGGAGCCTTGGTGATCACCTTCGGCTCCGGTGGCTCTTCCTGCACTTGATATGGCACCTGGACAAGTCATGCTGTTCAGAAACCAGGCTCAGCAGAACAAATTCAAAGGTCAGGGCCTCCCTTGAGCACCACATGGATCGGGATGGGTTGGGCTTTGCGGGACCGTGCTTGATGTGTTTGACTCAATCCACTATATATCTCCTGTCTCGAGTGTCAGCTATGCACAAATACAAGGCAGAGTTTGCATACGAACACTGCTTCCACATCGTATTGAAAGGAGGGTCTGCCCACTTGCAATGCTTCTGCCGACGATAATCTCCCTCGTCGTCGTGTATCTGAACATTTGATCAATTTATCATAAAGTTAACGACCTGTATAAAAATACATATGGTATCATATGGTATGCGTGAATATCTGTTAATGTACCTCAATGCATCGTATCAGTTGCGTGTATATTGATTCATATAGGTGATGATGTCTGGAAATGCAAGGTTGAGGCCAGGGCTGGGTGACCAAAGCTACCATGAGTGAAGAAAAAGAACAATACATAAAGCAGGGATCGCCAAGAGATGGCAAGCATACCAAATCCAAAGGTTTGGAGCGAATCAAACCATGTCATACCATCTCAAAAACATTCAAAAACCATGTCAAACCCATCAGATGGGCATGATACCGTAACCAGCTGCAACCATCTGTAACCTGTGTTGCGATATCTCTGATATGTTGTGATAACGTAATTGACCATAATTTCGTCTCTGGCTGATCAGAAGAATGCCTTGACAGCTGGCGGTGACCGTGGATCCTCGCCGCCCAGCAGCACCTTCACCACCTTCCGGGGCGGCGGAGGCATCTTCACAGGCACTTTGATCACCTGCGCATAGGAAGACGACTTGGAGATCTTTGGATTATGGTGATGGCGTGGGCCCAATGGCTTGTAGATAAGCCATGGTTTGGCATCATTTGATGGCCCCAATGGCGATAAGTGACTCCCTTTTCGTGTGTTTCCAAATCTTGCGCATCATTTGAGCATGTCACAAAAACATCTAAGTGTAGCCCGCCTCCGGTGCAGGTGGCGGCAAATGTACTGGAATAGGTTTTGGCACAGGGACTTGAACGTTGTGGTTTTGCACCACGGTGTGGTACTGCACATGCCTTACATGAAACATCAGTGTCAAAGCAACCACTTGACTTGTTTATCGCCAACGCGACTTGCACTGAGATTGACTTGGAATTTGCTTAACATATCAACATATTTCAACGAGATTGAAGTCAAGCACTCAAAGTTGGTAGCCTTATTGCCAATGCCAAGATGCTGGATGGTTTTCGCTTCACAGGCACGGGTATATTTGTAGCAGCAATATTTCTTATGATCTGTCGTCCAGAGAGTCTTCCAGCTGTGGAAGCCATTGAAACAGTCGTAGAAAGGCTTGGCAGGCTGGGTGATTGTTTTGTGGATCGTGGGACCAGGAACATGAACAGGATCATGGATCACATGCGTCTTGGTCTTGACTGAGTAGTAGTTCTTCTCAACAACATGCTTGGGCTGTCCATAAATGACATGAGCCTGGTCATGTACGAGCACATGAGGAGGATGCACAGTCACCCAAACACCGTGGTGATCATAGTGGCCATAGTGCCCGTGAACCCAAGCATCATGATAAGCGTGTCCGGGATGCACAGAGACCCAGACACCGTGATCATAGTGACCAAAGCCGTGTCCATGGACCCAAGCGTCGTGATACACAGATGAGCCTTCCGCCGGGTGGTGCACTTCAATCCAAACACCATGGTGGTCATAGTGACCATAGTGCCCATCTCTCCAGGCGTCATGGTATGTGGTCATGTTCTCTGGGTGATGCACTTCAATCCAAGCCCCGCTGTGATCATAATGCCCCCAGTGTCCATGTACCCATGCATCATGAGGATAGCTGCTGGAAATGAAGCTTCCACTGTGGTCATAGTGTCCGTAGTGGTGGCCATGCCAGGCATCATACGGAAACTTCTGGTCCACCCAAGTGCCAGCATGGTTGTAGTATCCGTAGTGCCCATGATTCCAGTTGCCCTCGGCACCACCATAACCACTGTAAGAGCCCCAATCAGGGCCAACGACTCCTCCGTTCTCGATCTCTCCATTCTCGTTCTGAATGGCTCCTACACCACCCTCAAAGCCACCGTCAATGGTTCCTTCACCGCCCTCAATAGGTCCTTCACCTCCCTCAAAGCCAGCGTCAATGGTTCCTTCACCACCCTCAATAGGTCCTCCACCTCCCTCAAAGCCAGCGTCAATGGTTCCTTCACCGCCCTCCATAGGTCCTCCACCTCCCTCAAAGCCAGCGTCAATGGTTCCTTCACCACCCTCAATGGGTCCTTCACCTCCCTCAAAGCCAGCGTCAATGGTTCCTTCACCACCCTCAATAGGTCCTCCACCTCCCTCAAAGCCAGCGTCAATGGTTCCTTCACCGCCCTCCATAGGTCCTCCACCTCCCTCAAAGCCAGCGTCAATGGTTCCTTCACCACCCTCAATGGGTCCTTCACCTCCCTCAAAGCCAGCGTCAATGGTTCCTTCACCACTCTCAACGCTTCCTTCGCTGCCCTCGACAGTTTCATCAGTTTCACCCAATCTTCTTGCCTTGGTAACAAACTCGATCAAATGAATGACCAACGTGGAATTGAAATTGTTCAAGTCCGTTTTTTGTTTAGTAAGTTTGAATGTGCATGGAGGTTCGCCAGTTCAGTAACAATGCAAAGCAAATCGAATGCGAACCTCAAAGGATGCAGCCGAAGGTACGGAGAGGTTGGAATGAGAACCATAGTGGTAGTGATGCACGTGAACCACGTGAGCGGCACCATCGTAATCATGGCTGCTATAGTGGTGGGTGTCGGCGTCATCGTAATCAGTGGTGCCATAGTGGTGGATGGCATCACCATAGTGGTGCGTGGTATCGCCATAGTGATAGTGGGTGCTATAGTGGTGGTCATGATCGGCATCATGGTCATAGTACGTGTGATGGTGGCTGTAGTAGGACGGGCCCTCATGCTGGGTGACGTGAGTCACGATGGTCTTGGTCAGCTCCCCAGAATGGTCGCCTGGACAGCGTAAAAATCTCACCCAATTTCCAAAGCTCAGCAAAAGCCAAAAGCTCGAAGATCTCAAACACAAGCAAACAGGTTACAAAGCACCTGCACCCCTATCCCGGCCGTCCCGGCCTGGGCAGCCCTTATTCTTGTTGCTACAGCACCAGGACTTCTTGGCACTCGACCATCCACTTTGCCTCAGTAGCGGAAACAGGGAGCCAAATCTCAGCCTTGATAAGACTGGCTGATCTGCAGGAAAAAGTTTCTGGTACCGGTCTAGTCGACCTAGTCTTGTTGGGTTTCGCTCAAGCCGTTGCAGTTACCTTTCTTTCTGGGAGAACTCCAAACTGCACCAAGGCTCCAGTTGCTGAAGCCAGCATCACAATCGTACACATGCAGCATCTTGACATGCCGAGTCCTGTAGATCACCTGCCGCATGGCAACCCCATGGGACCCCCCAATCATGAGCTGGAAATTGTTCACGGCTAACTAGCTGAGGCTAAGCACCAGTGTGTGCACGTGCATGCACTGGATCCTTTGAGGATGTACACATTTCATCATATTTCGGGTGGTGGCGGATGATCCAAGCACCCATCCATTCTGTTCTCAGTTCTTTGCCATTTTCTCCAATTGGAAATCTGCCAGCAACTTTTACGGAACAGAGCAGTTCTATGACTTCCTTATAACACAAATACATCAAGCAAATCATCCTGTCTAGGACCACCCGGAAAAAGAACAGGAACGGTGTTCGGACAGGCACAGTTTTACATCTTTAATGGAATGCAGGTTGTATAGATTGCCGCCAGCATGAGAAAGCCACCGAAAAATCAGGATGGGCCCGGCGGAGGCCATGCGACATATCGGGCCTTTTATTTTCGTGAAATCTGGCAACAAGGGTGTTACCCGGCCCTCTGCGCACGCCTAAAAGTGAAGCGGGAGACTCAGGATGAGTCATCACCAACATTCACCAACCACCTATATAGATGTTTGGCGCGCTCTTTTTGTGCTAAGTACCGTACCATATTCCCACCACACACCCCGCGGCTGGCCACCTTGTTCTTGACAACGGTAGCTGGCGGCAAAGGCACAGGGACCTTGATCACCTCGCAGGAACAGCCACTACTCAGTCTGACACCTCACAGCCATCACCAAAACACGCAAGCTGCACACTGAGCCCTGGCCTTGCCAGGCTCCTTGACAGGCACGGGCACTGGGACGTTGTGGTAGGTCGGTGGACTAGGTTCTGGCACTGGCACGTATCGCTTTTCGTGAACGTACTTGGGAACCTCAGAATGGAGCACGTTTTATTGGCTGGACAGTCAAAATATGTTGTCCAAGATCAATAAAGTGTCAATCTGACAGGATAGAATTTTTTCTGCATGTCCTCAGTGATTTTCAACAGAGTCCACCTCGCCAACATCAGCCCACCACGCCGAATACATGTGTGCGGAGATTCGCAAATATCAAAAGCTACTGTTTGTCGTTTGAACTGAGATCATCAAGTCCCTTCCAGCGGATCCATCCACGCGCCGTAACTGTCCACTTTGGTTGCAGTAAAATATGCCCGACTGTTCCAATCTGCCAGGTCACAACGTGAGGTTGTCCGGGCACGGGAACCTTGATGACTCTTGGCGGATCCTCAACCAAGCAGATGACTTTTCATTGAACATCCATCCTTCCTCGCGTCTCCCCTCAGTACACAAGATCCTAAGATCTAGAAAACTAAATTACCTACTTTTTACTACGTAGACCTAGATTTACAAAAAAACTTTAAACTTCGCAATGATGCCTTGCATGCACATATGGATGCGGATGCAAACGGATCTGCGAGTGGGCCGAAGCACCTTCCCCGGATCAACAGGCTTCGCCTACCACCTACTGTATCAATCTGTACAGTTTGGTTTTACAACCAAATGTTAGGGAAAACAAAAGCATTTGGGAACACCAACCTGCAGACATCTTGTATCAACGAACTGTATCAACTGTAATCATTACCGTTCCACCATCTGTATCAACATTTGCACCATAACCTGACACGTGACGGTTCACTCCCTCCGCGGCAAGGCTCGTGAATGGGGACGTTCACCACGTGGTTGATGACTCGCGGCGGTGGTGCCGGGATGGGCTCCGGGACCGGCACGGTGACATGCTTGATGTGAGTGATGGTGTGGTAGTGGGGCCTCACTGACGCCATGTTTGAAGCACTGAGGCAGTGCTGGTCCCCAAGGAGGCAAGACCCAAGACAGCTACAACGACCAGCAACAAACAACGAAGGTGTTGCGGTGGTCCGTTGTCTCATCGGGACAACCACAACCACCACCGCGATTCTGAACATCATCATCATCATCATCATCATCATCATCATCATCATCATTGTTGTCGTCGTCGTCGTCGTCGTCATCATCATCATCATCATGTTTGTCCTCATGATGTCCTCATGGTTGATACCGTCATTGTGGCCATTGCCTTCCACATCAAACAGCCATGTCTTTGTGGTTCTCGTCCCCCACTCCCTCTGAATGATTGTCCCAGAGGCCGATAGGTCACCTGCAACGGCAAGGGCAGTCATGCCCTCATCATGCGATTGGTTGGGGAGTGCTCCATCATCTCCTACACCTTCGGGGTATAAGCACCGGTCTTCCACCTCAGTGCTTAATCAATTTGATGGTCCGGTAGTTAAGAAACCCACCTAAGATTATTTGAAAAAACAGTAACATATATCTGTGACAAGTGTATCTTGAATTCCACCCTCCCGATGAGAATTAGAAAAACAATTATTCCACGTTAAGGGGGTTACTCATGGCTTGAAGTGGTACCCTGCCCGCACCCCTCCAAAATCAAACATGAAGTCAAATTGGAAACATTTGAAGTATTAGCATATGGTAGCATGCGGCATGATTGTTTCAGGTGGGTTCAATTGTCTTCAGAAAATGTGATGCTCTCTGCAGGAATTATTTTGGGTGGTGATAAGTGAAGGACTACAGTAGTATGTTTTTTCTCGAATCAAATTGAAGGCATCACCCCTGCTTGACATCCATCATCTGGCTCAACCTATTTGAGGTCCATCTCAGTCCCAATTGCACCAATCATTTCAATGTCCCTTCCAAATGCACAAAGTATTTGGGGAACCTACTGACTATGGGCCCATAGCCAACTTACCACATCATACACAGGTCGGTCCCAAATCTGCCTTGGTGTGGCATCCAATCATCCGCTTATAGCAGCAATAGCGCTGCTTGTCCCTGGTCCAGGTGTGGATGTAATCGCCCACGCCTGGCATAGCTCAGGCTCCCCGACAGCTGAGGTTTGATGCAGATTGGGCTCGTCATTTTGGTGCATCAATTGATCTTTGACAAAATGCCAGCAGCCCACAATGATTTCTGAACGCCCTGCATCTTCGACCAGACCTATCTTTGCCTGTCATGCTCAACATGTTGTCCAGAACCAATTAAACTGTGTCTGATATGATGATACTATCTAATTATATGCATGGATTGTGCATCTACGGGATATGAGATGATTTCCAGTCCGCGCTTTGAAGGTCATCCAAGAATTCAATGCGGTCCCAGTGGCTTGAGTCGCAGTTGTAAGGGTGAGTGTGCACAAGCACTTTGTGCCTCAAGAAGTGCAAAACTTGAAGGAACTCAGTCCATCTCAGCCCTGGTGTCTGCTGGTTAGATTCTGTTTTTGAAAGGCTACAAGAGATCAATTGGAGTTCAAGATGCTCTAATCACAAAGGATAAAACAAGGATCTTGAAAAGCATAGAAAGGCTTTGCAGCAAGGAATTACAGAAAGGGTTTCTCATCACCCAAAGGTAATTCTGATGGACAAGTTTGTGCGTGTCGAAGGTTATGTTAAGGACATGGACAGATGGTGTGCAACCTCTTTTTTCCATGCTCCTGTTGGGTTCAAACACAAAACCAACAAATGAATCGAACACCTGAAGAAAAAATACCGAGCCGGTTCTGCCAGATTTCGGAATATATAAAAATCATATAATATATAAATGCAATGAAAACAGTGCAACGTTGGCAATGGTGGTCCGAAAACGACCTGCATAGTTTCCAGCGTTTATGCCTGTATGTTTACTAAGATGTGCAGTAAAGTAAGCATGAAATTAGAATACAAACCAGACAAAAAACTAGAACCAAGATGAACCAAGAGTGTTCCGAGTGAGCACTAAAGTTGTGTGGCAAGGTTGAAGTGTCTCAACCCTGTTTTCGTTCCAAGCGGCGTAATCACCTGACGCGGTGGAGGAGGGATTGGCACTGGCACCATGTGCGGCACATGCACATTCCTGATCGACGCATGACAAGTCACAATCTCCCGCAAAGAAACGCTGTCTCACGACTAAGTCTACTTACCCTGGAAGTCCAATCGAGGTCACTTCTCTACTTGCGGAAGTATACAAGGCTGAGAATTTCACGCGACTTTAGGTTCCTGGTATACTAGAATTGGCTGCGGGATTCCTTTCAATTCTAGAAAGCATTTTGACATCACGGCGGCTGCCGCTGCCCTGGACTTATCGCGTCATGGCTCTTCACTTGGGTGTAGTACCTGCCAAGTCAATAGTCGCTTCTGTAGTCCACATGACGATATCCATGGCAATACATACATGGTAGCAATAGAGTGCAACTCGGTTGTGTCAAATTAAATCACCGATTTGGGGAAGTTGGGCATTGAAAATGAATTTGGTACCCCATGGTGTGTCACATGCGGCAGAATCGCCAATGGTTCACTGACATGTTTTCTAACCATGAAGTCACATTCATTGCTCGCCATCCTTACAGCTTCAAAGTGTTTCCCAGGCAGACGTGTATCAAAGCACATCTACTACAGTACACCAGTCATCGGGCACTTGTCATGCACCACGATCTGGTCCAATGGCTTTTGCACAGGAGGCACTTCGCAAAACTGCCTGGGAATGAAGTTCGAAGAAAGAAAACGCGCCATGCGTTGAGTCAGAATCTGAGCACCCCGAGTACAATGTATCGGGGGAACGATGTCGAATCCAAGATGAGTGCGCAATCTTACTTCACAAAAGGACAATATTAACAAACAACTTGAAAATATCAGGACCAATATCCCTGTTGAAAAGGGGGAATGAAATCGAAGTACAATGAAAAGGTGCATGCAAATGATTGCAAATCACACTAACTCATATTGAAACGCTCGGTGTCAATGGCCACAATTGATGCAACTTGCAAGGAATACGGGGAAAGCGTTGGCTTGCGCAGTTGAGAAGGACTCAGGTTGCCCAGAGAGGGACGTTGCCAAGATACTGCAAGCCCCTTGCGCAGCACTCAGCTTTGGTGGCTGGATCCAACTGAATCGCAGCGAAATCGCCCTTAGGCACAGGCGCCGCTGATCTTCATTCGAGTCACATGGCCATCCAAATGAATGTGTCAAACATGTATCACTCAGTGAAAGACATGAATCCTACATTGGTAAAGTCATTCTGATCACATCGCATTGCATGAAATCAGAAAAATTCAAACACCTATCCGCCTATCCACCACCCACAGTATTCCATAATTGTCCTTCCAATCATTGCACCACCTGCCTATCTAAGCTGCAACCCCCATCCCTCAACTCCAAGGATCTCCAACGTCACATGCCTCGATCGGAAATCGGGGTCTTCATGGCAAACAATGATGTTTCATGATAGTTATAGTCAGCAAATGTTAGTGGTACTCAATGATGGTTAAATTGACAATGATGCTCAGGAATGATCGTGTCATAACAAGTGGGCTTTGGGCCAAAATCAGAACCCTGTAACCCTCATAGACAATAATGAACCTCCCTCAAATGAACACAGTCTTGGTGTGTTCAAATGGTCATCCAAAACTTTTCGTATCGACCAATAGCCATTTGAGATCTGAAGGGGCCTTGGTTTTCAGTATCGGCCCTTTAGTTACCTCACGTGCAGTATCATTCCTCAATTGTATCACTTTCCTGTCATTTGATGCAATACGATGGAAGGGAAGCAGTTGCAGCTGGCATTTCAACCAGGAGAAAGCAACCTGTTGTTCAAGCTGGGGCTGATGTCCACCGCGGTATCAAACACTTGGGGGCCTTTTCCAAACTGTGTCTCTCTACTTTTCACAATGAAAACATATATTTAAAGACCAACAAAATATACCAGAACCTGTAATTAGTAATTCAAAAAAAGCTTGCCGTCATAGACAAAATAATTCAATTATATCAGAGCCCTCAATGTCAATGCAACATGGACCAGGGAGGATCAAGTGCATTAGTGATAAGCTCGCTTTTGGCATTTCAGGGCGCATCAAAGTCTGCGTGTTATTTCTTTACGTCAGCATCACCATTTTCCCGCTTCAGTATGCGAAAGAATTACCATCAAAGCGACTCACAGCTTCTGAGAAAACAGCGGAAAATGAATCATGAGCATGTAATGTGGACAGTAGACATTACCCTGCAATCAAAACAACCGCAAAGATCCTCACTTGCCAACGGTTGTATCTTCACCGTCATCAAACAGCATTGATTTCGCATGTAAGCACAAAATGTCCAAATGATAAATGATCATCAATCCTTATGAAATATTGTTAGTAAAATAACGCTAGTTTTCAGAAAAAACATCATCGCTGATCCAAGTTGCATCGGCTGCTCCTCGATCGGACCACCTCAAAACACCAGGCAAGAGGGGAAATGTGCAGTACTCACATCGCAAGGCTCGGTGAAAACCATCTGTCCAATTCTTGCAGCCTTCAACATCCTCAACTGATTGAACTCACGAAGCAATCACCATCCATACTTCCTCGGTACTTCTTGAGTGTTTCGGCATAGCTCCAAAACTCTCTGATAACCCAGGGGCCCCGACTCGAAGGGCCAGAACAGAGTGATGGCAATAGTGAGGAGGAAGGCAAGGCAACTCATGCAAAGGCAAGCAGTTCGAAGCCTGGAAGTGGCAAGTGCAAGATCGAACTCAGTGCTGAAATTTCCTACTTCCCAGCTGCAATGACTCACCCCCAAGCATCCAAAACAGTCAAAAACATCCTTGTGCCCACTTCCCTCGGGGCTTCTCTTCTGTGTCACATGACTAGCTGACCCACTCCCACACTCATGTTGACAGCTGATGTTTGCTGGGTTTGTCCAGCTGTTCTATGGCTCACTCATTCGTTTCAGCAGCCAAAAAAACAAACTGCGAAATCACAAAACGGTTTTGGGGTATGGTACAGCCATTGCAAGGAAACACATGGAAGCATGATCAAGATTATATAAAGATTGATAAAAATATGGATAAAGCGCATGGCCAGCCAATTGGCAACAAACATCCACGGCGCTCAACAAAACTGCTGTCCCCTGCCTCGCACCTGGGGCGGCGACAGGGACAGGAAAGGAGGGTGGGGCTGCTGGGTGGGCCCCAGGCTCAAGTCACGACCAAAGATGCTAAAAGAATCTAAAAGAGTCATATGTGAAGTGCTACCATTGGTTTCCCTCGAGATTCTGACTACGCGTTGCCTATCCTGAGCGATCCTAAGCTATAAAAGGCATTGGGCCTCCCTATATCCATGCTGAAAATGCACGGGGCAGCTGTTGTTCAGAGTTCATTTTACCAATATTCGTGATATGTGATATTCATTGATATGGCTATGGGTCAAAACCCTGTACCACTGGTTCCCATCATTAACCATTGTTTTCCCTATAGTTTTGTGGCTTAATATTGATCGTTAATATTGACCCATGCCCATATTCATGCATACACAAACATCGGACTCAGTATGACTCGATCAAACAGCGAGCAGATACAGCTAGCCACCATCAAGAGGACCTTCAAACCTCAAGATCTCTCCCACTCCCGACTCTGCCACCGAACCGGTCGCAACGGTGACTCTCTCCTTCTCAAAGTCTCCTTTCCTGTGGGGAGCTGGAAAAAGCGAATCAATGAGTTATGATGATTTACTCTTGTTTGTTTTTCACAGGTGCCTTTGATCAAGAAACTGTTCATGATACCGACGGTGTGGTGCCGTTCTACATCCCACGAGATCCAGTCTGGATTTCCGGGCAAAGTCGGGGACAGTGTACAAGGAAAACACAATAAGCAAACTATATCAAACTAGAAATGCTTTGGGGTCACAGTCTGACATCTGAAGCGATCTGTGAAATCTCTGCCCCAGAAAATGTGGGGAATGCTTAAAATAGCAATCACGAGTGCCTAGAACCGTCTACAAAGCGCAAACTTCCTGTTGGTTGAGCTGGGCATTTTGTTGTTTTTTGCTGGCTACTGTTGCTTGTTACCTCCTTGATATCAACACTTAGAATTGGCAAAAATAATCTGTTAATATAATGTTAATATCTGTTACCTAATGGTTAAGGAACGGGTGATGGATAACGACCATAAATCATCAATGATTTTCATGGATTGATGAATCATCTGTTGAGGAACCAAAATTATCTGTAGTTTCTCAGAATAGGGGTAACCCCAAATCATCCAGTTTACTTACCGTTTTTGGTAATAAACCAGCCATAGCTTTCGGGTCCCCCATGACTTGAGAAACCACCATAATCACAAATCTCATCATCTGCTAAATGCAAAACCCCAGCTAACAAATGATGAAAATCAACCACAGTCACCACTAATCATCTGTTAAGTTAATGCAAAAGCCAGTTTAGAATTCCCCCTTAGCAAATGATTAATGGTGATAAGTGACAATCACCTGCCATAATCACCATTTATCATCTAAGTTAACAATTCATCCTCATTGCACTGATGCTTCCCAGGCAGCAAGGGCGCCGCCAAGGGGCCCTGCTCCGACCATCTCCATGTTGCCCACCTGGGCGTAGCTTCCCATGCCTGCGACGCGCCGAGGGTGGAACAAACGCCATGCTTAGATAAGGTCGATCAAGGTTTAGTGATGGCAAAATGATGGATGCATATGGGTGCTTATACCCTTGATGAAAGTTGCATGATGCCAAGCAACAAGAAAAGCTCACTGAGGGAGGACCAGGACACAAGTAGCCCTACCATCCTTCGCTTCTTTACCCCGTCTCGAGGACCTGCGTATTACATCAGACGCATACACAACCTGTATCACGCTGAACATCACTGAACCAAGCAATGAATTATTTATTGCTTTACCCGCATGATAATCATATGCTTCCTAAAACCTATGCACTACTCTACACTTAGGTTTTGCACTTGTACAAACTATGTCAACTTGGCCGCATTGTCCCATCCCGCTATGCTTCGTGCCTTGTCCCTTGTAGACCTCACCAAGTCATGCAGATCCCACATCCCAACACGACTTCGCACAAGCTGAGGCTGCAACCCAGCGCTCCTGGGTCTCAATGCCATCGGGTTCAAAGCCTTGATGCATGCGGAGCTTCAATGCCATCTGGATCCATCTGCTTCAAAGTTTCACAAACACCTTGACATATCTTGACTGACTTCATAAGACTATGAGATACAAGGAGTCCATGATGGTATGAGTCGCCCAATTGCTCCACTGCATCTTTCCGAAACCAGCCGCCTTTGAGGGGGAAGAAACTACAGAGTTTTGAGGTTCGATGGTTTGAACTTGCACAAGTTTCCGCTTCTGCGCTTGCCTGTCCAAATGCAGCATCGATTATTGCTGTCAAGGAGCACACGGCACCACAGCCCATGCCACCGGCAGCACCTTTAGTCGGCAGTCAACGAATCACACGGACGGTGTTCCATATTATTGATTTGAGCAACCACGACTGCAACAGCACATCATAGAGGCATTTTGGCCAGGCACCGCCCTCCACATCGTGGTGACCATGACCACCGGCCACCACGACCATGGCTTTCCTTGCCAGAAGGTTGCAGCAACGCATCCACAAACAGAGGAAGATAGAGAGAGAGAGAGAGAGAGCTGTGTGTGTACGTACGTGCATATGTCCATATATGATATGTGAATATGCATGTCACAATTTGCATGGCCATTCTCCAGATCTATCGTTCTGTACTGTATGTGAATGTATACGTAGTTGCCATATGTTGCCATTACACTATTACACAGTATTACAACGTAGACATAAAATGCAGCGGCAGCGGAAATCATCAGTTGAAATCCAAAATCTCTGTACTACTGCCCCCCTGCGGGCCTTTGACCAGCACCGCAAGAAAGCAGTGACTATGCTGGACTGAAACAGCTGCAGTGTCTGGAATTGCAACGGGACTGTGCCAGTGACTGCCAGTGCTCAGGGGCTGGGATCATTGAAATTCGCCGCATTCATCACCACTTGTGTGCTGTTCAGTTGAATTTCCCAGTTGATCGCGGACACCATTCACCATGAGTCACCAATTTTCAAAATCAATCATTGACAATCATTACTCACGAGCTCTGACTATCAATTACCCAAGTATCCCCAATTCCTGCCATGACTCATGTGCAAGGCTTACGATCGCTCCAGTGATCCCACATTAGTCCAACAGCCGTCAACGAACAACGGAAGCGATAAGGACCCCATGCTGCACTCGTTTGCCACCGTTGATGGAAACCAGAATACACATTAATCAATTATGCTTAATTATCATTGGCTCAGATCTCGTTTGCATCATTTGCACGGCTAGAAAAGAATCGATATCTCAGCAGCATTCTCACATTCGAGTCATGACAAACCCTGGTATGTTACAAGAAAATCCACCCTGTGACAACATTGACCCTGGCACTTGGGCGTTGTGACAAATTGTGTTTGGGCATTGACTTTTGGGTGCTTTGACCTCAAGCAAAAAGTTGTTCCAAATCTGAATGTAACAAAGGCCACTATTCGAGTCAAGTGACTTGGTGTTTCACCGATTGAACAGCAACCCTGCCCCAAGGTTTGCAAATGGTGACTATGTGAAGCCGTTCAAGTTGCCTTGACAGTGATCAGCACGCGGCCATCCACAGTACTGTGCTGAAGTCAAATTTTGAAATGGTTTCCGCCCATATAGATGTGCTCTGACATCATTGTGGTCAATGTGAACATGTGAAAGGCGGTCCCAACTCCAGGGTAAACCCACAATCCTGTTGCAGTGCCTGCTTTTTGATGATTGACTTTTCTCAAGCAGTGCTTGCTCAAATCTGATCTTAAGTCTAGCCTAGCAAGGACAACCTCCAAATCATTGGGGTGTGTCGAAGCACAAAAGGAAGGGAAAAAGCCGAAGTGTCCACAATTGGACCCCAGCTTCACAGTCTCCCACAGTTTGGACATAACAAGGTTCATTGAGTTCGTTGTAGTCTCTTCATTGAGTTCATTGATTTGAATCAATGGAGTCCACAGCAATTCAGTCATTTTGTCCAGTGGGGTAAATCTAACAGCCGTGCTTGGAGGTCAGATGAGCCATGGGGATGTGCCACCAGATCAATGACAAAATGAGCACCAATAAACCCCAGCGAGTAACTCGGAGCTGGGGCAGGCAATCAACAATTTGAAGATCGGAGCAACTTGCTGCCTTCACCGGTACTGTCCGTTCGATGACATCATCTTCCCTCCTCACTTGCGGCGCGGAGTTATCCGCCTTAGTTTCTCGATATCGCATCTCGGCAACGTCCGAGACACAAGTCTATGAGATACTACGAAACACAACAGGCCTTTTGGCACCAGGAAAATTTAGGAGCAACCAAAGTGGGTTCTGGCTATCACACTCTGTAGTGCAAAACATGGGATGTCTGGCTTAGACACTTGTGACACTAAGGGAATTGGAAAAGCAAACATCAGGCAGCTGCGATGGCATCTTGCTTCTAGAAAGCATCTTCACAATTCATGTATCTCTGCACAACAAAAAAGTGAAAACTCAGACCCCGGCAGTCTGGCAGTCTTCACTGAACAAGCACGTGTCTAGCCCAACTTGGAAGGGCTGCGACCATGCTTGACGTGAGTTGCCTGCAAGAATTGGCTGCTCTTCTCTTCTGAGACTCTACGACGTAAGAATATGCAAGTAATATGACTTGTAAAATGACGTGATCACAAGTTGTTGGTGTCTTCGCACTACTTGACATTGTCTGTCATGCGTCGCAAACGTGTCTCTTAATGAAAACGTCTTGGTGATAGTTTTTGAAGATGCACCTGGCGAACCCCAATTCTAGAAACTGGCATTACATCAGAACGATTACGAACAGCTCCCATCCGCATCCCAAGGCTTGTAAACGGGGTCAGCTATGTCCAAGTCTATTTCTGTTTCAGAAAACTGGTGAAAGCTGTCCCATGCACCTTAAAGGTCCGGAGAATCAGGCACAGCCCCTATTCTCGTGCTCCTGCAGCCACGTACTGCACAGAAACACAGCCCATGGCATCAATAGGCTGTTGGTCCCGTTTTGCCTATCGTTGGTCATGACCCATACGTCGTATTACGTGCTGGAAGAAAGTGGCTGAGCTTGGCATCCCGACGCAGCACCAAGACTTTTTGCCACCTGACCAGCCATGCTTCCAATTGGCCAAGCCGGCACCACAATCCTTGCTCTTCCCATCAGCGCAAGGGCTGACTTCTTGCGGATGGAGTGATGTAATCGATATCTTTAGATGCCAAATTAATGTGAATGAAAACTGCATCCATAGGGCAGGCAAACGGTGCTAAGCATCTTGGCATTTCACGATATCATATATTATATACAATATATGTGTTTGAATAGCTTTGAATTTGCAAAATCACAGCATGCAGTGATCATGGTGGTGGCATGATTCAGCCAAGACTCATATGGGTGATCCAGGTGGATAGGTTCTTCGAAATGTCCAGGACAGCCAGAATTAAAGTGATGACAGCACCAAACTCGCCTTGCAAAATTGAGGAATTTCTGAAGTTGGCAACAGCCACAACTGCCAAAAGAAAGAGGAATCCAAACACATCGAGCTGCTTCAAGTGATGTCCTGATCCGTTCTATTCGTTTCTTCTACTGATTCTCTCCTTCCTTGCGATGCCTCTTTCCAGCGACTCTCCCGCTGATTTTCTCTCCTTTCTTCTTCCATCAAAGGCGCTTCTTCCGTTTTTTCCTTTGTTCCTTCTTGGTGTCTTCCCACTTTCCGTGATCTTCGTTTGGTTTCATTCACTCTTCCTTTGGCTCGGTCTTCATTTGCTTGTTTGTGTATGCTCTTGCGTCTAACCTGCCTCTGTTCATGTTTTCAATGTCTCTTCGCTACTTTGCTACATCTCTCCCTCTCTCTCCTCCTTCCTCCCTCCTTCTCCCTCCTTCTCCGTCCTCTCTCTCTCTCAACCTATCTATCTATTTTACTCTATGTATTTATTTATGCATTTATCTATCTATCTATCTATCTATCTATCTATCTATCTATCTATCTATCTATCTATCTCTCTCTATCAATCAATCTATCTATTTATCTATGTGTACGAGTATCTCTCTCTTTCTCTGTGCGTTTCTTTCTCTCATTATCCGTATTTCCGTCTCATTGGTTTCTTTCCCCGTCTTTTCTTTTACCTACTGTTGCTTCTTCTTTCTACTGTTGCTTTATCTTGTTCTTCCTTGTTCTTTCTCTCATTTATCTATCTCTTTCTGTTTACTTCTTTCTACTGCCCTTGCTGTTGCACTTGCTTTAGCAGTCTGACGCCTCTGCTGAAAATGTCCTGTGCCAAGGTGCTTTGAATGGGACCACAAATTGTGCCAATCGCTGAGGCCACTGTGGCAGTCCTGAAATATCCGTGGTCACGATGAATCATGTGGCAATTCAAAGTTTAGGGTTTCTTGATGTTTCTTGGCATCGCAGAGGTTTGTTGATCTATTCATCAGCCAACGAAGTGATGCTACTGACCTCCACTCTTGATTTAACAGAACTGAATTTAGAGCTTGCGTGACCTCACTTAGGTGATGATACGATATGAACTGCCAGCCGTGCTCTGAGCCGCTACAATGTGCAAGAACCTGTTCTTTGCAGAACTCATTAAGGAAATCCTGCATGCGAGTTCTTTCAGGATCTCTGCCCTTTGGCATGCACAGCGAAAATCAGAAAAAATTGACCAGTTCTAAACGACAAGTGTCATAGCTCGAATGATCAATCACGGTATTCCAGGCGGTGTGGTAATGTGTCACCACGTGAGGTGGAGAAGGCACTGGCACTTTCACGTAGTGATCTCAGCTTCGAGCGCAGTGGAAGCAGCAGACTTGGACAATCAGCAAAGCCACTAAGCCTACTTGCTACAGGATACTATCACTAAGCCACAAGCCGCTAAGCATCTATAGATCATAGCCTTTGTGATGGTCCATTCACGTTTGCTACTACTACAAAAATACTTAATATGTAAAAATGCAAAACTCAAAGAAAAAATAAAAAAATATAGTATGTAGCCACAAATGGCTTCAGACACTTTAGAACTTTGCGATTCGGTTTCTACTTCTCGACTAGATTAGATGCTGGCCAGAAAACGCAACTGCATCTGTTTCGCTGCCAAAGTGTAAGGTTTCATGATGTTTCACGATATCTTTGAGTTTCAGCGCCATCTCCCAAGGTCTCCCAGATCTTCTTCGCAGCAGTGAGTCTACTTTGCGCCATCGGCCATCTAAATCTGACTGTGCCCGCCGTTGAATGCCGGGAGGCTGGGGACCTTGTGATTGGCCGTTTCACGTTGATAACCTGGATCTGCCAGCAGTCTCGTTCGTGTTCAAATAAACAGTTTCGACTCTGAAGAAAATGCAACTGACTTTGGAACTAGTCTGAACGTTGTTGTACCACCAGCACGAGTGGCAGGCACCGTGTCATGTCTGCTGTGCGTGCATGTTTTGAGGGCAGTGTTGCAAGATTTTCAAATGTCCAAGCTCTCATTGACAGGTGAGCTCAGTGCCGTCCCATTTTGTACTCTGGTTGCCGTGGCTTTCAATCATGTCAAAAGAGGCGAGTCCTGCTTTGGACCTGTTGCATTCCTGTCCCTTGGCCCCTGCCTCTGGAAAAAAAATCTACAAGTGTCTTTCACAACTGTCTCACAAGGGTGTCCTGATTACAGGAGTGCTCTACAGCAGCCTTTCACATCCTGGTGCGACAGTGTCCCACAAGAATGTTGCACAAGAACGGCCCACAAGATTGTCTTACAAGACCCCACAAGAGTTTCGCAACAGACTCAATAGAGCGTCCCGCAAGATTCTCCAGACTGTCTTAACAGAAAGATTTACAAGAATGTCTCTACAAGAGTGTCTGTACAAGAGTGTCTCCTCTTGAAGAATGTCTCGCAAGAACTTCTTCCAAGAGGCTCATGCCAGAGTTTCCTACTCTAGTGTTCTACAAGAGGGTCTTACAAGGGTGCAATACAAGATTCTGACATGAGTTTCTTCCAAGAGTTTCCCACAAGATTATCAGGATTGTCCAAGGCATTTTTTTTCAAGAGAGCTGCCACCAATGCCAAACCTCTTGGGGACTCGGGGACAGTTCTCCGGTGTCATTTCAGAAATGCCCAAGCGATCCACCGAGGAACCATCAACCTTCACAAAAAATACACTCCAACTCGTGCGGAACATGTACAGTACCAAAACTGCAGCATGCTGCAGCCTTCTGAGGCATTTTCAAAAGCGGAAAGAACATGTCTTGAAGCAGAACATTTCGAAAGCATGCCCAACATACAAAAACCAGACGCCCCACACTCAAGCGTTTGCTGCTGTCAAGAATTATATACACGTCGGGTCATGATATGCAAACCTCTCTGAAACAGAACAAGGAAATGTAGGAAAATCTGTTCATTGGATAGGATTCAGTCTTGGCTCCTTTACACTTCTTTGACACCGACTTCCCATAGCGGTTCTTGTGAGCCCTTTTTCATGATCAGATTGATGCGGTTGAATCCTATCGTCAGGCCAAAGCCAGGGACCCTGTCATTCAGCTGAGTCGAACAGCCGTCTTATGTTTTGGGGCACCTTTAAGAGCACCTTTCTATTCCTTTCTGAAACCATTTCCAACGTAGACCGCCTGCAGTCGCACCTGTGGTGGTTCCTTCACAGGGACGGCCACCTTGTCATGCACAACCACCTGGAATCAGACGGCTCAGTTGACTGCATGACATGTTGGAAATCAGAAATTTCGATCTCAAAGTCCCAGGCTTCCGCACGGGTTTCACCACTGTGGGGCCAGGAACGTGAACTTTCTCGTAGGTCGGTGGGCTCGGCACGTGGTAGGTGTGGTGGATGGTGTGCACAATCTCAGCCAAATGCAGTGTCCAAGTATCAAAAATATCTCAAGAGTCACGGGGCCACTGCGTTTCTTCAATTTTCCTCCCATGTTTTTTCAGTTTGAACATCTGAATTGGCCCGAATGAGCTCACCAGCTCTTATACTCAAACAAACACTACAGGAAAAACTGTGGGGAATTGCAGAATCACTCAGCCATCAACTCAAAATAGAGGGCCCATGGGCGCCCCAAATCATCCAATATCAACCATTCATAGTAATAAAATGCAATAAACCATCCATTTTGGGAGTTCCCTAGTTTGAGAAACCACCATTTCTTGCAACCACAAACGGATCTGAAACAAAGTCGTCACACGAGCCGCGTCTCATGCAAGGCACTGGCGCGTGAGTCGGCATGGGCTCTGGCACAGGAACGTTGATGCGCCTCTGAGGGAAGCGGATTTCCCAAGCGGAAAATGCAAGTGATATAAAAAATAACTGGATAATAATCAAAATAATCAAAATAATAATCAAAAATAACCAAGTGATAGAAAATGGTAATTTCCCAAGCACAATGATAAGAAAAATCACTGGATCAGGCAGAATGATAGAAAACGAACTGGATGATGAATCAAAATAAATCAAAGGACAGATACTTTAAGTGTTTTGTCTTCCACTGACCAGCTTGTAGATGTGTTGGACAACAAGAAGTAGTATAGGACTCAGGACTTTTCCTTCCTTGTCAGTTGGTTGATCGATCTTTGCAGTCCGAGTTGCTGCACTTTCGTGACGGTGTGATAGTAGTTCTTGTCCACGACGGTGTGTGGGCAGAACTGCACAATCATAAAAAGGCCACAGAAAGGCATGGTTGGGAAGGGCAGGTCCAAATCTCCATAGCAATCAGCAACTGTGGGTGGTCACATTGCCCATACATTCCTGTTGCCTTTCTGTGTTGCCCATGCATATGTGTTGTTTTTTCTGGGTTATTATATATGTGTGTGTGTGTGTTCTGTGATGTCTTGTGTTGGATGTGCGCATCCTCCTCGCTGCTGAATAGAAAAGATTGGTGTTTATGTCATGGGTAGAGTATAGTCATACTATGTCATACTATTCTATGGAATGATATTTCTGTAAGTGCTCCCCAGCAGTACAACTTCGAGTGATTCCCTCCTTTTTCCAACTTGAAAAGCATTCCTCGGTGGCTTCAATGACTTAACATTGACCAAAATCCTGAACCCCTCGTCATCTTAAAACTGAAAAGTTTCAGCGATGTTCATCGTCTCCGTTGGTCCATGTTGGTCGGTCCACAGATCCCGTCCTCCCGGTACTTGTAGCAGCACCAGCGCGTGTGCTGGCTGGTCCAAGTTGGATCAGGTTGTCCGTTGGAGCCCACGCAGTTGTAGGTCTTTGCTGGGGTCTGGCGGTGGAGAAACCATGGACATCGGCCACGAATTTGTCAAAGTATTGCTGTTGATGGGAGATCTATATCAATAAGCCCTCCTCAATCAACTGTAATGATATAGATCTCCCAGGCTTGGTGATGATAACAGTTGATCAGACTGCTGTTGATGGTACATCACAGTTCGTTTGGTTAAACTGACGGTGCTTGATTAATATCAGGGGTTCTCAAAATAGGGAAACCCCCAAAGTTACTTGGCAAATTACCATCAATGATTGGTAATGTCAGCATGATTTGGGGGTGCCCTATTTCGATAAACACCCATATTGGTGTTTCTCAAAATAGGGGTACCTCCAAATTATCCAATAGTAATAATTCATAGTAATAAACCAACCATTTTTGGGGTTCCCTCTTTTGATAAACACCCATATGGATCTGCTTTAAAACTGATGGTTGAAGATCTGGATCTGTTCAAACAAGTCAGGAGCGCCATGACCTGCACAGTGTGGACGAGCGGCGGTTGCGGAGGCATTTGCACTTTGACCTCGGGCGTCTCTTCGCTACGGTGATCTGGGCTCCACATTAGCTTAGGCTGTTGGACAAAAATGAACTGCAACTAATGTAGTGCAACACACTGCAATGAAGTAACTTGTCACCAGTTCTGAAAGTGAACAGCCCACAATCCATAAAGAATGAGCATGTACTGATGTACGGCAACTAAATTGGTCTTAGCAACGTAGTGATTCACAGGAATCTTCCTGGCAGGGCCAGCGTCACTCAAAGGTGCACAGCAGAACCTCCAAATATATCAAGTTTTGAGTTCATCTGACATTCATGTGGTCAAAAGCAGGGACTTGCTAAGGAAAAGCTCCATGGGCTCAGCAGGCATTTGACAATTTTCTGAAACTATACATATCTGCGTGCAGTATACTGTCGTTTGTCAAGAGCATTCTCAAAGGAAAGGTGTGGGGTTTCCCTATCGGTCTCTTCAATTACTAATCTTCTCTTTAAGATCTTTCATCCATGTTTTTGAATAATTCCAATGATCCTCCCTACACCCTTTACTGAGGTTTCAAATGATCTTCCCTACATCATCTTACTGGTTAACATGATCTTCCCTACCGGTGAACATCCTTTAAGCCTGTTGCCACTGTCCTGTACACCGTGTTGAAGTGGTTGCGCACCACTGAGCTCACTTTCGGCAGCTCCACTTCCTGGGTGAGTCCGTTCCCATCGTTTCCACATGGGACTTCGAATGGGAAGATGATGGGATATAAAAGGTAGTAAATGATGACAAATGATGACAAATGATGGCAAATGATGGCAAATGATGGCAAATGATGGCAAATGATGGCAAATGATGGCAAATGATGGCAAATGATGGTAAATGATGATAGATGATGGCAAATGATGGCAAATGATGGCAAATGATGGCAAATGATGGTAAATGATGGTAAATGATGGCAAATGATGGTAAATGATGGTAAATGATGACAAATGATGACAAATGATGGCAAATGATGGCAAATGATGGCAAATGATGGCAAATGATGGTAAATGATGGCAAACGATGGCAAATGATGGCAAATGATGGTAAATGATGCTAGATGATGGCAAATGATGGCAAATGATGGCAAATGATGGTAAATGATGCTAGATGATGGCAAATGATGGCAAATGATGGCAAATGATGGTAAATGATGATAAATGATGGCAAATGATGGTAAGTGATGGCAAATGATGACAAATAGTGGATAATAGTGGTAAATGATGGTAAGTGATGGCCAATGATGACAAATAGTGGATAATAATGGTAAATGATGGTAAGCGATGGCAAATGATGGTAAGTGATGGCAAATGATGGCAAATAGTGGATTATAATGGTAAATGATGGCAAATGATGGCAAATGATGGCAAATGATGGTAAATGAGGATAAATGATGGTAGATGACGGTAATTCATGGTGAGTGATTGTAAATGATTGATTGTAAATGATACCCCTGACCATCCGTCCAGGATCATCTAATGGGGAAAACCCAGCACATGTTCTGAATTTTGTACGGACGCTCCTATTTATTTAGATAAGGTGAATAGAAGTACTTCGCGCGTGACAAGCAACTTCTTGTCCAAGGATCATGTGGATGATGCACATCAATCCAAGATCCGCTGTGGTCATAGTGTCCCCAGTGTCCACCTAACCAAGCATCATGAGGGTAGGAGCTGTGAACGAAGCTTCCAGCGTGGTCGTAGTGTCCATAGTGGTGACCGTGCCAAGCATCGTAAGGGAACTGCTGGTCCACCCAACTTCCAGCATGATCGAAGTATCCATAGTGTCCCTGGTGCCAAGTGTTGAAGAAGGGTCCTTCATGACCGTAAGAGCCCCATTCAGGGCCAACGACTCCTCCGTTCTCAATCTCTCCATTCTCGTTCTGAAAGGCTCCTACACCACCCTCAAAGCCACCGTCAATGGTTCCTTCACCACCCTCAATGGGTCCTTCACCTCCCTCGAAGCCAGCGCCAATGGTTCCTTCACCACCCTCAAAGCCACCGTCAATGGTTCCTTCACCACCCACAATAGGTTCGCTGCCTGTGAAATCACCATCGCTGTCCTGCAATCTTCTTTCCTTGGAAGCAGTCGCAGTCCGACAAAAGTATCATTCAGTGGGAAGCTGAGCAATTCGCTTTCTGAATATGCAAGTTCGCTACGGCGTCAGCGTTCTGTCTACAGCACACTGAGTAAAGCGGTCAGTCATCCTCTCACAAGACTCAGGAAAAATGTAAGTCGGAATAGGAAAACCCACAGGTTGCAGCAAAAAATGATGTTGCATGCACACATGCATGCATGCACGTATGTATGTAGTAGATAGGTAGGTAGGGAGGGGGAGAGAGGAGGGAGGGAGAAAGGAGGGAGAGAGAGAGAGAGGTATGCAGGTATGTATGTATGTAGGGTTGTAGGTACATAGGCATATAGGTATTTATGTACGCATTGGAAAATCTACAGTGTTTGTATATAGATCGTAGGTAATTGTATATGATAAATATATCCGCCGACCGCAACTTGCAGAGACGAGATTGCCAGCAGCACGTGCAAACCAACAGCAGTTTGCCTTGGTCCCTGCTAGTTTTGCCCTTCCAGAGCAGTTGTTGAAGGCCTCGGCTTTTGCTGCTGTGTGTGTGTGTGGATCCTTTCTTCTTGCGATTTCAGAACGCAGAAAGGACTAACAGATAAAAGCTACGTCGACCAAAGCGGTGTCAACTAGGCAGTGCCAATCAAAAGGTGAGAAGTCAAGGCAACCAAGCAAAACTGATCCCCAAGGAAAAGCAGTGAAAGCAAAAGCAGCGGTGCGCCGTGAACATTTTGTTTTTGCTGGTGCAACCAGCTGTGGGCTTTGTGCGTGTCAGATCGCTATTGCCTGTGCACCATCCGAATCGACATGTTGCTTTCGCTCTTGGAACTCTGGGCAGACACAAGACAAGCAGGCAGACACAAGCACCAGTCCGCAAAAACACAAGCAGAGAAAAACACCAGCACATATGATCAACTATAGGCACATGTCCGTCATGAATTGCAGTTACCCTTGCACCTCCGTTCCTGCCTTGCCTGGGTACTACTTGTATCTATAGATATGCTCGCGTCCGTAGGTATGGATTACATATGTGTATGAATATACGCATGTATGTGCATCTGCATGTCACAAGTATACACGTAAAGCATATGCGAACCAACATGACATGTTCTGTGTGTGTGCATTTCCTGTAAGGGTTTTGCATCTTAGTGTCAAACCTTTGGATCCGTGCCCTCTCGTCTGGGGTCGGCAGGAGGGAGGAGCGGGGGGTAGCGGTTAGATATACACCATCTGCTTACTGCATGTATATATGCAACATTGACCTTTTTGATCCTGCATGTGTGTGTGCAAATCAGAAACGTGACAGGATGCAGCCAAAGGTACACTGACATCGGGTGTGGAGAAGTTGGAATGAGAACCATAGTGGTAGTGATGCACGTGAACCACATGGGCATCGTCATCGTAATCATGGGTGACATAGTGCTGGGTGTCATCGCCATAGTTGTCATAATCCACGTGATGGTGGCTGTAGTAGGACGGGCCCTCATGCTGGGTGACGTGAGTCACGATGGTCTTGGTCAGCTCCCCAGAATGGTCGCCTGGACATGCTGAAGCTTGGCAGAAGCCAAAGGTCCGCAGACTTCAAACAAAACGCAGGGGGGTTCAAAGCACCTGCACCCCTATCCCAGCCGTCCCGGCCTGGGCAGCCCTTGTTCTTGTTGCTACAACACCAGGACTTCTTGGAACTCGACCATCCACTTTGCCTCGGTCGAACACCGGAAACCTGGTGAGACTGTCTGATCTGCCCTAAGAAGTTACAGGCACTGATCTGGTCTTATTGATTCTTATTGGGTTTGGCTCATGCAGTTGCAATTTGGTACCCTTCTTTCCTGGAGATAGGACGCCACTCCCCAACTTGCACCAAGACTCCAGTTGCTGAAGCCAGCATCACAATCGTACACGTGCAGCATCTTCACATGCCGAGTCCTGTAGAGCACCTGCCAAACAACCCGAAGCACAAGCCCAATACAATCACCGTTCAAGACTGTCGGGGCACTCACAACTGGTGGGCATCATCCAGTTGCTGATGTTGCTGTCTGAAGTATCATTCACTTCGCTGAAACGTCCAGATTTGCCCAGGGGTGCCACTGCGTGATGTGGCTCACAGCAACCAGTCACCAACACACACCCAGCGGCTCGCCACCTTGTTCTTGACAACGGTAGCTGGCGGCAAAGGCACAGGGACCTTGATCACCTCACAGGAACAGCCCCTCTCAGTCTGACACCTCAACCACCAAAACATGCGCACGCTGTGCCCCCCGCCTTACCAGGCTCCTGGACGGGCACGGGCACTGGGACGTTGTGGTAGGTCGGTGGACTGGGTTCTGGCACTGGCACGTAATGCTTCTCGTGAACGTACTTGGGAACCTCAGAGCAGAGGGTGTTTCTCCTCACATCTTTTGAAAGGACAGTCAAGGCCAACTTGTTTGTCCCACGAACAAAAACTCTCCGCAACCAATTCCTGTCTGACTGGATAGAATGTCCAGTTTCGACGGACTCCATCTCGCCAACATCAGCCAACCACGACAAATACATGTGCGCGTGTGCCAAAAAACATCGAAGAGGCAAGCAAAGTTTGAAGATGATCCACATTTCGCTGTGAGTATCTGAGTCAAACCCCTTGGTGAAACAGGTGAGTCGAAGCCCTGCACCACTATATAGTGAACATCAAAACAGCTGATAAATGGACGTTCATTCACTCTAAATGTTGGTGTTTCTCGAAATATGGGTACCCCCAAATCATCCAGTCTACGAATCGTTCAGTAGTAAACCAACCATATTGGAGGTCCCCCATTTTGAGAAACCACCATGTGGATCCATGTGGTACGATAGGTTTTAAGTTTTAACCTTTCACCCACCGCCATTTCTCTTCAAGCCAACCACCATACCTTCGCCACCGCCTTTGCCAAGCCACCACATGAGGCTGTCCGGGCACGGGCACCTTGATGACTTGTGGCGGGTCCTCAATTTGCAGCGGAGTCATCAAGATCTAGTCCGTTCTGACTCAAGATTCATCGTAAGATATACAAGTACATCCCAAAAGCAAAACACTTTCAACTTTGGAACCATGCTATTTATGCAAATGTCAGTGCAAACATCTACGTTGTGGGGCAGTTTTCTGGAACAACATGTTGACTCTACCCACTGGTCTACTCGACTAGCTGTCTCCAAATGGTGCCAGCTTCAACGACAAGCATCGTGAACCGGGACGTTCACCACGTGGTTGATGACTCGCGGCGGTGGTGCCGGGATGGGCTCCGGGACCGGCACGGTGACGTGCTTGATGTGAGTGATGGTGTGGTAGTGGGGCCTCAAAAAGCAATAGGGCCTTCAATGCTTGCAATGTGCGCGTGGCCGCAACATGAGATGCATGAATGTAACATGTATGTAGGTGTGTATGTTCATTCTTGGATTCTTGGGCATAAAAATATAGGTGTGCCTTGTTTGCACTGTATGCAGTGCATGTAGTGCATGCAACTGAATGCAATGTGCCTGTGATATAATCTGATGTTCCTGATGCGTCTGATGGTATGTGATCTTTGTATTGTCATGCGATGTGCTTTTATCAATTGTAGCAATTATGTATATGTGACCGAATACAATGAATGCAGCGTATTGATTCACCGCAGGTGTTCATACATCCATGCGTCATCCATGCATGAATGTATCATCCGTGCATGCATGGTGTATTCATGCATGAATCATGAATGCATCCATGCATGAATGTATCATAATGTATCATATCGTGATGAGTCTAACCACATATACAATATATTATGTGAATGTTATACAACGTATGCAATGTATGCAACATTGGCAATGAGAGTATGCTGGCATGCGTATATGTATCCATGCATCCACGTATGTGAATCTACATATGTATGTACGTAGGGAGTTATGTAGGCAGGTAGGTATGGAGGTATGTAGGGATATGGGTACGCAACCCGTAGGTATGCGTATAGATATGTATGAACATAATATAGGTATTCAAACAATGTATATGTATGTATAGGTATGTCTTTTGGTGTGCATAGGTATGTATAGTTATGTATGATCTGCATAGGTTTGCAGGTATATTATGGTATATTGGTAGGTTGGTAGGTAGGTAGGTAGGTGGGTAAGGCAGGTATATGTGCATATGATCAGATCTTGTATACTTGTGCATGGAACACTGTATCTCTATCTCTCCGTATCCGCTGTCGTGTGTGTGCCCATCTGCCATTCTGTCAGTCCATGAGTCTGCCAGTCTGCCAGTCTGTCAGTCCGTCAGTCCCTCAGTCTGTCAGTCTGTCAGTCCCTTAGTCTGTTAGTCTGCACAATCACTGGCCATGCAAACAGCTCTAATCAAATAGATGTCCCAGTGCAATCCCCCCTCCCGCTGCATGGTTGTCCAAGTGGCCGAACGGTCACCTGCTCAAGACTGCAAATGTTCAAACTCATACCATGGGAAGGCAAGAACTGTTCCGGACCTGGACTACCTTGGGTTCGCCAACCTTTGACATCTAAAACCAAGAATTGAAAATAGAAATTGAATTCTATTCTCAATATTCTAATAGAATTATATGTTCAATTGAAAAACCAAGAACTTTTTCACCGGAGAACGAATTCTAGTGTCTCTCACCACATCCGCCTTGGTGTGGCAGGCAATCATCCGCTTGTAGCAACAGTAGCGCTGCTTCTCCCTGGTCCAGGTGTGGATGTAGTCGCCCGCAACTGGCAACGGTGAGCGCAGCTGTTTGTTTGGACTGCTATGTTGCTATGCCTTGATGCGTCTCGGATTTATGGGTCATTTGCGTGATACCAAAAGTACAGGATATTGACCCAAAGTCATGCGCGTTTATCATGGTTTCTCCATAATGTACTTCACGAGCTCGTCGGTTACCCTTTTTAAGTTGGGATGACAGCATTTCGTCAAAATATGTCAAAATCAAGAGAGATGGAGTTGAGTTACATGCGATTCCATCTGGAGCGTTTTCGGGAGTCAATCAAATGAAATCATTCAATTCTGCATCCCACCCTAGAACAAAGTCTTCAGAGAGTTGAAACCGACTGTATCGAAAACAAGTGGCTTCACTTACGAATGCTGTAGCATTTCACAGTCCATGATTTCAAAACTTGGATCAGTCACCTTGGGATGGCTGTGAAGTACCATTTATGCATCCATATTGACTTTTGCCAAAGTCTTTGGTGCACACGTAGGTTCATACCGATCACACCCTGCAGCAGCTACAGTACCAAGCATAAAATCGGAAAACAAAATGCACGACTCGACGACATGATATGACTTCGCTTGTTTCTGAATGCACGCAAATAAGTGACGCAACCGTACAGTGGAAAAAGTTGATGGAACCAAATGCCAAAAAAAAATGTAATTCATCAGTGTGATCCCAGCGTCCTAGGATCACCAACAAAGGTTAGATGTCTTCGCTGGCAAGTAACCTAAACATGCTTCCGCTTGCTCAAATGAAGCCTTGCTTTGGAATGATCAAATTTGGTAACGGGTGTTCCCACACACAGTGAGATCCCAGGTTTGCTTGGTCGACCTTGACCTTAACATCAGAATTTCCATATGCTTGGTCAGATACCTCCCTTTGCGCCTGCGTCGCAGTTGTAAGCGCTCGTGTGCACATAGACTTTGTGCCTCAGATTCAAACATTGTGACTGCTCATAGCTGGTCATTGCTCCAGAGCTGCAAGGTCAACATAGGTCAGTTAAAGTCAAGTCTCAAGAACACACTTCTGAGATTTGGTCCCTGTGGAGCTCACAACACTTTCTCTGATCCCAAATCTAGTTGGCAACTGGTTGGATTAGAAAACTAGGGAAAGCTTGGTTGCTAGTGGGTAGTCAATGGATAGAATATGTTGCAGTTGCTGTTGCTATTGCTGTTGCGGTTGTTGTTGTATCGTGTTTGCCTTTTTCATCCAGTTCAATGATGCACGAACTAGTAAACCAGTGATTGTTTTGTTTGTTCCAAAGTCTGTGTCAAAGGAAACAGCGGATTGCGGGGCTGGCCGTTGGTAAGCTGAATAGTTCCAGGATCACCAAGAGCAGCAAATGAGGGCAAGAAAATCTGATATGGATGGATGGATGGATGGAACGAACTAAATTCAGTCCCGAAGCTGTTGCTATAAGTTGATGTGACGAGCCATTTCTGTCGTGAATGATGGTTCCTGGCCCTTGATCATGGTTGAGGATGCTTACGGATGATCACTATCTGTGATCAATGCATATGTTGCAGATTCTCGACTCCAAGGTGCGTAATCACCTGACGAGGTGGAGGAGCAATTGGCACTGGCACCATGTGTGGCACGCGCACATTCCTCGGGTGCTGCAACATGCTGACCTCGTCAATTCAGACCTCTGAAGGAATGATCGGTGGACGCCTCTGTCTTAAGCACTCACTAGGGCCTCCCTAAGGAATCCTTAGTGTATTTGCGTTTGCAATGTGAAAAAACAGAATCGGTGTTCCCAACTACAAATCAGCAAAATATCATGTTGATAATGCAAGACTTATTCACACAAGGGCTGCATATGGCTGCATGAAGTAAAATGATTTCCCGACAGGGGCGCCTTAAGTATCCTCCTGGGTGAAAAACAAATGTATAGAGGCGTCACCGCACTATGTCGAGGACGTGGTTTCAAATCAATGCAATGTATCAACAGCCACAGCTTCGCTTGGCCTCCCAAAAGACTCCACCGCCCTTGTCAAGTCAAGGCACTTCACCTGCGTGTAGTACCTGGAAAGGGAAGCACATCCGCTCGGAGACAGCCACAAGCCAAAGCTTGAAAAAGTTGCATGATACATGATGCTGTGAAAACTTGAAGGCCATCCAAACTAAGTTTGGTTTTGCTGCTGACTCTAGGATTCCTTGAGGTAGAAATGAGATGGCACATATATATATATATATAATGAGATCGTGTACAAATTTCAAGCGCCGCGCACGCAGTTTGCTTTCTTTGTCATAAGGGTTCCTAACTCAGTTTCACCTGTCTGAAAAGCAACACAGTACTTCACCTGCATTTTGCGACAAATCTAGATATAGATAAGTCTGCGGCACATGTGACACACACTCAACGACTCAACGAAGCGATCCCTCACAATCACATGAAAATCCGATTGCTCCTGGCCGGAAATGGCAGTTCTGTATCATGACCGGGCACTTGTCGTGCACCACAATCTCGTCCAATGGCTTTGGTGGCGGCTGGTTGCAGAACTGCCTGCATAGTGGCAATTAACAGCCAGGCATTCACGGGCAGATGATGAGTGGGAAGTCAAACAGTGAACGTGGGTGGTGAATCATTTCATTTCCAATCAGAACCACTTATGGCTATTCTCCAAACGATAGCAAAAACACAAAGCGGCTTGCTGCAGAGATGTAGCAACCAGTTGCGCAAGCTTTTTTAAAGAGCGTCAGGAACCATGGGTATGCACCATTCGGATCGATTCGGTGATGGGTGGGCTGCATAGAGGCCGATTATTTCAGAGATTCGGTGCAGTAGTTGTCTCATGAATCAGGTGCAGAAAATCATCTATGCAAGAAAGCAGCAATTCTATTGGTGCAGTAAACAGGGATTCAAATATGACTTCTAGAACGGAAGCAACGATGTTTGCACAACAGACTATGAAAGAATGATCAAAGCATATAAAATGAGATTGAAACAAGAGCACATGATGAAGACGTGAGTAGTTTTGGCATCATTGACAGAAGAAAGTATAAGGTAAGATCATCAGAAGAGAAGAATACGATCAGCTGTGAACAATAATCCATCGAACCCCGTCTTCAAAAAGAACAACAGCTGAGCGCGCTTCCTTGAATACAATACCATAATTGTTGACAGTGTGGCAAGCAAATTTCAAAGTGCAAAATGATTGGCTTGCTTCAACTGCTGCAGGCCGGAAGAGACCCACAACGGGCTAAAAACTTGCTCAAGCACAGAGAACTCGGATGCGCGAGGAATTCCAATTTTGAGTCATCCCTTTTTGGATTTCGAGTTCTCGTAAAAGCAAAGTAAGATTTGGGGTTTCAGTCTGTTCATTTCTGAGAAGAATTTAGCATCATAGCCTCAATCACAGCATTCGTCCAACAGCACCGCAAAGTTGTTACTTGGGGGTTCCCTGGGGCGCTGCCAAGAAACGTTAAGCCCCTGGAGCAGCACTCAACTTTGGTAGCCGGATCCATTTCCATCAGCAAAGCTTCGAAATTGCCCTTGGCAAGAGACAATGCTGATATTGACTGAAATATTTTGACTGATGGATCTATGAAAACATGTAGCACTGCATTGATTCACGTGCAAATGCCGCTGAATGAACATGTGTCACGAAGTTTATTGAGAAATCTAAGATGTCTGGATTCGGTAGGTCTATAGGGGGATGAACAACACAAAAGGCACAGTCATCCTACACAATTCATAGGTTTTGCGTACGAAACACATCATAAACCGATGGAAATCTGTGGCTGACGCCCTCCAAATCAGCACCGGTCACCAACAACGCAATCCCGTGCTCCAAGGCTCTCCCACGCCCATGTCACAGACCTCAGCGGCGGCATTGCCAAAGTCACAGAAAGGCCAGATGCGCAAACGAACGAATAAAATCATGAGGCAAATGTGTTGATGGGTCCCAACAGTATGTGACATGACACAAGGATGTTATCTAAGATCTGTATAATGAGGTCTGAATCGACATGTGCATTTGCGTGTGAGAACTGTTTTTGGCGCAGCATGTGACGCTTTATTCCTGGCGCTCTGGTCATAGTCTACTTTGCAATCTCTGTGAATGGTTTGTTAAAATGTTACCAGCTTCATAATAAGAGCGTCAATTTCAAGATCGTGTAAGATCAGTCCTAAGTGTTGAATGTGTCCTTATGATACCGTGATGTTTCAAATCATGCAAATGGATTGACAACTCACACAGGCTACAAAAGCCAACAAAAACATGTACCTAGCGCAAGCACTCTTTCAAGCTCCACTGTGGTCTCATCAAACCGCAACTCCTAAACGAAGAAATCTTTTCAAGAGTGTAAATCTAAGCACTACATGAGCAATTTGGCTAGATGCAACGCAGCACAATCCTACAGTAATTGAGATTTCAGGACATTGTTTTCGAGTCTCATGTTCTTGAAATGCCATTGCCTCATATTTTCTTAGATCCTGCAGTAATTGTTCTTTCGCAATGCTTTCAGCAACTGAGTGCCAATGTCCTAAATTGCTGTCTCCATCTTCTTTTCTCAGTTGACATCACTTTCAAGCTGCCGCTCAGCAAACTCTGAGCTGGTACAAAGCAGCAGAATGTAGAATCTTTGAGTATATGGATAAATATTCATTTTACATCATTTTACAGCTTGCCACAATGTCTACTTGCCCACTCCATGCGCAAAACGGTTCATATTGCCGCATCAAAGGGAAATTATATTAAACCAAGGAAAACTGATTGCAGGAAGAGTCCAAATGTACTACATTGACATCCAAGGAACAACTCTTTACTTCAACTTCAAAGGGTCAAATGCCTTGCATAGATTTGCGACCTATATACGTGCAGGGCTACCAGGATCGAGTCTTCAAAGAGACTCCTCGAGTCTTAGCCCACTCGGATAGCATCAAAGTGAAGACGTTGACCTCCAGGCAAAGCTTTATCCTTTTTACCCTCACCATCAACATCCATCGACAGAGTCCATTTCTTGCCCTTTGCAGCAGTCTTACACCAAGTGGCGTCAGCTTGGCCACGATCGGACCTCGCAAAACCAGGACATCAAAGATGCCATGGTGGAAGTGCTGTGACCATACTTGACACAGTGTCAGGCTGGGTTTCAACGTGTTTCGTGTCTTTGAGATTCATGCCTTTGGGTTTTACTTCTTTTGACTTCGCCAAGCAAACAAGATCCAAATGGATAAACCAATATAAATATCATCTAAATCATCCAGTTCTCGATGCCATTGTTCCGTGGTCCGCATTCCGTCCGCCTTTTGACTGGGTCAGACTCTGAGTGGTGCACGACTGGAACAGCCAAAACATGAGGAAGCCAAGGGCGAGAAGGAAGCCGAGGCAAAACGCTCCAATGCAACAGGTTCGAAGCCTGTCAGGATCACAACTTTCACACGTCTGGACACCCAAAACGACACTCCACACCTTTTGTGCTGCTCCTTTCCCTCTCTGATTCCTCCCTGTTGTGACACCAACATGCATAGCCGATGTAATCCCACCTTTACTCACATTGCAATTATGTCTATTCATCCCCAGCGATTTCGGACTGTCCACTGAAACCTACGGCCATGAATTTGTCTGAACAAACAACAAACAAAGTGTGGCTGAAAGATTCGCAAAGCCGTTTCGGACTAAAGATCTTGTGAGGCAGTGCCGACCAGAAGGTTTTGGAGTCACAGAACACGTACCCAGATCATAGGATTGGGTTATCTACCAGCATGTATGATGGTTTCCTGGCATTTCTTCATGCCAATCATTGGTTGAACAAAAGATCTCCACGTGAAATTCAACATATTTCCTCGCTTCCCCAAGCATCTCAAGATATCTCCATCAGCCAAGCCCTGCAAGAAATCTGCTGCTCCTGGCCTTGCACCTGAGGGAACAAGGTGCCCTGGAACCCTGGAGCCTTTGTCTAAGGAGATCGACCTCCTCCAAAAATGTGCTCCAATTAAAATACAGGAGAAATGAAAATGAAAAACAAATTACTTTTAGAAGTGTCACCATTGTTTCTCTGAGGGGTTTACTCTCTCTTGTCGGTAGTCCTGAACTACAGCATTGCCTCTGCGCACTGTTGCGGGTTCCATTATCTCCAACCATTGAGGATCGTGGCTTGCAATGGGAAGTGATTGGTGGTCTCATTGGAGCTGCGATCATCCACCAACAACAAGGATGACAGAGGATGACTCACAGGATGACTGTATTGATCATATCTTCAAGGCACCCATTAAGCAGTTGTTGCTATCCCCGATCATGACAAATAGATACAAATAGTACTTATTTGCACATAAATCACGTGCTGTAAGGGCCTAATCGAGATTCATCGTTATGTATGAGGCATCCGTTGGCATCTTGCAAACGTTTAAACTCCAAATAATTTGGCATGATCCACTGTCGTGAGGCTTTGGTGAGCATGACTGAGCGACCCATCAGTCACACAGAATGAACCAGCGAACTCACATGGCTAAGGGATGCTATGGGACATTGACCAAGCAACAAATGGCTAGGTGAACATTACGAGTATCCCACGGAATCCCACACTAACAGTTGCTCCAAGCAAGAGCATGTCACCCACTGTCCCGACGGCCAGCGAACCGGTGGCAACGACGTACTTCTCCTTCTCATATTCTCCCTTCCTGTGAACAGGATGAAACTAAAGCCACGGACTGCTATTTCGGAGGTAACTCTAAGGAGACAAGGTCAGAAACACACTCTACAGAAATACTGGGATCCACCCAGGAAGTTTCAAATACTGGGTCATCTCAAAAGAGCCCTGCGAAGGCAAAAAACTTCTTGTGAGCTAAACCGGAAGTCCAATTTCTATTAGATATCTTCAATCTGAATAAGTACAGTAAATATAGAAATTTTGTATAAATACTAAATCCATTCAAATCTATTCAAATAATACATCATCATAAAGTTATATCTTATCATTGCCGAATATCTACTAGTTAGTTTCTTAAATCTCCTATTCCAAATATCTTAACACCAAATATATCTTAGGAATATAGGTAAACTGTATGAATAAATTTAGGTTACCTATATCAAAAAAAGTTGAATGATATGAATTGGATCCAATCACCAAATATGTACTAATATGTATTACTGTCTGATTGGATACATACAATGCAGGTGACATAAACATATAATGTGAATGTTGAATATGATATAACGTATTTGTTGATTTGGTGATTGGATAGTGTATGAGCGATCCAAATTTTGGTTTCTAGTGTTGGATCCAAAAAGCGAAGTCACCTGCCGCCAAGAAGCCCAGCTCCAACCATCTCCATGCTGCCCACCTGGGCGTAGCTTCCCTTGCCTGCAAGGCATAGACTGTAGAAAACTCCACCAGCTATAGTAGTCCAATGGTTGGAACTAGCCAAAAAAAAGGTGGTGATGTTTTTTCAGGAGATGATTGACATGGTCAAGTATAGGATACGGATCAACTAATTAAACAAGTATTGAAAAAGAAACTCTCACTCCAGCCCACTGGCTGGAATCGGCTAGAAATACAGGGGCGAATGGAGCCAAGCCGGGAACAAGGCTCTCCGTCCCCACAAGAAGCAGTTGTGTTTTATTGTATTCTACAATTTCATAAGCGCGAGAAAGTGCATGTCAATGTGGAAATGATGGTTTTGCTCTATATCTGTTTGTTGCTTAGTTTGGTAAATTTGATCTGGTAGCATGGTCGAGCACACCAATGACCTCACAGTCAGGCTCCTGTCAGGTAAAACTGAGTTTGTGCGTCTAAACTAAAACATAAAACAACAAGTTGAAGTTGCTATAAAATTGAAAACAAAAATATCAAATTCAATTTGATAGATTTGTATGCGCATTTCTGTGCTCTGGGTCAAAATTCGCTGGGCTGTTTGTGCGAGCTCGCCACGGAAATTCAATATATAATTCAATGTATTTGTTCAAAAAAATTGTGGTGTTTTCATTTGCGCGTTGTTTACAGCACGCGCAAAACCTTCAATACCATGGACTACGGGCATGTCCAAAGCTTCCAACATGGGCCCAAAGTCTCACCATGTCTCACCTACTGACCCACAAAAGCTCCACATGGCCCAACACCATTGAGGACCAACATGGCCTCTGAGTGACTCAACACAAGCCCCAACACGGGCGCAGAATAGGTCGACCAAGATGCAAGAGTGCAATGGACCACTGTATCAGTCATGGATTACTTATTGTCATTCATCATGTCAGTCATTATGGTGTATCATTAATTGATTCATGTCATGAATGTCATTTTTGTATCGTTTCAGCATTGCAGCCGTACCGCTGCACAAGGTCCCAGGGTCACCAGAAAATACCAGGGGCGTCCAGCCTTTGTTGATTGAACCGGCTGATCATGGTCACATCAGGCAGAGCTATGTCACAGCTAGGTGTTCTGAGATTTGTTCAGAGCTGCATCTCTCGCTCCTCTCCCAACAACTTCGTTCGGAAAACCAGGGAACTTCTACAAGAACAAACATCACCAAGACCAAAAAAAATTGATCATCGGTATTCTCCTCAGGTGCTGCGTGCCTCGCCTTCTCCCTTGTAGACCTCACCATGACCATGCTGAAATGCCATGAAGGCCATGATTCATCAACCATTCATCAACCACTGGAGCCCATCGCTGAGACCTGAACCCAGCGTTCCTGCGTATGGATACCATCTGGTTCGAAGCCTCACGCACCACGTTTGCAGATCTTCACAGATATCTGAGTAGCTTTTCCCTGCCTACAGATCCTACAGTCTACTCATGTCGTTCCCTGTGTCTCTCGCTGCGCCAATCATGTTCCAAGAAAAATGAATGGGAAGGACACAACTGTTGTATTTTGACTGATCTTTCTTAGCAGGTTTTCGCTGCTTTGCATGCAAAAAATGTGGCAAAAATGCGCAAAGTGTTACCTCAAAAAGTTTCAGTCAAGCAGCACACAGCGCCACAGCCACCAGCACCTCGAGTCCAACTGAGCTGTGGGATTGTCAAATGGTGCACCAAACACTTCGAATACTTCGATTTCCCTGCTCAAATGATCCTGTAGGGGTTGGTGGGGATATCCTCAAGGGACAGGACCTGTAGGTTGGTAGGGATATACCTGGTGTAGATGAACTTTCCCAGTTTTTAAAAACGACATAGCAGCATCGCACAAGGTGCTTTGACAGCCACTTGCTTTTTGACCAGGCACCACCTTCAATATCAGCACCGCCTCCAGCAATGACCATGTTTTTTCCTTGCCAAGCGGTGGAGTAACACATCCACAGGCAATCACACGAGGTCTGACACCCCCTCTTGTTCTTTCCAGCCATGAGTAGTTTTCAGACCAGCATGCAGAAACTAATAAGCAGTACGGTTCAAGCTCATCAAAATTTGTGCCGCTCCATATCTGGCTGCGTTCTGCCTGTTTCAACATACACAAGACCGGATTGGACCATGGTACTTCGGTCGCCAGCCTTGATCAAAACTGGAAAAGGTTCATTTCAAGGCGTTTCAGGATACTAGTAGACAACTGATTTTTTTCCGCTGTTATCACCTTTACCAGCAGCAAGTGTGTTTTTGAAATGACTGGGATCAAACTGGTCCAGAACCCCCATCCGCCACTCTGCATGCCCCGTGTGCCTTCAATCAGCAAGAAGACCGAAGAAAGCAACTACTATGCCACTGGAGCCAACTGCCGCCACAAAGCATATAATGCTGGAAGTCTCATGCAGGCGAATTTGTTTCTATCTACATGCATCTATCACATCGCAGGTGGATGGTTGCGGGGTTTATTCATCATATTTGACTTGCGTGAGACGATGTTGTTACTACAACACAATTGAAGGCTAAGCTATTCATCTTGTAAGCGTATCATCCGTATCTAGTGTTGGGATGTCCAGCTGAGAACTTCTGAGAGGAGAGAAGTCGCAAACGCAAAAAGACAAAACAATAAGTCAGTTGCATTACTTCAAAGTGTGACAGGCTACAATCTTTGAGAACGCGCAACCAGCTGAGACCAAAGATCCAAGGACCCTTCTTGTAGATGCGCGTGCTCTCAGCATATGCAGTTGGTACGGGAAATTTGACTGCAAATGAAGTGTTGAGGTTTCAACAAACGCTTTGCATTTCACCGCATTTATGCATCGGAAAGCTTGTCCGAACAATTAGGAACTTTGCGCTTCACAACACTTTGGATTGACTTGCACAAAATGCTGAAGACTTTTTCAAGACCGTGGGCTAGTCAAGAGGGACACAAACAGCAAGAAAGCAAAAGACAGCATGCAAATGAGGGCAGGGCAAGCATGGACAGGAAAGTGGAAGTGAAACTCGGCAACTCTTTCCAAGATCAATGTTCGATCTCCGATTCATGAGCGAGGCGCCCGAATTCTCGGGACGTGTCTCGACACACAAAATATTGAGAAGCAGCAACTGAGTGTCAACAAGGTCTGGAACTTTGTCCATCTGCCTCGTCAGCCATCCCATACTTTGCTGAGGTCTCAGGTCCATTTGATGTTCAGTGCAATCATGACCCAAACATGAGAGGTTGTCCATCCTGTGCTGGCTGATAATCATGCTTAATAAATGATAAACATGATAAGAATTAATAACAGGGTATCTCTTTGAAATAGAGTTGTGGTGGCAATAACAATGGTTCATCTACCCCACTCCAAGCATCTCTGCTCTTTGAACACCGCGGAAACTTAGACCCCGACACGTTCCACACGACAAACCAGTCGTCTTTATCGAAGAGAAGCAAACGGTGGCCTGGCACGTAGAGGCACTTGAACTGTCGAAGGTGCTTTGATCTTAGCAAATCGCAAGCATGGCATGTGATGGCCTACCAGTCTTGCGAGCGACTCTAGGAAAGGACTTTTTGAAGAGACAGTTCACGGTCGTGGCAAAACATGCTGCTGAATCCTTGGACTTGTCGTGTCGGTCCAAGTCAATGTGGTTTGTGGTTTAATCACTCCTGCCCTTGGGGTCCACATGGAGCTGCACGACACAAGAACCGTTATGCTGCTATGCCATGCATATCAAAGCTGCAGACTGCTGGGTCCCCACGGGAAATTGCGCAAGAATCCAGTGTTGGTCATCCAAACATGTCCCTCCCATTGATCCCTTCACCCTCCCCGCCTATTTCACTACATGATTGTGGTGATGGATCACCACATGTCTACGTGAGGAGAATCTGTCACCACTGCACAACTTCCAGCTTGCCAGCACTTCTCGGGTGACGACAACCTGGAAGGGAACGGTCGTCTGACTAGCTGTGACTAGCCTCTTTAACCGCAGAAGTGTCAAGGGAATGCACGAGAAAGCAATGCATCTTTCGACAATAAACACAAAAAACACGCAAGTGCATGCTTATGCTGGCCTCTCTAAGGCTGCAGCCACTCTTTTGCCAAGAAACATGTTTGAATGAGTCAGCACTCGAAGCGTCCACCAGGCTCCAAAACCCAATTACTCCAAGGCGTTTGCCTTGGCCTCTTCCCATATCTCAAATCTGCCACAGTCACTTTGCCTTCGCGATGTCTTCGCCGCTGTCGGCTGAGAGCTCGTTCGACTCGCTCTCTCTGTGCCTCGTTGCGCTGAAGCTCTCGCTCTCGCTGCTCGTCCACACGGGACGAAACGCTGGAGCTACTCGAACGCCTCCGTCGCTCTGCGTGGAGAGGCACTGCTCTTCGCAGGCTCCATCCGACGTCGCTTCAAGCGGCCTTGATGGGGAGCATCTGCACAAGTCTCCGATCTCGGCTTTGTCAGTTCACTTTGCCGTTCTGCTGGTCAAACGCCTCCTGCGAAGCATCTGCACGGCCAATTTGCCGTGCGAGTTGGTATGCCTTTTTGCTCACACTTTCCGCCAGCGGCTCTTTCGGTGGACGTGGCCGTGCTGAGTCAGCACCAGGTCCGTGGTAGGTATAGCCGGGGCAGCCAAGCTGCTCATGAGAACAGCACCTGAAGAGCCAAGTTTGCAAACCATCGATGCATTGATCTACGAAAGCACCGCCGAGTGCCAGGACTTTTTAGCAGGAGACCAGCCAGCGCTCCAATTTGGCAGGCCTGTGGGCGGCTTTGGTCCCCATCACTCCAAAATCTGACTCTCCAGGCTCTCTCCCGATCAATCTCTTGTCTGCAGCGAAATCTGAAACCTTGGGTCCAGCTACAAATAATGAATCTTCTGCACCCAGGTCTTAAAGCACAGGTTAAGGAACGAACAAACCATGAATCCATGAACCAACCAGCAGGCACAGCGCGACCAATATCAGCCGACCAACCAGCACCAATTCCTATAGCTTCACACAAACCATCATGCACTATAATAATCTACAATATAACAAACAATGATGTTACAAAAAAACAGCCATTAATCAGTATCGAGAAGATGTATGTCATATCTCAGTGTTGCTTTGCGTATCGTGGCTTCAGAAGTAAAGGTCAGCAGCAGCAGTCTCTTTTCCAACGAACCTAAACGTTTCGGTTGCGTTTCGCAGGGCGAGCAGTGTCCAATTGACATGGTGAGTTGGTTCCAGTATATACTTGTCATGAAGAATTGATAACCAAAGACTGTGATCATTTTAAAGGATCGTAACCATAACCTGCCGTTTGGTTTAACCAAAGGCTTAGTTATGACAACCAAAGACTAAGTTAGCCACCACTGAGCTGTTGAGATTTTAGCCACTGCTGAAAGTCAAGGTGTGTATCTGCCTCAGAGCTCTTTGATCTCTTTGGGCTGGAGCAAAGGCCGGTGGTGGGTCACGTAGCAGCGACACACCAGCGGCACGGCGACATCTCTTCTGGGGAAAGGACCGCTAGTTCACGGCGGCAAACGCGTATGGTCATGCTATTCCCGAAGGTGTTGGGGACACATGACTCCACTTGGGTCACGGTTCTTAAGGACCCAAAGTTGACAAATACACAGACAATCGTTGATTTTGCCACGGCATTAACATTGGCATGAAGGAACTCTCAGCATGATGAACTTTTCTAAGGACAGCTAATCCCGAGGCCAGTCAGCACCAAGTTGGAACAAACGAGCTGCTTAGAGTTCTTCCAAATCACCTTCAGGACTGACTCAAGCCTGTGTGATAGAAATTGCTGCAATAAAACCTGGCATATGTTGTCAATTGCTTTCAAGTTCGGCACCTGTCCAACCACATGACACACCACCAGTCGCAACACTTCAGTTGCCTTGCCAACGATCGTTGTCCTTTCCCCAGTGGTCTGTCGCAACGATTCTGGAAGGAGTTGCAAGACTATTGCATTATCTTGCCCAAATGCTTTCAAATCTATGACGGACATGGCTTATACATGGCTTCCGCCTACCTTGCATAATCACCAAATTCAAATCTACAATCTACATGATATACATTGGTTTTACATGGCATCCTCATATATACCCGATTCTAATGAAATCATCCCTGCCTCAGGTTGCCAAACGAACCACCATCTTTTATTGTCTGTGCACTTTGTCTTTGTTGGGTTCAAGATCCAGGTAGGCTTGACATTGAAGGAATCCTGCCTTGACATCTGTAGCCGGGTCGGCTGGGACGCCTTTCTGAATCCTTGTCCAACCCATGGTAGAATACAATCACCTACATATCATGGCGGTGCGATGTCCTGTACAGATAAAAATGATACATAGAGGTACAGATAGACGGATAGGTAGACCGACAGAGATCCATTAGATGGGGCGATAGATAAAGAAACAAACAGACAGGCAGGCAGACAGACCGACGGACGTACATACAAACAAACTGGCACACAGCAGGACCAACGGGTGCACAAACAAAGAGGTAGATAGGTCGGTCAATAGGTTGGATATATTGGATGTATCAAAGGTCAATCACATATATATAATATGTATAGTATATATAATATATATATACATATACATACATTGGTGGAACTACAAAAATTCCCTGTCCAGGTAGATGTGCGGATAGGCACAACTATAGACAGCCAAACACACAAGCAGGCCGGCAAACTGACAACATAAATGCATATATGACAGAAATCAGTACGTAACTATATTCTGATTCTTGAACATTGAACAAATAAACAAGTCAATACATGCATCTATTGAGTATATTACATAATTACATGTGAAATTATGAAAAACGGATAGGTAAGTCAGTAGCAGGAAAATGGGATCCATTAGAAACTCTATGATGTACATCAAGGTGGGTGGCTGGCGCCTGTTTGGCAATCCATCCTCCAGTTTGCTGCTCCTTCTTGCTTGCAACAATTCAGTGGCACGCTGCACAAAGGCTAGGAGCTGCTTGAAACCACTTTGCCAGTTCAGCTTCATGGTACTTGGACAAATCATCGAAGGGGAAAACACTGTCGAAGGCTTGGTAAACCGTCACGGTTCGTTCTCTCTGCAGAACCTTGCCAAGGCTGAGTCACCAACACAGAGCCACCATGAGATGTGTATGCTGGTGTGTCAAAAATGATCGTGGTGATCATGCCGAATGCAACTGCTACATCTAATATATTCAAGATGCTTTGTAGTTGCCTAGTTCCAATAGAACATGCAACTGGTTTCGCTTTAGTTCCATGACACTCTCTTGCACATGACAAAAGAGGCGTGAAATGGAGAGCGCTGTACCCTCCCCAGATCCCCATGCCCCAGGAATCGGCCTTTCTAGTGGTCGTGATGGTAGACCACATGGTGATGTGTCACGACGTGCCCACCGGAGGAAGACCAGCTGTGCGATCCACCGGACGATGACCAGCTGTGGCCACCGGAGGAAGACCAGCTGTGGGATGCTCCACCTGCTGCTCCACCTGCTGCGCCACCTGCTGCACCACCTGCAGCACCAGCTCCACCTGCTACGTATTTGTGAGTCACCACCACGTGCTGCTCCGCGTTGGCGCCGTGGTACACGTAGCCGGGGCAGCCAATGTGATCATGGGAGCAGCACCAGGACTTCTTTTCGCCAGACCAACCGGCCTCCCAATTGGAGAGCCCAGCCTGGCAGTTGTAAGAGCCTGCCACGGTGGTACCCGACATCACCGCCTCCCAGGACCACTTGCCGCTGATCATCACCTCGCCGTTGCACAAGGAAGATTTGGGCTGGGCTTCGGGGCGAAAGTTCATGCCGGAAAAAAGGAGCAAACAGTTCCTATCATGAACGATGATCGAGTATGCGTAACATTAACTAGCATCAACAACGGTTTGTGATCACATTTTTTGTTGTCATTCTCTTCTCAATCAGTTCAACGTTCACGACAGTGAATCAACAGCAATTTCCCTTTCCTGAGCATCTCTTTGGCAGAACATCTGTTCATCAACCAGCTCAATGTTTGCCTTTGCTTATCATCAAAATAAACTCATCATCAACTTCAGCATGAGCATGTATGAGCTGTGCTTCATCCATCATCATGGATGGGTTTTCCATAGTTTTTTGCCTCCCTCATTGGCTTCCTTGAAGCTTCCCCAGGGAAGCTCCCACGACTCAACGGCCCCTTGAAGCCCCGGGAGAGCGGAGCTCGCCCCCACCGGAGCCCACCTTCTTCCAGTACTTTCCGGCACCGGCATCGCAGGCAGGAGGAGTGTCAGGCGACCTGGGCAGCGCTTTGCCCAATCGGATCACCGATTGTTCAAACTGCGAGGGAGCATCGGCACAGGTTCACAACGTTCAAGGGGTCAGAAGCGAGTCATGGCGATAATGTTACGTTTAAAGGGTCAAAAGCGAGTCATGGCGATTGAGAGCTGTTAATACACCACCCATTTTCGGGGGTCACCAACTGTGCGCTGCTGCAATTTAACTCCTGGATCTCCCACTACGAAGTTCTGGGCTGCTTGGTGTTGGTCCCTTTGAATGGAAACAAGAACCTCTTTGGAGCCACCGAGCAGCCAAGCAGTTCCAGCCACAAACTGTGGATTGCTTCCAGTGTTAAACACCTCTTTGTTGGGCATTCACTTTTAATGATAAGTCATTCGAGAGCAACTTATGTTTCAAGGATTCTCAGGTTGGCTGAAGGCTGAAAGGTGCCAAAAGAAAGGTTTGCTTTTCCGGAAGGGGCCATCTGATGGTTGTTGACATGACAGTTCTGACAATGAAAATCCATTTGGATGAACTTTATCAAAGCTGTGCAAAACCAGTCCGACACTAGTGCCGTGAAAGACAGATATCCCAGCAGCGCTGCACTGTTGCATTACACTTCGTCTTTCCATGACTTGTAGAAAAGAACTGCAAGAAACACTCGTGTGCAACTAAGATCCTCTCTGAAATTTTGTGTGATGTTCTTCTCTTGCGCAGATCCTTTTCTTCGATTCTTTGCTAGTTGTTCACAGTTCTTCCCTCGTCATAGGTTCCTTGTAATGTACTGTACAACGCTGATAGAAAAAACATCTCGCATGGCCACAACAAATTCACGTGTGGCCAAGCGACTGGCATCCCTTCTGCTTGTTGTCGCAGCACCAGACCTTCTTGGCAGGGGACCATGCGCGGCAGAAGTTGTTCAAGGCGGCATAGCAATCGAAAGGCTCAAGGCCCTTCCCTTGTTTTCCGCAACCAGCGGCCTCAAGGTGGCGCCACCATGTTTCCATGACACACAGCTGACTCCTGTGACTCATCCCACTTCTTGAGGTTTGGTGGGTTGCGGTGGTCTTTGCCAAGCCCAACTTGCAAGGGTCCCCCCAAGTCATGCAAAATCCTCTGAACCCGGCAGGTACGATGACTGCCCCAGCCCCAGTGAAATCCCATCCCACAGCAGCCTACAACTCCCCATCGATCAGTAGCTGCGATCACAGCCACTGGCCGCATTCTGATCATGAGCATCACTGCCATCAATTGCATCATCAATTGTATCATTAGATTCCAATACCACTAAGCATCACTGCATCATTTGTATTCGTGAAAGTTGCTTAGATTCCAGTACTGAACATCATTGCTGCTGCCGGCGCCCACCTCGATGGAGCACGCGCGGCACACATCGCACTCCACCTGAACCTGTCGCAGTGCCGCTCGGTGCTCGGAGAAGCAATGGCAGTCATAGGTTGGTGTTTCTTAAGGCATAGGGGATCCCAAACATGGTTTATTATATGAAATTTAATGGTTAATATATAAACTGGATGATTTGGGATACCCCTATTTACAGTAGAAACCATCATATGATGGCGAATCACACTGTGCAACCAGAAAACAAGGCCACCGATAGCGGTTCATAGTGCTTATGTGGGATGACAATCATAGGATGATAATAATCAACATTGATCAATAATGGTTGATGAGTGGTGATGACATGGATTAGCCATGGAAACTTACATTGATTAACCATGTCCACTGATGATTACTTATGAATCCATAATGATCATCTGATATCGGTTAAGGCTACGGGCTGGTGACGGTTCGTAATGCTTGTCATGGTTGACAGTGCTTGGTACAATGACCAACCAACAATGCAGGACCTACAAATGGAACCCCCAAGGCCATGTGCATCAGTTGCTCATGCGATTTCACCCGGACAATCATCTTTATGACAGCAGCAACAGCAACAACAACAACAACAACAACAACAACAAGGCAACCGGCTGCCTCGCCGCCGTGGAACTCTTGTCGAAATGGAAATGATGGTTTCTGTCCGCGCCAATGCGAATTGAAAGATTTGTGCGAAAAAACGTTTTTGCTTGTCAGGCGTTTTTTCATAGTTTTCAAGTGTGTGGTTTCCACAAATAATGCCAACGTCTGCGGAAAAATGGCCGTTTTATCTTTCAACCTGACATGTTTTCAGTTTCATGTTGCTGTCTTTCTTTCTCTGCGGCAATGCCACAAGATTTTGGCCAGTTCTTTGGCCAAGCCTTTGTTCATGGCACGCGTATTTTTATGCCAAGTGTATGCCTTTGCCCACGCAAACAACTGTGGGTTGGCTTTGCCATCATCCTTTTTCTGCTGCAAGGACAGAGGGCGAAACATTTGTTAAATGTTTCCAAGTGGCATCCTGAGTCCTTTGGCTTTGGGCCGCAACGTCTTGGTGTATTCATGCTTCTTGTATCCTGGTTCACAATACCCAGGTTGGGTTGCGAAACCACTTTGTAATTACAACGGGCATTTCACAACCCTGGTCCCTACGAAGTAGGGTACACAGCCCATAACAAAAACCTACAAAATCAAAGGGCCTGAAGTTAAACCATTGGCCTACAAAGTGCGCTTTCATGTATCATGATCGCACGAAAATGCCACCTCCTCTCACGCGATATCTCCAAAACCATCCAAAGCCTACTTTGTAGGTGAAATCACGCTGTCCCTAAACCGGGCATGCACTTCAAGGTTTTCTTCTCAAAACGTACTTTGTAGACACACCTAAGAGTTTCACTACAAGAGTATCACTTCAAGAGCGTGATGTCTCTCCAAGAATGTCTTACCAAGAGTTTCTCACCAAGAGCGCCACTCCAGCAGTGTCTTAGCCAGAGTAACGGCGCAAGAGTGTCTCGACAACAAGCAGCACCAAAGCCCAGGCCAGAAAACGCAGTGGAAAAACACTACTGGAACATTTTTCCAAAGGGGTTTACGCTAAGGCGATTTAGCGCTGGAACATTTTCTCCAAAGCGGTTTCCACTGAAACGGTTTAGCGCCGGAACATGTTCTCCAAAGCGCTTTACACAAAAGCGGTTAGCACTGGAACATTATCTCCAATGTGGTTTTACACTAAAACAGTTTTGCACTGGTGGCATTGGGGATTTCATCATTGACATGGTTTCGGTTGGTCTCTCCAAGAGTGTCAGTACCAAGAGTGACTCTCCGCGTCTTCTGAGATTGTCACTTGAAGAATTTCAACATGAGAGCTTTACTTCAAAAGTGTTGTGTCTCTCCAAGAATGTCTTGCCAAGAGTTTCTCACCAAGAGCGCCACTCCAGTCTTAGCCAGAGTAACGGGGCAAAAGTGTCTCGAAAAGAAGTCACCACAAAAGTAGCTTGCAGGATTGTCGTACTAAGAGTGTCCAAAAAATGAAACTTCGAGTTCAAAAAAGACTTGCTGCAACCGAGCCAGCTCATGATCCTCCGAAAGAACAACAGTGGAAGCGAAAACAAACAACCCGTGCATTCCGCAGCTTGAATTTGGCTGAACAAACTCCATTCTAAGGATGGCTCACCAACATGAAAGGCACGGACGCTAGCATCTCGATGCCGTTTATTTTACAATATCTGCCTGGGGAACCAAGGTTCACGCAACATTGTGTAGGCAAGCCAGGGCCAGAACATTAATCTGAGATCATTACCGCCCCCAGCGCAAAACAGCTCGATGACGATTTTCACAATCCTTCTGACAAACAGGAACAAAAAATGTCCGCACAGAAACTTACGCAACCACAGTGTTTCAGCAGGTCTTTGACATGGCAAATCAAAACCGATGCAAAAATCCCGGCTTTGGCAACCTGAAACTTTGTAGGAGCCCAACTGAGAATACTACAAAGTACATAGACATCATTACATGGCACTTTATCAATAGCAAAAAAGCTTTCTACAAAGTAGGTTTCAAAGAGCCATCAAATTTGCAAGCGTCGATTTTTTGTTCCCCAAAAAAGCGCCTACAAACTAGGAACAGGCTTCCAGCAAGTGACCGTCCAGGAGCCCCAGATTACAAAGTAGGGCGCCTGACGCTACTTTCTCCTATAAAAACCAGCTCCAAAACAGCTTATAGGGAGCACAGGGGTACCTATTCTGTAATGAAAATCTGAACCAGGATCTTCTTGTAGCAAACGAGGTGTTCAGCAGCACCACGCCGCGCGCGCAACGTGCACACGTACAAGACATTCTGGCGATGCTGCACAACCCCACCCCACCCCCACCCCACCCCACCCCAATTACCACAGTGACTGGCACGGGTGTTGAATCGAAGATTGCGACCTGAGAGAAAGGCACGATGGATGCCATGCTCCCGGCGGTCCTGGTGTAATCATGAATCATTGAATCATGGCTGGGGTGATGATGATGATGATGATGATGATGATGATGATGATGATGATGATGATGATGATTGCGGTCATGACGGTTTATCAATGATCATGCTCTTGCTGATTGATGATCATGAATCATGAGGGTCGCGGTAACCGGATGGATGGACATGATATCATCATAACTCAATGTTAGCGCCTCTCATGAGGCTAGTGAATTATCACGATCATACCAGAATCATGCTATGCTTCAATGCTGATGATTCATGATGATCACACTTATCAAGATTGAAGATGTCAAGGTTGCCGCATTACCGGAGTGAGCGGTGATGCCCGAGTGATTGATGCCCGATTCCTGCTGTTGCCTGTTTGTTTTTCAACACGGCACGTGCGGAACGTTCAATCGTGAAGTGGAAAGCCACAACTAATGATTGATCGATTCCACGATTCCAGGCGAACCTTTGGTTTGCAGTTCCTGCTAGCTAGTGACAGCAAGCGGGTCCACAAATTTAAAGTCAGAGGTGAGAGTTTACTAGATATGTAAAATTAATCTATATATTCAATGTACTCTGATAGATTTATCGATATTGATATCGTATCTGATTCTTTGAGTCATTGAATCTTGGAAGGTTTTGCCTGACCCACAAGCTTCAAAACTTAACTACTCGTCAAGCTGCTCTTCCTTCACTCCTGAGTCTGTGAATGCTTTCTCTTCCTGAGCTCCCGGTTCCATTCAGCGAGCTTCTCGAGCCTCCTGACTCTGTTTTGATCAACGCGGTGTTGTTTCAGGATTGCCCGCACTGATTTCATCTTCGGACGAAATGGACGAAAGGCCGCCAACCCCTGTCGACGGTCGTCTCGAATAACAACAGGGAAGGCTGGCTCAGGATCTCCTAGCCACTGGGGCAGCCACTGAATCCTTTGATGATGATGATGATGATGATGATGATGATGCCACCGTGGTCATCATCATGGACTCGGGCTCCGGGTCCACAAAAGGCTCCAGCTCCACAGACGTCTCCGGCTCCACAGAAGGCTTCGGGTTCACAGAAGGCTTCAACTCCATGGACTCCACAGAAGGCTCCAACTCCACTGGAAGCACTGGAAGCACTGGAAGCACTGGAAGCACTGGAAGCACTGGAAGGACACCATTGGGTTCGTGAGGCGGAGTGGGCGCAACGGCTGCCAGGGCACTGTTGGGAGGTGGCGCCACCATTAGCAATCGCCGCATTGGCAATGCCAACGCCGCACTGCACGGGGGTGGAAACACTCGAAGATACTCATCGCCACACTCATCATCAAGGTTCACGTCGTCTAGGAGAGCTACATCCGTGCAGGTTGAGTCCGTGGCCAAGGTTGAGTCAAAGGTTGACTCCGAATCCGACTCCATGTCCACGGACGACATGCTTTTAAGGTTTTAAATGGTTGGATGTTCTGATGTTCCTGATTCACTGATTCACTGATTGGATTGGTTGATATTGACTGATCGATTGATTGATTGGCTGGTTGATTCGTTGATTGGTTGGGTGGTGTGAGAATCGCGCCATCGACACACACGCAACATGCACACATAGAAGGCATTCTGGCGATGCTGCACAACCCCACCCCACCCCAATTACCACGGTGACCACCGCG